>NFZR01000032.1:0-389053 GCA_002165215.1 Fusarium pininemorale | reverse complement strand
TCTTAAACTACTAGTATTAAGCAGTTAGCTAAAGACTAGTAATACTTTTCCTATAGATAGTAAATATTTAATTTATTATATTTTAAAATATCTAAATACGCTTTTTATATTAATTATTATAAATAATTACTATAAATATACTATACTAATACTACTTCTAAGAGTAATATAAAAAGAGTATAATATTACCTATAAGTACCTATAGGTACTTTTTAATACCTATATATATTATAGGTAATATAAAACCTTTCTAAAATACCTATAGGTACCTATATATAATATTATTTACCTAACTATATACCTAGGTAAATAGGCATTAAGCTATTATTAGGTACCCATGGGAATTTTAAACCCTGATCATTCCTTTGTTGCCATGCCTTCGTTAGAGTCCCTGCAACCAGAAGAAATCGAGTTTCTCCGATAGAGAGGTTGCTTTACTTTGCCTCCCCAGCCACTCCAAGATGCTCTCATCAAAGCTTATTTTCATCATTGTCATTCATTTGAACCGGTCCTTGATCCTCAAGAATTCTTCCATGCCTATAGTAAAGGTCAACTCAGTTTACTACTTCTCTGGTCCGTCTTTATGTGCTCTGCAACTGTAAGTTCTCTGACGCTCCATGATAGACATACACGCTGACTTGTTAGTTTGTTGAAGATAGCATGTTTTTCGTCAATCTCTTCCAATCTCCGCTTATGTTCAAACGAAATGCCTTTCAGCGAGCAAAGGTACACTGAAGCTCAATGCTCTCCTCATTTCCAATACGCTTAAGTTAGCTGATATTATGTATAGACACTTTACGATGCAGATTATGAGAAAAATAAAGTCACGTTGATCCAGTCCATCTTTCTCATGGGACACTTCTACGCAGATGCTGAAGATCGCCTGGGTCCTTGGCACTGGAACGGCATCGCTATCAGCCTGTCTCACACCATTGGTCTTCACATGCTGACATCTCCCTCAAGAAATGGTATTCGGCCTCTGTGGCGTCGTATTTGGTGGTGTATATACTACCGTGAGGTATGGCTGTCAATGGGCCAAGGTCGACCAATGCGGGTATCTTTGGATCATTGCTCAACTCCGATGCCGGGATTATACGATACGAGCCCAAGCTGTTCACCAGAGTACCGACACTTCATGCCAGAGCACATCGATACGCTCCTTGGAATGTGGCTAAAGCTGATAGGGGTGACGCGCATCATGGGTAGGATATTGTCAACTAACTATACGATCAAAGGGGCAAGGCCTTCCAGAGCCACCGTCGAAAAGGACGAGAATGAAATTCGAGCCAACTGGATCCACGACGAGAACAATGACCAGAATGCAGTACTGGCTTCTCATACATATCAATACCGGCTTCACATTCAGTACGGACCCTGGCGTCATAGACAGTCACTAGCTAAACAGAGTTCGCAGGGCAGCTATCATAGTTCTTTACAGACCATTTCTCAACGAAACACCAGACGGAATTCCAGATGATGAACAAGACTCTTGGAAAGCGCTTGTCAAGAGCAAGCTTCGGACTGCAGCCGCTCATGCGACCCATGCCATCAATTGTATGATGGCAGAAGATCTGATCAAGTTTGCCCAAACGATTGCGTACGTCCTCCGAGCTATGGAATACGCGGATACCGCTAATGAACTGTCGGATCTCCAGGGTGCTCACTATTAGCCCACCGATTCAAGTCCATCTACTGGAAATGGCATCATCCAAGTCGTCATCTGGCAAACTGGCAAAGCACAACTTGGCCCTGTGCTTGCTAGCTCTGGATGAGATGCGAAAATACTACGTGTCGGCAGATGCAGCGTACAAGCTATTTGACCGTGCGAGAATCATGATGGAGAAGTCACTTCGAAACGATGAAATAGTCTCTCAAGGTTCTGCACCCGCAGCTGTTTGCCCGCGAGAACCTCAAGGGGTTGAGACATCAGAATGGCTAGACGAATCTGCGTCTATGGGCTATGATGTTACATCTGTGGGATTGTTTTCTGCTCTATGGATGCCATTTGCAAACCTGATACCCGACGAGTCTTTAGATGGTTCGTTCTAAGCAAAGTTTTTTGCAGTTGAGGCTCGTGGCTGAGAGCTTAAATCAGCGGACAGAACTTAGTGGTTTAGGTAGTTAAATTGAACTTGATATGATTGACGTCATCTTCGACTTAGAACAAACTACTCTTCCTACCTTAAATATATAAGTAATCAAGAGAACGGAACATATAAAATTGCGGTGAGTCGCATTGCCACCATATGAGGGCGGTCGTAGGATCATAGCTGCGTGACAAATACCAGGTAGGTCCAAGATCGGTTGCCACTGACGGTACTGACGAAGCTGAAGGTGAACTGACGCGAAACATCACTCAGCGATAGCCACGACCAGATATGGAGCTATCTGCTGACTATCTTCTCCGATGCAGACACCTGCTCCGACTCCTCGAGCAAGGCGGGAGATAAAAGCGTTCATGCTGTGAGTAGGCAGCGAGAAAGCTTCCCGATACGGCGACTCATCATGTCATAGAGCGGCCGGCAATGGCGACGCGCTGGTTTAACACCGCACTCACTGGGCAGGCTACTACCGCACTAATAATAAGTGCTGTCGTCGAAAAGGGATATTGATTTTGATAGGCCCGGGAAATCGGACGATCCACGTTGCCGGCATCGGTCCAAGTCCCTCCGATGCAATATGAGCAACCTTTCCCCTGATTCCCCGCGCCATTTCCCCGCAAAAACGAGCGGAAATGGCCTTGTGACAACATTTTGGAAGATTCTGGGGTATAGCGCCCTTCTGTGCACGGTCTACTGGGCGATGAGCCGATTGGCAGACAGTTCGCCACCTACAGCATACCGTCGAGGGTGCCCAAGGCAGGTTCCAAGTTCAGACTACCGTCATTCAGGAGATTGCTATTGCAGATGAACGGCCTATCTATCGGGCTATCCATTTAACATCGGTCCGGCGCTAGAATATTGGCGTCCAGACACCCGATGCTAAACCCCTCCTGTGAGCTTTCAACTCTTGCATATAAGTCAGGGTAAATCTATAATAACAACTTGATATACTGGACAGAAGAATTCACTACACAAGCAACTTGAAACATCAATTCACTTCAGGAAACTCATATACAACCGAGATAAAATCAACACCATGCTCAGTATCCTGAAGAGTGGTATTCTAGCCGCGTTGGCCGGCGGACTACTAGCCAGTGCCGACACCAGCAAATTCCAAGGAGTCAATTGGGCTGTCCTCGGAGACAACTTCGTCAATGGCCCACTAGTCCTCCGTGGTCTGAACGTGTCCGACAGCTACGATACCGTCCGAGCCAAGGCCGACGCTATTTACAGCGGCCTTAAGGACAACCTCGGCATTACCGCCATCCGATTGCCAGTCAATACAAAAACAGTCAACTCTACCTGGTGGGATGCTTATACTGGAGTGATCGATTCCGCCACCGACCACGACCTCAATGTCATCTTGGGTTACTGGGAAGATGGCGCGGCTTCGGGAGGCAAGATCGTCGACTACAACGCCTGGAACGCTATGTGGGACACTGTGGTGAGCCAGTACAGTGGCAATAGCTCCATCTATTTCGAACCCATGAACGAACCGCACGGCTATAGCGCCTCTCAGTGGACCAACGTAGCTGCCACCTGGGTCAGCAGACACTCATCGCTGCCCAAGGGGCGAATCCTCATAGGCGGCACGGGTTACTGCCAGAACCTCCAGCCCGTCTGCGACGACAGCCGTTTGGACGGTACCTTGCTGTCCTATCATGTCTACACCTTTTTCACTGGTGCCAAAGATTACAACGGCTGGGTTACGGCCTACAAGAACGGCCTCGGCAATTGCGCTTCGCGTGCAGTCTCAACCGAGTTCGGCGCGCCAATGGACACTGGTCTCGATTACAGCGACGCCAATAGCACGAACAACTATGTTCGATATATCCGCGCTTTGACCGATTCCATGCGCGAACTCAAGATTGGCTCGACATACTGGCCGGCAGTCGGTGGCAAGGTCACCAAAGGTCAAACTGATGACTGGTACTCGATCCAGAAATTCCATGGCAGCGGTACCGACTTGACCCTGACCACGCCGAGCCAATCCGGTGCCAACCGGCTCTTTTATGGCTGGGGTCGAAATATCTAGCAAAAAGAAGCAGGCAGAATCATCTAGAGAGCTCCGGGGGCATTCAGGGAGAAGGACTGGACGGTATATGGAAGTTGAGAGGCTTAGCTTATTTCAATCTTGAGCACCATAACAGATACCTTAAGAACTCTTTTAGAAAACAATAACAGTGGGAACACCGCTTCTACCACTACTTCAAAGCTTGGTGTTATACCTATTGACCGCGTGCTTTTCCCTCATCTTCCGTTCAACGGCCCTTCTGGGGCTGATCCCATCTACATACCCTACAAAAGGAGCCCCAACCTGATATCCCAGCATGTCGACCAATCGAGGCGGGATTCCGTTCAGCTTCTCCCAATCTACCGCCAAGATCTGATTCTCCAGCGGACGAACCCATGGCTGGCAATATTGAACCGTGAGTGCTCTCCGCTCTTTGTCAGATACATTCTTGCCCCCTCCGTGCCATAGAGTACCTAGAAAGTAAACCATGCTTCCTTTTTCCATAATAACAGGCTGTGCTTCCTCGGGCGTCGGGACGTGACTCGAGTCCCATGTGTGCGACTTGGGAACAACGACCGTAGCGCCATTTGTTTCTGTGTAAGAATCCAGTGCAACCATAACCGCCTATTCTAGTTAGTCATTATGAAACCAAATGAAGCAAAGTACATACGGTGCCAAAGGGACGATGCGGACGTGGTATCGTGATAAAGCCATCATCGTGATGAATTGTTTGGGGGGCTTCTCCTGGTTGGATATTGATGCTATGGAATGCATTCAGAAGGAAGCCTTGGTCCAGAAAATACTCATTGAGACCGAGAATATCAGGATGGAGTACAAATTTGTCAAAGACTCTGGATTTGTTGAGTAGAGCGTAAATGCGATTCGTTCTAAGCCCTTCGAACCTATTGCGACCTCCAGAGACGGCTGGGCCGGCCTCCGGGCTAGACGCAAGACGCCGTAGCTCTGTGTTCGCTTCTTCAATCTGGGTATTGGTAAAGGCGTTGGGGATTATAACATAACCGTTTGACAGTGTGTCATCGATAAGCTTCTGCAGGTGGGCAGTGACGGGTGCCTTTTCGCCCAGCCGTTTCGCGGCGCCGGTCTCCCGGTTGATGATAACGGAATTGGGGGCCTCAGGCATGCTTTCCATGATATAGTTGTAAATTTGGGTGCTCGGTGCAAAGCTCTGATGTCTTCAAGGAAGGACAGGCCCTTGAATTTATCGTTTCTGGGCATCTTTCGTCTGCCACAGGGTATCAGTAGTTGCGGGGATAATGTGGGGAGCCGAGGAACTAAGTTCTCTGTGCCGATTTAAGCTCTCAGCCACAAGTCTCAATTGTAGATATTACCAAGGAACATCTTGGGTCTATGGGTTCGGCAGTTGAGATTGTTTCCCAACGGCCACGTCACCACGGCTTTGACGGGGAGAGGATATCTTGTACTGCGGAGGAATCCAAGCCCGAAGTCCATATAATACCTACGTAGCTATTTGCTGGCCATATGGCTAACCCCACAAAACAACATTTGAGGACGGTTTCTAGCCAATCCTTGTCAGCCGAGGCAGTAAGTGGGGCTTTTAGGGTAGCTACTCAACAGAGTACATTCATTGGGATGGGCAATGTTGAGAACTGGGGTCTCCGGTCGTCTACTGCATATAATATCATAAGCACAGTTTAAAATCCACGTAAAGAGTTCTGCTAGTTCAAGATTAAACAGTCTTGGGCTTTTCATAGCTCTGTAGCACAAGCTGCAAGAAGAAGCCATGCCCTCTAATTATTATTATAATTGTTCAAACTAGACCCAGGCTGAGGAGTGAACAAGATAGAAATACTATGTAAGACTCAGATGTAACTACATTAGCTTGGAGCTATATATCTACAACTCTCAAGGAGGCCACTACATTTCCAGCCTAGCTTGCGAGGTCGGGTTAAGACCCCGTTTCTTACAATCTCATTCTACTACTTTACATACGATATCAAAGTATTTATATTGCGCAGACATCCCTTATGAACTGAACATGTATACTCGAATTTCCTCTTTTGTCGATGTATTTATTATCTTCCTCAATTAAGACAGCTGTGTTGAGAGACTCTCTGTGCCCCGTATCTTACTGCAGATCATTTATCAGTATGTGGATGTATCTGCTCTTTCTTGCTGTATATTTAGCGGTAGTCAGATACCTACGGTTCCACCGTCGAGACAGCATCTTGACTAGTTTGGGGGAGGACAGGCCGCTGTCATCCATGACTATTCCCGAGGCGCACAGTATCATGATGCAACTGCAGGAGCTCGAATTTCCTTACGCTTTTATGAAAGCTCGAACTATCTCCCTCCTCAAAGTATGTTGAACGTTCTGCCTGCATAACTGAACTCTATGCAAGGATTGACCATGGACTGATCGCATCTTGTAGGCTGGCGGTATTCCGACAATGTCCAAACTCTTTGCTGTCACGGGACAGAACAACGCAAGAAACGGCGGGAAGCGTGTTGTCGATACTGAGATTCTGATCCGAGAAGTACAGCACAACAGCCGATTATCATCCCGATACCAAACGGCTGTCGCTCGCATGAACTATCTGCACTCCCGTTACCGTCAGGCTGGTAAGATCTTGGATGAAGATCTACTCCATACACTAGGGTCCAGTGTCGTCGAAATATTCCGCATTTTAGAAAGCGAGGAGTGGCGTCCTCTGTCAGACGTCGAGAAGTGTGCTATTGGGGTAGTTCACATGGCTCTTGGTCACGATATGGAGATCCCTTTCAAACCTCTTCCCTCGAGCTCAACGGGTTGGAAGGATGGGATACACTTCTCCACTGAGCTGCGTGATTGGACACTGCGTTACGAAGCGAATGTAGCACTTCCAACCGAGGCAAACGACAGATATGTCCGAGTGTATGTTGACGGACTGTTCCCGAGGCTCACTCCAAGATTGACAATACTGCTGAGGAAGATTATCGGGTTTGAGCTCGGCGATGTCATGAGGGAGAGTCTCGGGTGAGTTGAAACATGTAACTTCTTGAAGCTTCACTGACTTTTATATTTTATGATTAAGATTGAATCCACCGGGCCTGTCGTCTCATTGGTTCTATCGGGTGTCAAGCCGCTCCGTCGCTTAGCTCTGCGTCACTTCAGCCTACCAAGACCAGCCTTCCTCGCTTCCAAAGCGATTGCCGAGTCACCAAATCCAGATACTGGGCTCTATAACCTTACACATTTCAGCGCGGAGCCATGGTATACCAAACCTGGCTGGTGGACCAACTATGGCCCGAGTGCACAAATCATTCGGGTGCTAGGAGGAAAGATCCCAGAATCAGCGTCGGGTAAATTCAAGCCGCAAGGATATGACTTGACGACAATCGGTCCGCAGCCACAGGAGGGCAAGGGAATTGATGCTATGGCTGCAACGATAAGTGGTTTTGAAAGTCAGGATTCGACTACGTGTCCGTTCAAGAGTTACAAATCTTAGGAATAAGGTTACATGTCTAAGCTTGCAGTCAACAACCTTGCAGTCAAGACCAATAACCTATCCTGTCACGAAATTATCTACGACACAGGTTTGGAGAAATATTGTACTCTTTGAAGTTGTTTCTGCCAGCTTTCTATCCAAAGAAACACTAGCTAAAGATTTTGCATCATTTCGGAGTATTTTGAGTCAATAGGCCTGATAACTGATGCTCGCATCACGCGCCTCGCATATGGCACAATACTTAACATACTCTCTGTCAAATTAAGTCTCGGTCTCGATACCCTTACTTTCTGCATGCAGCACGCTCTCCACTTAGCCTAAATGTAATGTGCCACTAAGCCTAGAGGTTTCGAACAGTATCGCAGCCAGTTATAAGTTCGAAATAACGAGCTGCGCTGTTGAAATCCTTCAGATACAAACTGCAAGTTATTAAGTTAGATATGTGACATACAGCAAGTCGAAGATGAATATGTTACTCACTCATGACCGGGAGAGCCTTCGCCTTCACTATCATCGATCACATACATTCCGTTTGTCCAGAAGCATTGCACATTCTGATACCCAGATGAACCCTGCTTGAACAGATCGCAATACTTGTCAAGATGAGCATCATTTCGGGGACTTGTGATAAGCTGAACTCGATATCTCCTCAGAGCAGCTTCACTCCAGTTGGAAATCCATTGAAGGGTCAACTTGCAGTTGGCACGCTTGACTGAGGGTGCTATTTAGTACTGAACGACCTGTTCTTAGATAAGGTAACAGAACATACCTTCGGCAGTATCAGCAGAAGCAGGAACAATCGCAGCTAGAGCAGGAACAGCGGCAGCGAGAGTAAAGATTGAGAACTTCATTTTGGTGGAGTTGGATAAGAAAATTGAATGAATACTGAATGTACTTGTGAGTTAGGTATAGAGTTGGAATACATTCCATTTATAATTATTCCCAGTTGCCTTGGCCCAGCTCAAATCTGAAGTCCATCGCTCAGCCCGCGTGATCATGGTAGAAATGAGCATTCCCAATGAACTTGACAGTCCGTCTCGTGCGGCGGTGTCACTATCGGGCCTTTCAGTCAGGTACCCGACCGCCCTATCTTGAGAAATATTGAGCATAAAGCGAGGGTGATCCATTAAACTATCCACCTTGAGCGGCTCACGTAGCTACACCGCAATGAATTGTGGTTCTGACGTTACATTCACTCGGTAATAAATCAGCACTAACCCTAGGCTTTGCGAATATTCTACATATTTTGTTGTCTCTGGACTTTCAAAAGCTGACTACTACTATCCACTATCAAAAGAGGCCCATTCGACTCTCAGTCCATCCTACATACGGTATCGCAACTGCCTATCGAAATAAATGCTCCGTATTACAGCCCGTAGAAGGAAGACAGGCACGCGACTGCCTTCGGCCCTTTGATAATGATCCTCAGTTTACTAGATGAGGTAAGTGACGAAGTGCGAAGGGAAGTAACGTGGAGGTACTGTTACGAGTTCTGAATGAATTGAGTCAAGTTCCAAGAACTCGATTGTAGTGGCCGGACTATAAAGTCGAGGCCTAATCCCACCTGATATGCTGCGTCTATCGTTACTCTCTACATCCATCCAGCATCCAGCATCGTTGTCTTATTCATTCTCAATCAACATGAAATTTACTCTCCTCGCCCAGGCTGCTCTAGCCATCTCCTCTATTACCGGAGCTATGGCTAATCCTACTCCTGATCTATCCACTGGCAAGGTGTCTGCCCAACTTTGAAGCTATTTATGTACTAACTGCATATCAGGTTCTGAAATGGACAAGCGGGCAGACTGTTCATTGACTGTCCATTATACCAAAGTCTGGGTAGAGTCCGGTTTGGACCGATACCGAATGTGGCTTATTACTGCCCCTCGCAATGATAAACACCTCCAACTTTACTGCGAGGCAGGATATAATGCATTCTATCTCACTAATGTCCAATGCTTCTGGAGTAGTGATGGAAAATACTACATTGATGCAAGCGTGGCCCGAGGTCCCGCGGGACATAAGTACGTATCCCTGATTCTGACTGGTTTCTTGTCTAACTTGTAATCTCTAGGACTATTCAAGACACACACTCGGCGATGTGTGACGACTTTGAGCGACTCACTGGATGTGAAACCAACAGAGAGTTCTAGTCCACCTTAGTATTGAGAAGTATCGATTAGACTTTACTGCGCATGGTAAGCTTTGAGCCCTGCACATCAATGAGACACCTCTAAAGGATGTGAATAGGAGGGTTATAAAAGAGAGGAACTTGAATTAAATAGTATTTCTTAATGTAAATTACTTAACAGAGATCTGTCTGTTGATTCAAGCTTTCAGCCACAAGTCTTAACTTTTAATCACACATGTAGCTAACAACTTGTTACTTCTTATGCTTTTGAACTTGGGGATCATACTTCAAGAGACATTACATACTAAATACTGTCTTAAATAAGGCTAATCCACTCTGACTCTGGACTTTTATCCATAACCTCACCATCCATAATCCCATGAACATAGGCTTGTCCAATATACTGATAAGCAACACCACCTTCTTCACTCCGGATCTGTCGTAGTATAAAAGGCATTTTGCCTCCATTCAAGACAGAGATGAAGTCCCCTACTTTAATGTCAAGATTGCTAATTCCAATCATACCTGTCTCTGTGATAAACCCCTTCTTGTTGAAAGCTTTGAGGCTGACGCCACTAGGGGTTTGCTCGAATTCGTTGAGAACTATTGCTTCCGCATTATCTCCTTTTCCAAGCCGTTCATAAAAGCCCTTTCCATGGCTCGTATCGCACATTAACGTACGCCATGACGCTTCCTGGTATGTACCACCTTGAGGGTACTCATCGCCTGACCCGGCCTGCCATTTATCAACCATTTTCTTCATGTTGCCAACACTATCCAGAACACCTCCCAATTCCATAATCGGTTCCAAAATCAAGCCTCGTAGGCCCAAGACCGTATGCGAATGCGAAGTCCTGGTTTGGACTTTTTCATCTGCACAGGCATCGTAAAGCCTATACAGATAATACCAGGCAAGTTCAAGGCTATGACCTTGGCTGTCAATATCGGCAGACCAGTCAGGAACCCAAGTCGGTAGACTAAGAGAACGGTTAACCTCGTGGGCTCTTAGTATAACCTCAAGTGTACCGAACTCTTCGATGAGGGATCTCACCCCAAGGGTGAAAGCCTCTTCATATGGTAGAGTATAATCTGCCGAGATATTACTTCCAAGACCAAGATAGGCATACATCTTATCCCTCGGGTCAGATGCCCTTCGATCCCTGAAATCATTCAACACATGGCCTATAAATAGTGTCTTTTCTGGGAGACATTCCTTGGCGTAGACGAGTTTCTGCAGCTGGCTCCAGAATGAGCCTGGCACAACAACCCGCTTACAGCAACGGAGGAAGTAGTGATCAAGGGAGTTGTTATGCGCCGCTACAAACAAAGAAAATGGCAATTGTGCTGTACCGCATACCACAGTGGCATCTGCAGGAAGAACTGTTTCCTGCACAGTCCAGGCGCGATGCCACCAAGGTAATTGGACTAAAGAAGATAAAGCAGCATAGCCGCCACTGAATAATTCCGTGTTTGGGTCACTGTGCGCCTCAGCACAGCCATAAGAGTCCCTGGCCATAAATTTCAGTAGATCGAAAGCCGTCAGGACTACTTCACGAGGTATAGTGTTAGGTGTCGTATCAATCCCGTCCGAGAAGTCGCCCAACCAGAGTATTGCTTCCGTCGTGCGCGTGTAAATTTTGCTCATTAGCCTGACTTGGTGGGACTTCTCGATATCGTTATCTTGATTAATACATAACGCATCCACCCAGAGGCGTCGTTCGCTTGTTGGGTATCGTAATCGCCGAAGAGCGTTGAAAAGATTTACTGTGACATTTCTTTGTCTACCATCAACCTCAATCAAACGGCAGTCGAGAGGGTCTCCCCATACGTATGATAGCGCTTGGTATCTCGGGCCTGCATCGAGAAATTCCGTGCGCAAGACACAGCGCAAAGGGTCGTTGTAGGCTCCTGGCAGTAGATGTAATAATCTTATTTGGTGGCTGTGCAGATCGATATCTGGATATTCTAACCCACGATGCGCATTGCCTAGAACCAGTTGCGATTGCGTTGCGTTGGTGACGGCGGGCGCATCGCCTCGATCTTTGGTTTTCTGGTCATGGGGTCGGGTCTGAGGCATTAGAGCTATAGAGAATATAATTCTTCAAGGTGTCCGTTGCAAAGTTACGCGGTGTTGGAAAAGCAGTGAAGCCTAGATAAAATATTTTGCAGATTGACCTTGCTAGTCTAGTGTGGCTGTGCTTACTTAGCCTTGGAATCTGCCTTACAAGGCTGTAATAGAGGAAAATTACAATTACGTCCTAATTAGTTTATTAATAGTCTTATAATAATATTAATGATCTGCATAGTATTGTGCGCCCAACTCTAGATAACTGCTGGCAGCTTATAAGACTCCATTGATACATATCCTGTGCCGTAAACATCATAGCGCATGGTTCCAGCGCTTTTAATTACGCCTTAGTCGCACTATGCATATACTGGTCGTCCGGGGATTCAATACCGATGAGATGAACACTGTTCTTATTGCCACCTTGAGCTTCAATGCGGAAGCAGATCATTTCCAGAATCCGCCAATGGCGGAAACGCCTCTAAGGGTTCCGTGTCTCAATGAGGAAAGGTGACATTTATTTATGCATATTCTGGCTAATCCCTCACCATGGACAAAGCATTATGGCACCTACTAGGTTGGAGGAGGGAGCTCCGGTACGCATGGGCTGAGAATATCAATTTTAAATACCTGCACAGCACCACTCAAGACCGAATTCGTACCATTAAGCCGAAGATCGTACAGATCTAGACCGGAGGCAGCTCATAAAGTTAAGCTTTTTACCAAAAGTTGCAATAAACTCCGCCTCCGGCAGTTTGGCAAAAAGAGACACGGAAGCTAAAGATCCGAACGACCAGCTAAGTATGTCAATCCACGTCATGCGTGTTTTTCTTTAAATACGCCGCCGCCGTCGTTAGCAACATCTATGTGACAACCTTTCCAAGGAAGTGTTCTCTGCTGTTACAATGAAGTTAACAGCCTACATCAGCCTCTGGCTGCTAACTCTTCTTCACTCAACTCTCGCTGCAGAAGTTGTCCCCAGGTCTACCTTTACTGAGGTCACCAACTATGGCGATAACCCCACTGGTACTCGAATGTGGCTATATGTTCCAAAGACGCTAGCTTCGAGTCCTGGCATAGTCGTTGGTATCCATTGGTGTACTGGTAGCGCCCAAGCATACTACCAGGGTACTCAATGGGCACGCTACGCCGAGACATATGGCTTTATTGTTATCTACCCCCAGACGCCATATACCCAGGATAATTGCTGGGATGTGGCATCAAAGATGACGTTGACTCACGACGGCGGCGGTGCTAGCACCTCGATAGCCAATATGGTCAGGTATATCACCAAGGAATACAATACCGATAAGAGTAAAACCTTTGTTACAGGTACTTCCTCTGGAGCTATGATGACTGTATGTGCCAAAGAGGTCTCTTGACAGGATCAAGCTAATATAGAAACAGAATGTTATGGCCGCAACCTACCCTGACATCTTTGCAGCAGGAATTGCATATGCAGGTGAGTTGATACGGCTGACAGCTCAGGCTTACATCACCCGCCTAACACGCGTACACAGGTGTCCCAGCCGGTTGCTTCAAGAGCGCAGATAACATTCCCGATTTCTGGAACTCAACATGTGCCACCGGCCAGTCAATCTACACCCAAACTCAGTGGGCCAATGTTGTGAAGGATATGTATCCTGGGTATACTGGATCACGACCTAAAATGCAGATCTATCACGGGTCGGTAGATCAGGTATTGAATGTGCAGAACTACTACGAAACCATTAAACAATGGACTGGCGTGTTTGGCTATTCAACAGACCCGCAATCCACAACGCCCAATTTTCCACGGAGCCCGTATACCAGATACACGTTTGGCGATAAGCTACAGGTGAGACAAACAAGCATCTTAGTGTTTCGAAATATGGCTGACACGGCGTACAGACGTTCTTGGGCCAGGGTATTAATCACTCGATTGACGTGTTCCCAGAGGAAGACTTAAAGTGGTTTGGCTTCGCTGTAAGTCACATCGCTGTCAACATCGTCCTCTCTGTGCATCACCTAACAAAGTTCCAGGATCCAGTGAAGCCTTCATCCACTACTACCGCTACAACACCGACAGATACTGGTAGCTCGGAGGTTTCTCCTCAGTGGGGTCAATGTGGTGGCATAGGTTGGACAGGTCCCAAACAAGTATGTAGCCAATTTCCCAGGCTACCGTATGATTTTATTGACGGGAACAGTGCGCGAGTTCATTCAAATGCGTCAAGATCAACGATTGTAAGTACTTTATCAAATGTTGATTTAATCTACTTGCTAATATCTACATAAGGGTATTCCCAGTGTCAGTAGTTGTTCTTGGGACGTGGAGGATACTCACAATGCCGAAGATGTGGAGGAGCGATGGAAATTATAGTTCGAGCAGAATCCGGCCGGAGAACGCGGCGTTGAAGAAGTCCTTCTCCACTCCTCCCATTTGCCCATGGCTTTCCCGCGTATAGTCCTCCACTTGCAGAATGCCACTGCTTCCCGCATCAAGCATTTAGATAGCACTCAATTTAAGCTAAATGCAGTGCGAAAGGAATGTCATGTGCCTGTGTACCACATGCAACATGGCCCATCTGGCTACCTAGTTGTCTGGTTTTCTGTACTTCCAGGATATACATGACACCAGCTTAGATATGCTACCTACGATACCAAGCGTTCAAAGGTTAAGATTACTGACGTCCTCCAGAAAATGAAGGGACACTGGTTTCGGCGGGTTCATAAGTGTTACGATTGATGGTTTAGTCTAAAGGTGTAGCATCCTTGCTTGAAGACTAGATTCTACAACGGTTCCAGATCACCACATTGGTCTTATTTGTATTCGACCTTGTAATAAGTTCTTTTTCATTTGCGATTCCCTCTAGCGCTCTTCTCTAAAGGGAGCACGAATACAACACGGTAGCTCGGCGATGATTGCTTGGTATTTTCGGAGTAGATATATGTCCTATATCACCTGTCTGAGACAATATGTGGCGGTAAGAACATATGTCCATGTCCAAATGCGCGAAATTAGAGCTACCCTCAACATAGCACAGCCAGCCAGTATTTGATGATATAACCTGTCGCCGCGACATAGCTGATTGTATGTCTAATGTGACGCTGCCAAATCTTTGCACGCTGGCCTGTTGCTAACGCGCGTCCACCATGCGCTCAATGATGGTCGTTTCGTAATCTCATCTTCTAACCCCAGACGCGGCAGAAACTGAAACCAAGGGATGTGATATATATCAACCAACGAAAATTGCTAAGAACATTCAGTAAGAGTTTCGCTCGAAAGTTAAAGATAACTCACATTTCCTGTAAGGTACTCGCTATGAGAAAGGACTTTCTCGTAGTGTTCCAAGACCTTGGTTAAGTCAATTTCCAGTCTCTCGACTGTGGCCTTGTCAGGATCGCCCCGCCCCATAAACCTGTCCCGTGTGAGCGTGACGCGTTATCTGAGAGAGCCTGCAAGATTTAAGTACCCTTTAAAGATTTTCTCGTATGCCAAAGCTTTGACTGTCGGATCGAAGTAAGAGTACTCAACGCTAGCCGCTTGCCCGTAAATTGCCAGGTCCGCAGTGTTTTGGTCCGCTCGCCTATTAAAAGCGCTATGTGGTCCGTACTCTGCAACCAAGTACTCGCAAATTGCCCTAGACTCGAATAATCGAGTGCCGTTATCGTCAAGAACTGGGATTCGCCCGAATGGATGGAATTCTTGCACATAATTCGGTTCCTAAAGAGGATCAGTAACGGCACAATCAATGGATATATGGCTTCCTACAAGATGCTCCCCCTTCTGCATGTCGATGTTAGACAGCTGGTAATCAGTTATATTTAGTTCTGAAAGAACCAGCAACACCCTTTGAGTGCATGTTGATTGAAGCGATCCATATAAAATGAGAGTCATCGCTAGTCACTGTACTATGAATGGGTGCCGTAGAAGTGCCTTGAAAGATTTGGTTTCGGGGAGAAAGAAAAGCAATCTTGATATTAGATGATATCTGGAGTGTTCGCTTTTAGGGAGACGGTTCTAGGCTATATAGAGGAACCTTGATCCAGAGTATGGAGGAGTGGAGGAGCATTCGGGATGTGGAGTCGGTGAAAGTGGAGAATGTAACTACCGACAACGGCACGGCACGGCATATTGTGATTGCCGCTACTCCCAGGCTGCAGACCATCACAATTGCCGCTACGTATGGCAAGCATTGACGGAGGATAAAAGAGGCCTTCTTTCTTTTATTTCCTCCAGACTCATGTAGCAGCAGTTTCAGTGTCGTTCAAACTCAAGAAACAGCTCAAGATGCCCTCCGATAATGTTCATCCCAGCCCTAACGGACCCAGCCAAGTCGATGATACAATTCCAATCGCCCAGGGTCAGAGGACTTTGTTCGAATTTGGGACATTTGATCATTCAAAGATTCCGCTAGAGCCAGAAGAATGGTCCGTTATTATCATCGGGTCAAGTATGGTAGGAATGACTTTGGGCGTTCTGCTAGGATATCATGGGTAAGACTCTGCCACTCAACTCCTATACCAACCTTCCTGACCCTTTCTAGTATTAAGTCAGTATCATTCGATCGGCATCCTTCTACTGCCATCCACCCCCGCGCAGCTTTATTTCTCCTGCGCTCCGTCGAGATCTTTCGCCAACTAGGTCTGGAGGATGAGCTCCGTTCAGAAAGCGCTTCAAATTTTGATCTTGACGCTGGAATGATCATTATTGAGAAGCTAGTGGGAGGCAAGGTCCTGGCAAGCCTGCAAGAAAGTGACCCAGCAGAAGTAGCCAAGGCTAGCCCGAGTCGCCGCTTATGGCTGACGCAGAATATGTTTGAGCCGCTTCTGCGTAAAAGGGCAAAGGAATTTGGTGCTTCTCAGGAGTTTAGCGAGACCGTCGTCCATTATGAGGAGCTATCAGACGGTGTACTCGTCGTAGTGCAGAACGTCCAGTCTAAGACCTACAGGAAATTTAAGACCAAGTACTTAGTTTCCTGCGATGGAAACAGGAGTGCAACAAGGAGAAAAGAAGGTATCGAATGGAAAGGTCCGGGGGTCCTCGGCGAGAGTATCTCTATCAACTTCAAAGCCGATCTAACCCCATACCTTGGAACTCGTGCTAAGCATGGCGTTACCTATATCTCTAATCCTGCTATCGATGCTGGCTTTCGCCTGGAAAGCGGAGGCAAGGCTGGGTTTATGATCGTCACACGGGCAGGCGATAAGAAGTCTTTTTCTCCAGACTCAGTCTCTGAACGCGACGCGAAGCGATATTTCAAGGAGGCAAGCGGCATTGAGGACGATATCGATATCAAGGTCGACTCTATCTCCTACTGGTCGGTAGCTGCCTTCAACGCCGAGCGCTTCGTGAGCGCAAATGGCCGTGTCTTTATTGCAGGAGACGCAGCACATGTGATGCCCCCAACTGGCGGAATGGGTGGTAACACCGGTATACAGGTAAGTTAATTTCCAGCTTATCAGAAAGTATACAATAATGCTGACTTACTTAGGATGTCCACAACCTGGCATGGAAGCTTGCGTATGTTCTAAGAGGAAAAGCTAGCGCTCCGCTTCTCCAAACCTATGATGCTGAGCGACGGCCAGTGGCTGGACTTCTGATGCGCCAGGCCTACTCAAGGCTTCAGAAACGAGTGCTTCGCACTGTCCCCGATGAGCCAGAACTTCCCGACATTGTATGCGAGATAGGGTATCGTTATCCTTCTGCTGCTGCTGCGCATATACAAAACCCCAACGGCGACCAGCACGAAGACCCGCATGCGCCACTTGCATTGCCAGGAAGCCGACTCCCGCATGTTCTACTTTCACAAGAAGCTTCCCAGATATCTACCTTGGACTTGATTAGGACGAAATTCGTTCTTTTGACCATTGGTCATTCATCACCATGGGTCGAAGCTGCCAAAGGTGTTACGCCTGAGATAGACTCTTACAGTATCAACACGGACACTGGTATTTTCAGGGATTCTGACGTATTTGCAGGATCTCTGGAGGCGAGGCTATCCTGGTCCGGCCTGATGGATTTATTGCCTGGCGAGGCGAATGGAGGAAGGATGGGCATAGAGATGAGCTCCAGAGGGCATTGGAACTTACTTTATACTTTACTAAAAACCAATAATGATAAGTAAGAAGAGAAATTATCCTATTACTTAAGCCGTTATTAAAGTAGTTTGATTTAGTGCGGACTGTTAGCTGTAGTAGTGCTGTCGCTAAACTCTCGTTTATATTATGGCTATATTACTCTGTAGTTTTTCTATAATTTAATAGCGTGGAGGATTGACATCTAGTGTTTGGGATTTAGAAAACAAAGTACAATATATTGCCTTTCTTAACTAATTCTAACTTAATAAAGAGGAAATACGAATAAACAAGGGAATATTGTAGCTCAATTTGATTATTAATAATGAGACTGGTAGGACGCATGCGTAGTGACTCGGCAATATCGGCTTGGGGAACCTATTTTGTGTTAGCGCCAGATAAGACAAACCACGCTCACTGGCCCAATCGCATCCCCCTAGACGGCATGCCATCCATCGTCGATAGACTTTCTATCTTATCAGATAGTTCGATAACCTCTCATTTGATGTATCTTATCACTCTACAAGCCACAGCAGGGTCAGTTATGTCAATGTCTGGACTAGCTTCTCGTGTAGCCACGATGCAGCTGCCGTCCAAGCCGAAATACTGATAAGATATCTTTACAGGGTAGGTCTTGAGCCATCATACATACGTGAGTGCCCGAATCTATTATTAGAGTCAGACAAGCTTTTGCCAAGGCGCTTCCCCATGGGCAATCTGATCATACATCGGACGGGTCTACAGTCGCTATGCGGTTCAACAACTTGACGCAGTATCAGCGTCAATCGACCAGTACACTAACTATGCAATCCGAACTCAAGGATCGCAGCCTCGGGTGATCACACTCACAATTACGGTTATTTTCTGACGTACTCTATCCGTTTGCTCAGCCTTTGTTAGCCTGGCAGCTGTTCCGCAGACAGTCGCCAACCATAATGCTGCGATAACCTTGTTCAGGTTTAGAAGCTCAACATACCACACAGTCGCGGCAACTCGGCACAAACCCACGTTGCATCCTTCTGATATTTCTTATCGACAATCTTGATGATTTCCGATTTACGTAAATTTACACTCTCAAGAAATTGACATATCATTGGCCTTGGTTATAATAGACCTGATCAACATGCTCAAATTCCCGAAACAGAGTTAAAACAAATACTTCATCTTGCCACCGTCATTTAAAGCTCTTCTTCAAACTCCAAACGCTATTGCTGGTACCCGAGGACTCCTACATCTGCCAGATCAGTCCGTGAGCTATGGCAACATCCACGGCGTCGGCTGCTGCAGCCGCGACTTCGGTCGTTTGGTGGACACCAGACCCCAAAGCCGGGGTTGGAAGTGGTAAGTAGTTGGATACTACATCATCCACGAGGGCAAATGTCTCTCTCTTGAGTATTCAATGGCTGACTTTTCCTAGGTGACAACGCCTGGCAACTCACAGCCGCTTCCCTCGTAGCGCTGCAATCGATCCCCGGTCTCCTAGTCCTCTATGCAGGAATCATGAAACGAAAATGGGCCATTAACAGCGCCTTCATGGCCTTATACGCATTCGCTTCGGTGCTACTCTGCTGGGTTCTTTGGGGATACAAGGCTTCCTTTGGAGAGTATATGCTTCCATTCGTCGCCAAACCCGGAAACGTCCTCGGCATTGATACGATGCTGAAGCAATCGTACCTCCCTTCCATCGGCGTCGGTCAGCAATTCCCCATGGCCACTATGGTGTACTTCCAATTCGTCTTTGCCGCCATTACCTTGGTCATCACTGCTGGAGCTTTTCTCGGCCGAATGAACTTCTACGCCTGGATGATATACGTTCCTCTGTGGCTGACTCTTTGCTATACTGTTGGCGCGTATTCCATCTGGGGAGGAGGTTTCCTCTTCAAGCTCGGTGTTATCGACTATTCTGGAGGATACGTCATCCATCTCTCGTCGGGTACAGCAGGATTTATCGGTAGCTACTGGATCGGACCACGACTCAGCAGTGATCGTGCAGATGCCAGACCAAGCAATATTCTGGCAGTTCTCATCGGAGCAGGTATTCTCTGGGTTGGCTGGAACGGCTTCAACGGTGGTGATCCTTACGCAGCATCTGCTGACGCAGGAGTCGCGGTGTTGAACACGAATCTTTGTACTGCTGTCTCACTACTTGTCTGGACGGGCCTGGACATTGCATACTTCAAGAAGCCCTCCGTCATCGGAGCCGTGCAGGGGATGATCACTGGACTTGTTGCCATCACGCCAGCTGCTGGAGTTGTGGCAGGCTGGGGCGCGATCCTTCTCGGTGTTGGTTCGGGCTCTGTCCCGTGGTTCACCATGAATATCTTGGCCAAGAAGATGACCTTCCTGGAGCGTAACTTTGACGACACACTTGGTGTTATGCACACTCACATGGTGGCTGGTGTTGTTGGGGGGTTTGGCACAGGTCTCTGGGCTACTGTAGATGGTTGCGCAGCCTTTGGTCTGACCAATCCCGGAGGAGCCATCGCCGGAAACGGCATGCAGCTTGGGTATCAAATGGCGGGTGCATGCTTCATCATCGGCTGGAACCTGGTCTGGACCAGTCTCATCATGCTATTCATCAAGTATGTGCTGCGTATTCCACTGCGAATGACAGAGGAACAACTGCTCTTGGGAGATGATGCAGTCCATGGAGAAGACGCTTATGTTCTTGGTCCGTGCGAAGCCCATGCCCATGGGTCTGGAAGTATAGAGGGCAGGGGGGAGTCCTTACACAGCCAAGATCTTGAGCTTGGAGCTAAAGAACACCATGGAAGCACGACATCAGCAGAGAAGGAAAAGGCAGGGCCAAGCAGGGTACCCAACTAGGTCCAGTCAGGGTCTTTTTGTTATCAACTACTTTCTAGTACTATATTAATCGAAAAATCGTTAGTTACAATAGGTTTTGGTAGGACCGATGGATAAATCCACCAAGAAGTGGGCATCTCCTGACACTGGCGATCTGAACAATCGCGCCAATCATCTTCTCATCATCCACCCGCTTGCGGATCAAGCCGAGATGCAAACGTTCCATATTTACTCCACAACCGTTCTCAAGTCGGTTTGGCTGAATCCGATTACAAATTATAGTGCGAAATTTCTTAAAGAGAGTTACTAAGCTCGACGGACTTGATGGACTTAGCGGACTTAAGTGGCACTTACCATTTTGAGGTTATATTCGCATAGCAAAGCGATAATTATATAAGTGTCTATTAATTCTACTTAATCACTTTTTGCATCACAGTTAGAGATTCAAAGCTCTCTTGTTCACATCATACCTCTACCAAAACGATTACACCTCCTTTTCCATCTACGAAAGATCTTCTCAACACACATCATGTCTCCCTCCATTCAGCAGCTTCCTCTCCTTGGCCCTCTCGTCGGTCTCAGCGCCTGGACATTCGCAATGGAAGGCCTTCTGTATTGGCGCCGAACTCCCGCCCTTTCCAAGTACGGCGTGTCCTTCGACCCGGAAACTGCTAAGAAGCAGAAAGCAGAGAAGCTGCCTGCATTCGTGCAGTGGCCCGCCGACAATTACAACAACCTGCTCGAGCAACCTACGCAATTCTACGCAGTTATGCTTGCCCTTAGTCTGCTCAATGTCAAGGACAAGGTCACGGTGCGCTTGGCGTGGGGATATGTCGGCCTGAGAGTGATTCACAGCCTCATTCACGTCTCGTACAACAACCTGCTCCTTCGCTTCCCCACCTTTGCCGCGAGTTCGGTCGTTCTCCTGGGCATCACTGCCAAGGCAGCTTTGGAGCTTTTCTACTAAGTCCATCACGAATACTCGGGTCGAACCGCAGTGTCGGTGGGACGCAGTACCATTGGCAATGAGTATGAATAACATGCTGAGCACAAACCATTTTGATTAACCGCCTTCGGTTATACCATGGGAGCTCCAGCAGCTGGTTGCCAATCAATCCAAACCAAATAGCCCTCCAGTCCAATCATATCACTCATTTCAATACGTCAAGTAACTGGTTAAAATGACATCTTAGACTTGGGATAGTTTCGTAAAGTTTTACTGGATCAGACAGCTGAGATAAAGTTTCAATCATACATACCCACATAGACAACGGCACCTTTATGTACGTATCCCAGTCGCAAAGTCGGGGTGTAGTGTAATTCATCTCTTTAGACCCAGCCGTTATAACAGATTCGAAATGGTGACCTTAATATCCAAATCCTGGTAGAACTGAGGCCAATCAAGGACTGGAAAGGAATGTTTGTAAAACCTACCTGTCGGAGCCGTAGGCGAGGCATTGGGTTGCCCTATTCTTAAAGAGGCCACCGGAGGATAGTCATAAGAATCCTTCCATGACGGTCGAAGGAGCCAGTGCTAGGAAGAGGAAGAAGCATGGGGTTGTGCGTGTGCATGCTTTATCGTGCCTAGAATAACATGTTTCTATCTCCATCAAGGCCCTGTAGTACATAGACTACTATCAAGGGAAGGTGGAATAAGAAGGAGTAATTGATTTCTCGCTTTGAGGCTATCTACTTGGTAGAGCTGATTGATTTACAACTTCTTTAATAGCTCTAGTTATGTCATTCCGTTCAAAGTTTACTAGGATCTCCCTGTCCTTGGAGTCCATATCACATTGGATAACCTCACTTCCTGTAAATAAGAAGGAAGAGAGGAGAAGGTGGTGCTCCTCGTTTAATGCTTGAACGGCCCCTTCCTTATAACCGGCTGCCTGGAAAAGCTTATCAAAGTACTGTGCATAGGAAAGATTTTCATCCCCAAGACGAATGACTCGTTTAGCCACTTTATCGGGATTGTTCAATGCACCCGAAATAGCTTGAGAAAGCGATCGAGTCGATATAAAGTTAATTCCCCTACGTGGTATAAAAGGTAGGATAGGGAGTTTGCCCTTTATATTCTTTATATTTAAAACCTTTATAGCTTAATAAAGCTTTATTTAACTAAAAACCTAGTCTTAAATATAACTAAATCTCTAATAAACCTTTTTACTTAATACTACTAGCCTATTTAACTTTTCCTTTTTATAACTTTTTAAATAATATAGTTATTATATAATAGTTAGGTCTAACTATATTAAACTAAGCTATACTTAGGTTTATTATTAGCAGATTATATAAGGTATATACTAAGTATTATTAAAGTATTATATCTCTTAATAGTAAATTAATATATATTAAGCTTAGTCTTAAGTTTAAGTTACTACTTTTTTACTAATATTACTTTACCTATTCTTAAATATAAGGTTAATTAGTTATATACTTTAATATATATATTTAATTAATAGAGGTTAATTTAACTTTTACTAACTAATTTATATAAAAGTTAACCTAATTCCTTTAAACCTTTAAACCCTACTATTACCCTATATTTATTTAACTCTATTTATAGATATACTATCCTTATTAATTTAAAAGCATTACCCTTACTATATTAATAACCCTTTTAAATATATTAAAAAGCTACTTTTTATATATAATTAAGTTACTTATTAAAGCAGCTAGAAAGGCAGCCTAGTATAATTAAAGGGGGTTACCTTTCCTTAGGTCCCTTTCTAGTTTCTTAAGACTTAATAGCTTTTTATTAACCTAAATTAGGTTAATTATATAGATAAGGCTTTATTAGCCTATATAATAAATTAACCTAATTAAGATATAGTTAAAAATAGCTATTTTAATAAGGCTAAATTAGTACCTTAATAAGAAGTTCTTTTTAATAGTAGCTACTATTATATAAATCTTTTTATATTCTTTACTATTAGCTGCCTCCTAGGCTGGCCTAATACCTAGATTAAGGTTATAGCTTATTATATAGTAGCCTTAATTATATAGCTACAGGCTCCTTTATAGTATCTTATTAGTATCTAGGATTAATATTAGTAATTATAACTAATAGTTAGGTTAGGGAATATACTTTATAATAAATATACTAGCTATATTTTCTTTTAATTCTAACCTTTATAAAGGTTATAAAGGTTAATAAAAGATCTTTTAAGTAAGATAAAGGAAGGGACTTAATATAGCTACTAAGGGGTAAGTAGTATTTATATTACTTAATTAAAGTAGTAATTACACTACTAAGGCAGATAAACCTTTACTAATATTAAGTTTTAAGATACTAGCTTACTATAAGGGCCTTACTATTTAAGCCTTTATATAAAAGTTAAAAGCTTAATAGCCTTATAATACTAATAAAAAGAAAAAAAAAAAAATATTAAGCTTAGTTAATATAAAGAAGTATTATTAATAGCTAGTAAGCTAAGTTCTATTTAATACTAAATAAATATTTTTATATATTAGCTAAGTAATATATTAATATATTAAGGTTTTAAGAACTAAAATACTTAAGCTTTAGTCCTAGACTATAATAGTAAATCTTTAGTTTATACTTAATTAATACTTTTAGTTATAAACTAAAATAGAAATTATTAGTTTATAATAATTAGTAAAAAATTTTATAGGTAATATATAATATAATTACTAAGGTTATAATATAATCTTTTTTTTTCTTTAGGTTTTATCCTTAAGACTATACTTACTTACTTATTTATTAGTTTTATTAAGTATATTTTAACTTAAATTTATATTTTTTCTTTTTATATATTTTACTAATTATTATATTAGGTTATATTTTTAAAATTAAGTATATAAAAACTTTTAAATTTAGTTTTTTTATATAATATATTTATACTTTTAGTAACTATATTATACTATATTTTTATTATTTTTATTATAGTCTTATTTATAAGGTAAATAAGAATTATACTAACTATTATAAAAACTATATTAAGGCTAAAGTAGTTTATAATAGTTTAGGTATTATAACTTTTTATAGGTTTTTTTTTTTTTTTTTTTTAGTAGTAATTTCTATTTATTTAGGTTATATTAACTTTTCTTTAGTCTTTAAAAATCTAAAGAAGCGTAAAAAGTTAAAAGAAAATAAAGTTAAGGCTAAGTAGGATTTTAAAAAGGCTATAGCTTATTTTACTTATATATAAAAAATAAAGTATTATCTTAAAAAGCAAGGTAATAAGTTATTTTCTTATAATATATAATTATTAAAGCAATAAAGTAGTTTTTTTATTAATTAGGCTAAATCTTTAATTATCTTTAAGGCTTAATTCTAAGGAGCTTTTAATATAATTAATTAAAATTCTATTTTTACTAATATTTTTTATTTTAATATTAGTAAAAGTTCCTTAGGAATTATTAGGTATTAATAAGGTATTTTAGTAATTTTTATATATTTTTATTTTCTAAGTAGTTTTTTTATTTTATTAGGTATTCTTTTTAACTATTAATTTTATAAGTATTTTTAATTACTTTTACTTTATAGACTTTTAGTCTTAAGATTTTTAATAATTTATTACTTATTTTAACTTATATTATATTTACTACTAATTTAAGTAATAAAATATAAAAAATAAAATAAAGCCTAACTTTTTTTAGTAAGTTTAATTTATAGTTATTTTTTAAAATTTTTTATAGTACTTTATAAAGTTTAATAAACTTATAGTTTAATTTATATATTAGTTAATTTATTTTAATATTTTTTATAGCTAGGTAAACTATATTTCCCTTTAAAAAGGTTAGTCTTTTTAACTATTTTAAATTATAGTAGTTTTTTATATATTTTCTAATAAATTTAAGTTTAGTTTTTATTTCTTTATATAGGTTTTTAAGGTTATTACTTTTAATAATAGTAATTAAATTAATTAATTTTTCTTATTATATATTATAATATATATTTAATATAAACCTAAAGTTAGTATAAGCTAGTATAAGCTTTATACTTTTATTATATATAGTATTATAAGTAAATTAGGTTATTAGTAATTTTTTAACTTAATTATTTTATTTATAGTTAATATAATACTATAGGTACTATTTAAGTACTTAATTTATTTATTTAGTTTATTTATTAACTTATAGTTAAAAAGTAATTATAAGTTAGTAATTTAATTTAAGTTATATTATAAGTAATTATTAAAATACTAAAGTAAATATAAGTCTTTTATTTAAAAGGATTTTTATAGGTAGACTATATATATTAATAATATATTAATAAAAAATATAAAAAAGTTATTTTATATTTATTACTTTTTAAAATAGTAAATAGTATAAAGATTTTATAAGTTAGTTAACTATAACTATAATACTATTATAAAAGAATTTAATTAAGGGGTTTTTTAATAAAAGTAGCTTTATAATAAAGTTTATTATAATTAAGTCCTAAGGTTATTATATTTTCTTTATTTATTTTTTTTTAAAATTTATCTTTTAATTTTAATAGTTTTTATATTAAAATTATATTATTAACTAATAGTATCTATATATTTATTATTAGTTCCTTTATAGTATATAATTATAAAGTTAAATTTATATAGGTATTTAATATAGTATAGCTATTATTAGTTTAATTTTTATATTATAGTAAAATAGGTAATATTTTTATAATTTATAAATACCTTAATTAAATACTTACTTTTTTTAAGGTAGTATTAAAATTCCTTAAAATAATTTATAATAGCTAGGAATTTTTTATTATAAATAAAGTAGTTAAGTTCTGCTTTATATATCTTATATAAGTAAAAAGTAATAAGGTATAGTATACTATTATTATTTTATTATTTAATTTATCTTCCTAAGGTAAAGTTAAAAGTATTAGTTTTAAGTTTAACTTACTAATTAAGGTTAAATATAACTAAAACTAGTTTACTAGTAATAGCTTTTTTAAGCTATTTAAAAGCTTTTTAAGCTTTATTATTTTATTTAAATTATATTTTCTTTTTTATAAGTTTTATAAAAAAGATTACTATTTTACTAAGGTTCTTAATAAATTATTAGTAATAATTAGTAAATCTTAAGAAGGATTATATTTCTTTAACTAAGTTAGGTTATTTTTATTTAGTAACTATAGCGATTTTTTATTTATTTATCCTTATCTTATTATAGTAAATTTTATAGCCTAAGTATATTACTTAGTTTTAATAAAAATAGCTTTTAATAAGTTTAATAAGTATATTAGTATTTTATATTACTTTTAAAACTTTATAAATATATTTTATATACTTTTTTTTATATTAAAGAAAATAAGAATATTATTTAGGTAGTAAACTATAAAGATATTAAGGTACTTTTAAAGTATATTTATAATTATTCTTTAAAATACTATAGAAGTATTTATAAGTTTAAAAGGTATAATTAAATATTTAAATAGTTTATATTTTATTTAAAATACTATTTTTTATTTATTAGCTTTTTTAATTCTAATTAAGTTATAGGCTACTTTAAGGTCTAAAGCTATAAAGAATTATTTTTTAAATAGTTTATTTTTAAGTTTTATAATAAAAGGTAAAAGTATTTTATTTTTTTTTATAATTTTATTAAGTTATTAATAATTTACTACTAGCTATAATTTATTAGTATTTAGTTTTAAAATAAATATAATAAGGTATTTTATTAAGGATTTTAAGGTTTAAATATATTTTTTTTTAAGTATATTTTTTAACTATTCTTTTAATATTATAAGTTTTATTTTTATAAGCCTATAAATTAAAAAGAATTTTAAGTTCTTACTATCCTTTAAAACTATTTTAATATCCTAGTATAAATATTTTAAAAGTTTTATATTTAACTTTTTTATAAAGAGTTTTTTATAAATATAATACTAAATTAGTATATTTTTAAGTTATTTATTAAATTCCTTATTAGTAATCTTTTTTATTTTTTAAAGATTTTAATTTAATTATTTAAATTAGCTTTTAAAAGTTACTATTATTTACTTAATATATTTTATTTTACCTTTATAGTACTTATATTATATTCCTTTTAAAATAGGTAATACTTTATTATACCTATTTTTACTACTTTTATTAGTTAAAGATTAAGATTTTATATTATTATTATTTAAATTAATTTTATTATTTAAAGGGTAATTTTTATAGTTTACCTAGCTAGTTTTTTAGTTAAATTATAAGTTATAGCAGTTTAGCTATAAGTATTTAAGTATTAAATTATACTTATTAATAGAAATAATATTAAAGTTAATTCCTTAATTTTTTCTATTTATAAAAACCTTAAAGTAATTAATTTTTTTAGTTATTTATTTATTATTATAATTATAAATTCTTCCTTTTCTATTCCTTATAGTATAAAGTCTTTTTTTAGTTTTTTATAGTAGTTTAAGGTTATTTACTATATTAAGGAAAATATAATTTATATTAGCTTTACTATCTATAAGTATATTTAGCTACTTGCCCTTAATTTTAACCTTTAGTTTAAGGCAGGTTTATTAACTATTATTTATAGTTATTTTTAAAGCTTTTTTAAAAAGCTTATTTCTTTTTACTTTATTACTTATTTAGCGCTTTATTATAAATAGTATATCCCTTTTCCTATCTATAGGTATTTATAGCTATATTTACTATCTATATAGTTAATACTATTAGGATATTTATATTAATAAGCTAGTTTATTTTAGTACTTAGCTTTTATTTATATAATTTATTTATTTAATATAAGGTCTTTACTTATTAGTTTTATTAATTTTATTTTATTAAAATAGTTATTTTTATTAGCTATTTAGCTAGTTTTAAGTATAAGGATAATTTCTTATTTCCTTTCTAGCTTATTAACTTTTATAATAGCTTTACAGGTTCTTTTATTTAAGTTTCTTTTTTTTATTTTATTTTATACTTTTTATCTTTACTTAATAATAAAATATAAGTTTTAAATATTAAAAAGTTAGTTATCTTTATAGCTAATATATAAGGTATAGCTAATAGGGTTTTATATTAAGAATAATATAATATAATACTTATTTTTTAGTATATTATAATATATAGTATTATATATTATACTAAAGAATATAATAACCTTAATATTAAGTCTTAAGGTTATATAGCTACTGCCTTAAACCTTATAATCTAACTAAATAAGTAGCCTTAATTTATAAGTATAAAAAAGATATTTTCCCTAGCCTTAGTAGGCTATATACTTTCTTTATTATTACCTTAAAAAGGCAATTAGTACTAAGGCTTTAATATTAAAGGCCTAATTTTAAATAAGCTAAGAACCCTTAAAACTATTATAAAATACCTTACTATATAATTAATATTAATAATAGCTAACTTAGCTATAACCCCTAAAGTATAGTAACTACTTATTATATAAATAATCCTTTAATTAATATTAATAATCTTTATTTTAATAATATCCTAAATTTATATACTTTTTATTATAATTAAAAAATTATAAATAAAGACCTTTTATATATTAATAGATTATTACTAAAATACTAAATTAACCTAGTAATCTTTAATTATAAAGTAAGGCTTTTTAATATATAAAATAGATCTATTTTTAAATATATTATAAGCTAGATATAGGCTTTAAAAGACCTTATTAATTAGCTAGAATAGGGTTAAGACTTATTAATAAAGTAATAGATTTTTATAACTTAAATTACATTAAGTAGTAGTAATAGTATATACTAGGTATAGTTTATAGAGTTAAAATATATAGTTATAGTAATTAAATTAATAGTATAAATATTATATTATAGAAATTAAAGGCAATTACAGTATAAAGAAAAGGAAATAAGGGAAAAAAAAGGGAAAAAAAGGCAAATTAGGAAAATAAAGGTTTTAGTATTAAGGGAAAAACTGTAAATATTAGTAAATTAAAGCTAGCTATATAGGTTAGTAATAAATTAAATTAGGCTTTAAGGCAATATAGTATAAAAAATATAAATTAAGGAATAATATAAATAATAAATACTTAGAAAGTTTTAAATATAGTTTAAAGCTTTTTTTTATACTTTTATATTAGCTTTAAGCTTAATTACTTAGGTTCCTTTATATTTTTTAGTAATTTTATATCTTAAGGTATTAATAATTTAATAAGGTTTTTATTTCTTATATTCTTTAATTTATACTAAAAAGCAGTTATTTACTTCTTTTATTTACTAGTATTATAAGTAATAGTATTATATATAGGATATTTATAATATTTACTAATACTTTAAATACTTTAAGTACCTTTATAGGTTTTATTTAATTTAAATTTCTTCCTTAAGTATTATTAAATCTTTTACTTTATTCTTAGTATAAAATTAAATATAAATATTATTATTTTATTTTATAATTACTCTTTTTTTAGCTTATTTAGTATATTTAAAAGCTTTACTATACTATATATAGTTTCTGTATTTATTATATTATAGTATAATTTCTATATTTTAAATTATTTAGTTTACTTTTTATTTAATTTTTTTAGTTTTAAAGTCTTAACTAGCTTTTAATACTAATATATAGTTTAAATTACTATAATATTAGTTTAGTCTTATAGTTTTAATAAGGATCTTATCTATACTTATATAATCTTTTAACTAAATAATTTTATTTTAACCCTTAATAAGTATTTTTATTTTTATAAATATTTAGTTTATTATATTATTAAGTTTATAGTTAAAGTCTTATATACTAGGTTTATTATTTAAATTAAGGTTAACTTTCTTTCCTTTTTTAACTATAGTAATAATTTTTTTAGTTATTTTAAACTTTTTTAGTTCTAGGACTAGTATCTATTTAAGTTTAATATTATTATTTTACTTATTTTTTTTATAAAGTTTTTTTATTTTTTTTTTTTACTTAAAGTATAGTATTTTTAATATTAGTACTAAGTATTTTAAAATAAGTTATTATTTTTAAGGAATATATAAATAGTACTTTTTAAGTATTTATTCCTTACTAAGAAATAGGTTATATATATAAATTAAAATTCCTATTTTATTTATATAGGGTATTATATAATTATTATATCTATCCTTTTTAGTTATATTAACTATTTTAATTACTATTTACAGTTTATTATTATTATTTTTTAGTAATACTAATAGTCTTTTCTTTTAGTAATAGTTTATATTTTTAGTTAGTTTTAATAAGGTTTTTATATTTTTAATTAAAATATTCTTTCTTACTATAGTTTTAGTAAGTAATTTTAAATTTATCTTTTTTAGTTATTTTAATAATTATAAGTTTTAGTTTAATTTTATATTAAATATTAACTTATTATATTTTTCCTTAATTAGTATAGTACTATAGTTTATTATTATTTTATAGTTTATTTTAAAAGTTATAGGTTTTTTATATAAATTATTAATTATTAATTTTAATAGCTATATTAATATACTTTACTAAGGTTTTTAATTAATTTTTTTTTTAAAGTTTAGCTTATACTAATTTCTTAAGTATATTAAAAAAAAAATATTAGTATATTTTAGTCTTAAGGTAACTTATTTATAAGTTTTAGGAATTTTATTTCTAAAATTAAAGCTAATTCTATTTATTTAAAAGCTTTAATTTATCTTTCTATATATCCCTTTTTATTAATAATTTTAAAGGCTATTTTAAGTACTTTTTCTATTTTATATTATTTATTTAATTTAAAGAGTAAGGCAGTTCTTAGCTATAGGTAAACTAGTAAGTTATTTATATAATTTTTTATAATAAGTTAAAACTATTTAGTAATAGTTTTAATAAGTCTTTTAGCTATATATATTACTTTAGTAATATTATTATAAAACTAGTTTAAGTAGTAAGTAATAAAGGCTTTACTTTAAGTAAAAAATATAAGTAGCTTACTAAGGGTACTATTAAAAAGCTTAAGCAGGTTAGGCTTAAGGATTTTACTAAGGTCTTTCCTATTACTAGCTAATATTACTAGATTATATATTTTTTATTAAATAGTAATATTATTTTACTATTACTATTACTAAAGTATTATAACTTCTTTTAATATTTAGTATATCTTATTTAACTTATTAATAATATTTTTAAATTATTCTTAAAGTTATTTAACTTTTTTATTATTATCTTAAGATAAGTTATTTATATTTTTTATATTTTAGTTAGTTAGTAAGTAGTTTACTAGACTAGTATTAATAAGTATAGTAAGTAAATATTTTTAAAAATTAATAGTACCTTACTAGTAAATAGGGTTAATATTTATAGATATTATATTTATATTACTTAGTATTATATAGTATAGTTTAAATAAAAGCTATTAATATATAATAATTAGGTTTAACTATATTAAATTAAGCTATACTTAGGTTTATTATTAGTAAATTATATAAAGTATATATTAAATATTATTTAAGTATTATATCTTTTAATAGTAAATTAATATATATTAAGCTTAGTTAATATAAAAAAAGTATTATTAATAGCTAGTAAGCTAAGTTCTATTTAATACTAAATAAATATTTTTATATACTAGCTAAGTAATATATTAATATATTAAGGTTTTAAAGACTAAGATACTTAAGCTTTAGTCTTAAATTATAATAGTAAATCTTTAGTTTATATTTAATTAGTATTTTTAGTTATAAACTAAGATAAAAATTATTAGTTTATAATAATTAGTAAGAAATTTTACAGGTAATATATAATATAACTACTAGGGTTATAATATATTACTAGTTACTTAACTTATTATTAAAAATACTTAAAGTTTATTTTTTTTTATAAGTTTATTATATTATATACTTAAGCTAGGTTTTACTTTACTTTATTAATTACTATTATTTTATTATTTAATAATATATTTTTTTTATTTTAAAAAATATTTTTTTAGTATTTAAGATATTTATATTTATAGATATAGGTATTATATATAAAGTAAATAAGGCTTATAAGGACTAAATTCTTAATATAAACTTTTAGGATTTTTTTATAAAGCTTTTTATAGTTACTATAGCTTTTAAGCCTTTATTAATAATTTTAAAGTAAGTTAGTAATATTATATAATATAAAATATATTAAAAAGTAAAAAAGTAATATAAGCTACTAGCTAATTAGCTATTATATAATAAAAGTTATTTTAAAAGTATTAACTTAAATTAATAAACTTATTTTTATTAAGTATTTTACTTTATATATATTTTATATACTTTAAGTTTAATTATTTTTATAAAAAAGTAATAATTACTTTTTTATATATCTTTAAAATTAGTTATTAAAATTTTAACTTTTTAGCTAAAATTAAAATCTTAAGTAATAATAAAAGTAATATATATCTTACCTATATATATTTATTAGTATTCTTTACCTTTATATACTAAAAGCTAAAGCCTTTTTAAACTACTTATAACCTTACTTTCCCTCTATATATTATATATAGGCCTGGAATATTAAAAAGATTAGTTAAGAAAATAATACTTTAACTATTATTTCTTAAGTTATTTATATAAAAGAGGGAGATTCTAATAATACACTAGATAATAAGTTATATTATAGCAAATATAGCTAAATAATCCGCCGCAAAATATAGTAGTAGCTACACACCAGCTGCCGAAGAAGAGGACATGTACCAGTTTCCAAAAAGGAAAAGCAAGAACCACGAAGAGAGCTTGCAGCATAACAAGGCGGTATTTATCCATGGGTAGGTAATGGTGTATACCATGCAGTAGGAAGTGTAGCGTTATGGCAATCCTGTTATCGGGTAGGTATCTGGCAAGGAGGTTAAGCATATGTTATCTGGGCCCCAATTAGCGAGTGACCTATTCCTTGATGTGGAATAGGAAGCGATGCATGCTATACTCGATCAAAGACCAGATGCATAGTCCAAAGAGCCAGTAAGCAGTGAGGGCAAAGGAAGTGTCAAGACCTTGGCTTGCTAAGTAAGTCCCATACACAACGAAGGGGAGCCATAGTATTGGGATCATCCACCACGGCGTCTTGGAAAGAGGCTCGAGGAAATTTCCAAAAAGTGGTGCAGAATTACCTCCCTTGTAGTGGCGTGGGCGGTGTACCTCATCAAGATAGAAGTCCTTGCTTAACTTACCGAACCAGATCTGTGGAAAGAGAGGACGGCCGAGATTAAGAAATCATGTTTCTTATAGTCGCTGTCAATATCGGTTTACCTTACTCGGATCTTCTTCACAGGATGCACCGGTCCGGTGACGCATTTCGACAGCACCATCTTGAATGTCAATAGCAGTATGCGACAACTGGATAAAGTTGTTAGGGTCGGCAGCTTTTGGGGACACTACATACCCCACATGGTAGTCGCTGAGTCTCTTATATGCGGCTTCAGAACGAGGATGAGACACGTGGTCTCGTAGGATCTCTTCTACGTCCTTGCTTGCATAAGCAAGGACAAGATCGCTACTACTAAGTTCTGTCTGCTAGTTTAAGCTCTTAGCCACAAGCCTTAACTATAAATAACATATCTAGCTAATAACTTAGACATTATACTATAATAACTAACTAATTACTATAGCTAAAGGCTAATATTATAAAAACCTAAAAGATAACTTATTTACCTACTATTACAGGTTATAAAAAGCTTTAATCTATTTTTTAAGATAATTAAATATAAAATAATAATAAAGTAAAATAGCAGTACCTAAATAAAAGCTTATCTATATAATATATCTAAATAAATTTTAATAATAGTATATTAATAGATTTCCTCTTAACCTTATTAATATTAAAAAATACTAAAAAACTCTTTAAAAAGAAAATAGCTTTAATATAATTAAAGCTATAAAGAAAAAGGTTTTTAAGATTATTATTACTAAGGAATATAAAAAGCTTTTAAATAACCTTATTAAGTAATTAGCTATTCTTAGTACTTATACTTTTACTTATACTATTTAAAAACTTTCTTAGGAAATTAAGAAAGCTATAAGGTAAAAAAAAGAAATATTAAAAGCCTTTTATAATAATAAAGTAAAAGCTAAAAAGATAATAAAGTTAATTAAAAAAAAAAACTAAAATTAAATTAAGGACTTAATTAAGCTATAGCTAGTAATTTACTTAAATAAATAACTTTCTATAGGTACAGTATATAGCTATTAGATTTATTAAAAAATACTAATATATAAGAAAAGCTTAACTTAAAAAAAGTTTTATAATAATATATATATTAGTATAATTAAGAAAGAAGGTTAAAAAGAAGGTTTAGGGCAATCGGAAGGTAGTAGCGAAGTTAAGTTTATAAGTTAATTATAAGGTTAGAAAATACACTTTGACTTTAATATAATAAGATTACTGCTACCAGGGTAGTTATAAACGAATTCGGTAACGTTGTACAAGTTAGGACTAATAGTTACGTAGCATAATGACGGGGAATTATACAACTTCCTTTAGCGCTTGTAAATATTGGTTTTGTGCAGGACGTTATTATATAATAGTAGTAAAAGCTTTAGAGAAGAGGCAGATAGGGGTAGTGAGCTAAGCAGGCACTATATATAAATTATTAAAAGAGATTTCTCTAGCTCTTAGCTAAAATATAAGTTATAGCTTTAACTTTATAAATTAAAATAGACTAATAGAATTCCTTATAATAGTTAATATATTATCTTTATATAGCTTATAATAATACCTAAATAATATATCTTAGCTATTCTTATTTATAATATAATATAATTTTATTATTATATTATTAATTTAAGTATATTTTATATTATAATATACTTTCTAACTTATTATAATACTTTATTTATATAATAAACTTACTTTTTTATTTTAAATTTACTATAAAAAAATATACTTAGCTTAACTCTTTATTAATAATAAAAAAACCTTTAAGTAATAACCCTTTTTTTATTATATATTAAAAACTAAATTATAATAAAAATAATTTTTTTAATAAACTTACTATTTTAAGCCTTTTTATTAGCTAGCTAATTAATTTTATATTAATATTACTATTTCTAAGTTAATTTAAGTATAAGCTAAGGTACCTTTTACTATAATTAAATTTTAGTTTTTAGCTTTTTAGGGTTAAAGGCTGTGGGATTTAAACCCACTACTTTTAGCTACCTAGTTAGCTTTCTAGTCAGGCCAGTAGCGCCTAACCGTTACGCTACAAGCCCCCGGCCATTCTCGTCTGTCGTAGTAGTTGTAACTGTTTCTCGGAGACTAAGAAACAGTTTCAATTTATGCGAACGGCTAGTAGTTATAAAACAACCTCTAATGTACTTATGTGCCTTGGTGCTAAGAGGTCCATTTAAGCACTGCCTTGAGAGCTTTGCCACTCTTTGTATCGCTGATAGCTTGTTCAAAGTCCTTCACATCATAGTACGTAATCAACTCCTCTATCGGATATTTGCCTTGTGCATGCTGCTCAATTAGGAAGGGAATCAACTACTAGATGTTAGTGCATCATTGGCTAGAACGTTAGAATGCATCACCTTGCTAGGGACGGCATCTCCCTCGCAGCACCCCACATATTCCCGTCCGTGAATAAGTTGTGCAAACACATCAACGTCGACAGTCTTTCCGGGCTACAAGGCAAATATGTCAATAACTTCGCAATGATCAAGCTTTACCAATGATCTCAGCTTGACTTACAGACGGAGCTCCTACAGAAGCAGCTCTACCTCTGGTTCCGAGGCATTTAATCATCGTCTCAATCACAGCAGGCACACCTGTGCAATCGAGAGCATAATTAACACCATTCGGTGGTGATATGTCTTGCATTTTGGAGATAATGTCGGAGACGCTGCCCAGTATAGTAGCTGTAGCCCCCAGAGTCTTGGCCAAGTCAAGCCGAGATTGTTGGAGGTCAACAGCGATGATCTCCTTGGCACCACGAAGCTTGGCAGCCATGACGGCGCTCATACCTACCGAGCCGACTCCAAAGATAGCCACTGTCTTTCCAGGCTGCACATTGAGTGTGTTCAGAATGGCGCCTGCTCCAGTCTGAAGACCACATCCGAGTGGCGCAAACAAAGCAAGATCGTTGTCGTCTCTCACTTTGACCAAACTTGATCGATGGACTATTGCGAGACGTGCAAATGAGCTTTGCCCAAAGAAGCTGCTATATAGGGCCTTTTTGTTTTGGCTGCCGTCTAGGTTCAATGCGCTAGAACCATCAGGCCGTTTGCCACCAAAGTTCCACGGAACAAAGGAATAACAGTAGGCAGGATGTCCCGATGTGCATTGTTCGCAGGTGCCGCAATGGGCAAACGAGAGGAGTACTTTATCTCCGGGTTTCAAGTCTGTGATGTCTGGCCCTACTTCTTTAATGACTCCAGCCCCTGTCGAGTTTGTTAGATCGTCTACCAGTAGCATCAAATTAGGAAGCTAACCTTCGTGTCCCAAGACCGCAGGTGCAGAGGCAGGTAGTGTACCATTTGCACATGACAAATCAGTATGACATATTCCTGTTGCATGAATCTCAACTAGAGCTTCATTATTGCGGATGGCGTCAAGAGAGATTTGTTCAAGAGAGAATGGGCCGTTGATTTCTCGTAGAACCAGAGCAGTTATAGTAGACATGGTGAATTGGATAGTGTGAAAGACGTGGATGCTTATGTTAGTTGAGAGGGTCCAGTATTCTTCACAACAGTCACGAACTGCCATCTTTAAATAGAACAGAGGTCATATTATCTAAGTGGTCGGTGGGTATAATTTAAAGTTGTGTCTTAGTTGCCGTGTTTTGTTGCCGATGTCAGTTGACCTCAAGATAGCTATACCCTTAACAGCAAAGAGAAGACATACGAGAGCATCAGTTTACCTCTAGACTAACTACTTTCGGCCTCGCAGAGCAATAATGCATCTTCCCCAGCTCTCCCGGCCTCGGAACAAACTTGGGATTGGGTTCGGAACTATAACCAATCATTCCTGGGGTAGACTTAGGGACCCACGAGAGAAACGCGGAGTTGGCTCTGGCACAGTATGGCTAGCTACCGTAGCTTCAAAAAAGGAGTCTAGACCTTACCAGTATTTACCTAGCCTCCGAGGAAGCTGTTAGTGGAGTTTGCGGGGAAGTGCGAGAGGTTCCACATGGTCGGAAAGGATGGGGATTGGTGGCATGGGCGATGGAGTTTCTAGTGAAACCTTGATTACTGTATTGATGATGATGGCTTGCTTTCAGCTATTTCTTTATTAATTTTGCTGAGGCTCATCTTCCAACGTAACCTCGGACCTCAACAACAGCCACAATATCAGGATGGGCTACAAGGTTGGCCGCTTCCACATCACCGACCTAGTCTTCTAGACTATTGGCAACATGACATCTAACGAGTCTGTCTCATAAGAATGCTGGATTATGCAGAAGCGAAGGGTGCTGTTATAGTATCTCCGGATTACCACCTGGTCCCAGAGGCAAAGGGCACTGATATTCTGATTGACATGAAAGGCTTCGGGGCCTCGGTTAGAGAGTCCCTTCAAGCCAAGATATCCACAATCTCGTCTGGTTTGTCGCTGAATGTGTCTAGGCTTGCGGTTGCTGACGAAGCGCGAGTGAGTACGACTTCTGACCTGAAGAGCAGTGGCTAAACTAAGCATACACATGGTTCAGTACGGAACACTGGATTTTGAACACCCTGTTTATAACACTCGGCCCGCAAAATCGGCAAACAAAACAAAGGTATTAAGTCATTTCTGCTAGCTACCCACTCACAATTTCGTATTCAAAGATGCAGCTTACCGTCGGCATATTCAGACGGTCAGCAATGGTGACGCGACATACATATCCCTGAAACCCTTCTTCAATCTCTCTGGAATTCCAGCAATGCTCTTCAATCCACTCACGTCATTCCATCCCAAGCTCTGGGCCAAGACTCCCACAAAGTCTTGTTGGCCCTTTTCTTCCAGCGCAGGACTTACCCAAGCATTATGAATCTCTTTATATCTCTGCTGGACATCATCGTTCGGCTTGACTGGCGACCATGCATCTTCAGCTGTAACCATCCCAGGGAAGTTCCGTTCCGCAGTCAGCTCCTGGAGGTCTGCATCCGCAACCTTGTATGCTGGGAATGGGTCTGGAGACATGGTGGGCTTGGGCGCTGTGACTCTCACACCTGTCATGAGAGAGGGGCTACCGTTGTTGGTGTTGAGTAAGTCACCAACGTTGTTCCCACTCTGACGTGGATCAGTTCCGCGGTCATCTATGACGCATTAGCTATAGATCGGTAGGTGGGTACATAGAACTTACATTTTGCCCACAGAGCGCTCGGAAGCATCTGAGTATATCTTTCAAACTGCCAATCCTCTTCAGGATTGCTTCCGTCCTCATGAATGACCTGGATCTGCAGGGTCGAAGTCATAGGTGTTGTCATTCCCATGGGCTTGCTGAACACGTCATTACCCCGTAGGATCGCATCGCCGTTTTCGCTAGTTGTAACATTGCTTATGGCCATCTTACACTCTGCAACAAACACAAATGTGCCTGCGCGGACGATCCATGGGTCTTCTTTTCCTCTCTCTGGTTGGTCATCTGGGTTGAGAAGTCCAGCCTCAGCAAGGAAGTTGTGTGCTTCATTCTTGGGTCTGCTAAATGTAGTCGCTGCAATGGGCTCCTGTTGCTGTTTGCCTGTGATGAGACAAGTGGCAGACGCAAAAGAAGATGCAGGCGAGTCCTGAAGGACAAGCTCGTAGAAATCAGACAATTTGACTGGATCGATATTGGGATGATGATCGCCAAAGTTGATATCAAAAGCGACGATCCAGAAGTCAACGTGTACGCGGCCAGCAACAGGAGGACCCCAGAGGTACAGCTCAGCACCAATCTGGACTGAGATGCGGATATGGATGAACCAGAAGTCGATGCTGAATCCGACTCCGACAGACACACCAGCTGACATGTCAAAGTAAAAGGGTCGGTAATTGATAAGGAAATTGGCAAAGGCGTCAAACCAGGCAGAGAGAGGTCCTGCTTTGAACGCAGCATGGAGACGTCCACCAGCCATACAGGCCTTGGTAGTGATGGCGAAATATGCCTCGCCAGAAATTGACAGGCCACCACCCAAGTCCCAGCTAATTCCTAAGCGAGGGGGGTTAGGGTAGCCAACAGGAACGCGGAAGGCCTGGTGGTACCCGCCTAAGGTGAAGACAAAGTCTCCGATCCTGGCCCTATCGGCGAGAGGCGCATCGAACCAGTAACAAAGGGCAAAGCCGCCGGTCAAATGACAGTTAGGACTGAGGATGTAAGAGCGAGGTGATAGCTGCGCCTCGATCTTGAGGAAGCCATAGTCAAAATCCAAGACAGCCGCGATACCCAACTCAGCATGGGCCAGCTTAAGTGGAGAATTGGTTGAAGGGATGTCACAGACCGCCGCTGCAAAGATGCCCAGCTTCACCGAGTCACCAAACTGCACTGCAACAACCGCATCGACGCTCAGCATACGGAACGCAGAGAGCTTCATGCCAATGGCACCCCAGTATGTGCTGGCAAGTGGCTGGAACCATCCACCGGCAGAGGGGTCAACAAGCTCCAGCAGTACTTGCTGTGCATTCTCGTTGTTGCTAAGGCGGCCGCTGTTGATGAAGGGGAAGTCCGAGACTTGGTCTACAGAAGGCAAGCGAACACTGCTGTTGTACCCAAAGCCACCACAGATGCCGCTGATCTCTGCAAAGGCAAGTGTCATGAGTGGACCGTTGAGCTTTGCAAATACAAACACGCTCTGGAAGCTGTTGCTGTTGTTGCTGCTGTTGGCGAGAGTGATCATTCCGTAGAAGCCAGCTGCTTGGAACTGATAGGGACGGAAGCCGATGATAAGACCACCAGCATAGTAGTCCATGGTGCCGTCATTGCCGTGGACGATGACACCAGCGATTGTCAATGGACGTCTATCAAAGGATGCGGCTAGTCCGTCAATGTTGACGGTGATTTTTGGTAGCTTATCTAGGCTCTTGAATTCGGTGTTGAGGGTGAAGCCAAGAAGAGAGAAGCCAATAGGTCCGAGCTGGAAAGTGGCATCGAACTTAATGGACAGTGTCTTAGCCTTGTACTTCAGACCAACATTGCTAATGGCTATTGGACCTGTGTCCTTTTTGAACGGAGCTTGGGCACTGGGACTTCCATCGTCCATTTCCTCTTCGGTGCGTCTTCTGCCCGTTTCCTCGTTACCAGATACCAGCGCTTTAGATGACGAAGGCTGGGGCTTCATGAAGCTGTAGCTCAGCAAACACACGCGCTCACCCTTGGCGACGTTGCGTATGATGACGGCAAAGTGACATCCAGCGGGCACCAGAAGATCTGTGGGCTGAGCACTGTCGGGCTTGATCTTGTCGGCAACAAGTAGCTGATCCTTTTGTAGAACACCGTTGTTGAGGAGACCGATATCCTCTCGCGTGAGTCCAGTGAGTTGTCCCGGTCGGTTTGGCGGCTTGGGATCCTGGACGAAGAGGAAGTACAGCTCATCGAGTGGCTGGTACAATGTGCCGACAAGAGGAATCTCGAGTTCCATGTCGCCAAAGCCATCGATCGCTGCTTTGAACAATCTCTTGGACGGATCTTTGGGACCCCATTTTGTGCTGTGGAGCTGGGAGAACAGGAATTGGAGATGGCCGATGTTAAGACTGGCCAGGAATTGGAATGACTCGATGCCAGAGGCGTCTTTCATCTTCTGGATGTCAATGCGGAATGCGTCCTCGTTATCACCGACGATCAAGGTGTCGTAGACAAAGTCTGGTATGTCAAACGAAGAACCAACAAGGTCTGTCAAGATATCTCCGATGGTGGCATTCCTGTCAGCTGGGTTGAGCGCCGCCGAGAAGGTAAAGCCACTAGCGGTGTATTTGAAGTCCAGGTTCAATCTCAGCTCGGCAATGACCAAGTCCCCAGAGATAACGAATGTACTTCCCGCTGATTGGGCATTATTGCCAGTCTTTTTCTCATAGGTATACTTTACAGACAAAGTGTTGATGACAATGGAATTGATCAAGGGCCCGACGTGGTCCTTCTCATCATCGTGGAAGAACTCAGCTAGGACAGATGCGTACAAGCCATTTATAGCGGCTGTGAGCTCCCAAGACTTCTTAGAGGAGTCGTAGCCGAGAGTTCCAACAAATGTAGCGGGTAGGTCGATATCAGAATGCTCTGGGGGCTCAATCAAGACAGATATCCCGACGTCAAAGGTGAAGACTGAACTGCTGCCCCAGTTGAAGTATGTGGCGAGAACAACCTCGCCGAGGTAGGGTTGGGGGGCTGAGCCTGAGGATGGCGGTATAGCAGTGGCTTGACAGCGAAGGGAGAATGACTCTTGGGATAACTCGATGGATGCAAGGGTTATCTGAGAAGGGAGAGTATCTGGGATGTCAACCACGGTCTGGCCTGGGATCAGAATGGCGATGTCAATGGATGACGCAGGTGAGGCTGTCAAAGGCGTCAAGATAGCCCACTTCTCACCGTCTGGCTCCAGGTCAAGGTCAACTGATGAGTCAAAGTCTGTAGATGGATTTAATTAGCAAAGGTCATAGAATGCGCGAAAGTCACTCACCATTCCACAATTGCCCTGATAGAGTACCATAAGTACCGATAGACCGGTTCCAATTGTACGTGATCAGAAAGACAGGAGTATCCTTGCTGCCTCCACGACCAAAATTCGCAGAGACCTCGATATCAAAAGAAAAAGAACCGAGTCTAGGATTCTGCGGATCCTTTCTTGTATCGAGCCCAATACGCAGTCTTCGCAGGTTTGCAGCGGGCAAAACCTTTCCTCCACCTTCTTCCTTACCGAGAATCTCATTGACGACCGTCTCAACTTCTTCATCCTCGGCGAGTCCAGCTAGCCATTGTAAGATTCCGGCTAATGGGTCTGGGGAGAGGAACATGAAGGTAAAGTCAATTGTGGTAGTGGTGAATTCAACGCCAGCGAGCATTGACACAGGAATCTTGGCATCTTTGAGGGAGCATTCGATGCTAAAGGCCACTTGGCCATGAGAGATGGGCATTTCGCCATTTTCCGTCACGCCCAATTGCGTTTTGCTTTTGTAGACAACATCTGCGGTATCAATACTGAGACCGTTCAGGGCAATTGAGAATAGCTCCTGCAATGCTTTGAAGTCTGACAGCTGGAATTGAAGACGAGTCTCGAGCCGTTTATTGGCCGATGGGACGAACCATGAGGCATTTCTCATGGGGTCTGCATCAGCAGGTGGGTTTTTCAGCGATACTTCGAGGGCGAGGACCGCAAGAGGGATGAAGTCCATCATGCCTTGTTGATTGGCATTCTTGAAGACGTCTTTTACTGTGAAGCCGGTGATGTCTTTCATGTTGGCAAAGTCAAGACCGCAAATCAACATGTTGCCGGTAGGGTCAATGCCCGGTGCGTCAATGCGAGATCCTGTCTCATCACTGCCAAGAAGGCCGGTTGAGCCAAATGTGAAGAGCAGGACATCGCTGGCTGAGCTGAACTCAAGTGGCCAGGGTTGAGACAGGGAGAATTGGAAGCTTTCGATGTTCTTTGCTGCTGAGCCATCGACGGTGACGGAGCCACTGGCTCCAGCGTCAATGTTCCGGAACCATTTGATGGTCTCGTCAGAATCGTGGAAACTGGCGGTTGGATCTGGAGCCTTGGATAAGATGATGGCTTTGCTGGAGTTCAAGCCAGCCACGAACTTATCCAGATTACTTCCAGGTGCCAGGACCTGAATGTTATCTCCAGGGCGTTGGCCAGCCGAGCTGGCGTAGATGCTGTAGGTTCCGGCGTCGGATACCTCTAGCGCTCTGCTCGATCTATCGCCATCATTGGGGCCAGATGACACTGTCATCTTGCTTGCTCAAGGAGAAAGAATAGTATAGAGAAGTGTTTCTAGGCCTTGGAGACTTTGCGGACTATGGGTTGAGTTCTTGCACCCCCTACCATGGGAGAGTAAGTGGAGGGTATTGGTAACCAGATGCAGACTGGAAAGATAGCGATTGATTCAGATAACTAAGCATTCATCGGGGAGAAAAGTAAAGAATGGATAAATACGTTGTAGAAAGCAAATACGTTGGATTTCATTTTGCTCCCCGGTGTTGGGGACCACGATAGACCCTGAGAAAGACGTCCCCGAATACGTTCTCAAGCAAGACAGCATCTTGGTGTTGCCAACTGAACTTTCGGTTACATGCATGCTGATCAATTGATGTGCCCTCAGTTGAAGCGGGGTGTGAGACGAGTACAACCTGCTGTCATGTCTCACGGTACCTCCATCTCATCTGCAAGCTGCATGCGATTTTCAGCTTTGGCCAAAAGACCCCCACATCTCGATTGTTGGACGGGCTGTAACGCCAGAATGCAGGTAGATCCAGATCCGTTGTCGTGCATCCGAGACGGCCCGTATTGTCTTGGCCCGGAGGGAGAAAAGAGGGGGAGGAAAGATGAGAGACATTGAGAGATCAAGGTACGCTGAGCGAGTGGGCATGTGAAACTGCCAGTACCTGCGAAATTGCCTCCCGCTTTCGTTTCCCAGCTTGATGAGGTAATTCGAGTTGGCCTCTCGCTCAGCGTACCCCGGTCTCCGCAGAAGAGGCAGCAGTTGAAACATCAAGGCTTCTTCATTGAAGACTGTATGTTCACTGTCGTCAACTTCAGACTCCATCTTTTCCCATTCTCACAAACATCTTGACCAAATCGATAACGATGAGTCAGAGTACTGAGATAGAGGACTTTGAAGTCGCCCTGGTGCCTCTGCAACTGGATGCCTTCGTCCTCAATCCAGCTATATGCGGTACAGGCAGTGATCAAGATACCACTGCTCGCATCTGTCCCATCACTCAACCCAACTACACCTTCTTGAGACTGGACAGCTTCCTGCTCCAAAGCGATGTCCAGAACCACGTCGCGCTGCACAATACCGCCCCAGCGTCTATCAATTCGCGCTTGACTGACCTTGGCGGTCGTCCAGAGCCCAAACCGCTCCGCCATCGCCATGGCGTCTATGTCCACTGGACACTTCCGCGCTTCTACAGATCGGGAGTCTCTTCAACAGGCTCTGTACCAGAGTCTAGAAAGAGAGCGGAGAGAATGCGACGCGGACTTGATGCCGCATCCACTACAGCCGGTGATGCTCCTCATCAAACTCCCGACTTTCTGCAGCCGCCAACACGTTGGATTGTCATCAGAAAGCTTGAGTTGGATAGTATCCAGCCATCCAGCGCGAAAGACGCTTTCAAGGACCGCGAGTACGAAGCTTGGGTTGTTGAGAGCGACTATGTTTGGTCCTTGGAAGATATCCCCGTCCAAGCCGACCTACAGACCGATGTAGCACCCTTTGTGCTTGGACATGCTGGTACTGATGTCAACATCAACGAACAAGCTGAGGTCTTCATCGGTCGTAAGACACCGCTTTCCGAGTGGACTGAGAATCCAAACCCAGCTGTTGAGCCTCCAGACATCAGTCTCCTTCGCAGTGGAAACCAGCTGTTTGCCGACTTCCAGATGCACAATGCCAACGTTTTTAGCATCTTGGATAACTTCGAATATGGCGATAAAAAGGACCCCTCGTATCTTGATTACGCCAAGGCAAGCTACTATGTCCTCGGGTGGCACTGGAAAGACACCGTTGATCCTCTCTGGAAGGCGGGCGCCGACTTCACTCATGGAGAGAACCTGCAGTCGTTTTTCATGACACTCCAAGGAACAGACCAAGCAAGTCCTGATCCATGGATGGACCTTAAGAGTCAGATCAGAATTCTCTGTCATGGCTGCATGTATGAAGTAGCCTGGGACCATGAGAACAAGCCCAAGACAGTCCCAGCCGATAGTTTCAACGATCGTCTGCGTGATCCGAAACAAGCTGCTGTCGCGGTTGGCACAACTCCAATGGATGCAGTGCTCGCTTATTGTCACGCACGCGCTGACTCCAGCGGCAATTCAGAGGACGTCGCCAAACTTGAGGAAGACATTCTGGCTCTTGAATCTCTTCTTCAATCTCGTGACGATGGCGTCGAAGGTCAGCGTGAAGCGAAAGATTCAATCTACAACTGGTCCTACGATCGTTCCCCAGGCGGCACGCGATATTTCTTCGCCGAAGCCGATGACAAGAGCACAAACCAGCCCAAGGAACCTGAACCAGCTGCAATCCAGAGGATCAATGAGTTGAACCTCACTCAGGCACTACTGGACTCTTGCAACAGAGCCATACTCCAGTATCGCTGGGACATGTTTTCTCTCTGGTGGAAATATGCCAGCGATCTAGGTCAGAGCGATAATCAGGGCAATGACCATAACGAAGCGTTCAAGGCTGAAGCTGGACGTATTTCAACCCGTATCAATGGACTCCAAACGCGTATCACCAATCTTGAAGGGCAGGTTACCACTCTGCTGGGAAATAGCCTGTTAGCCACGGTCGAGTCGACAAGTGAGCCTGTTTTCTACGGTGGAAATGATCCAACCGTGCTTATTGGTGGTATCCCATCTGGCTGGGCGCTGGACTATCTCGATAATCTGTCTATTCGGGCGCCTGACCAGACCATCACGAGCGACCAAGCTCTACCCAGCAATCTTAACACCATCGCAGATCTGGTTGACAGCAAATTGCCGCCTGTTTTGACAGCTGCTGCCAAAGCGCTCATCACAGAGTTCCACGTCCTCCGACCTGGAGGCAGCGACTCTGGTAAGCCAGCTGACGGCAAATTCTACCCTCAATTCCACGACCAGTTGACTACCGACAAACGCTGGCGTGATCAGTGGGGTGACAGACAGCCCTGGTTTCCTCTCTACGCAGAGTGGGAGGTGGAATACACCCACATCCCATTCGATTTCTGGAGCTTGGGTGAACACACCGCTCGCCACTCGGAGAACAGCCTTGTCAGATATGGCATTACTGTTCCCTCTGACAGCGCGACGCCTCCGCCCTTGTGGGACGCTCTTTCGAGCCAGCAGAAGCAGGACATTCGCGTCTTGTCCGGCCGTGTTCTCATTCTGCCTCAGCCCAGCTTTGCCTTGGGTGCCAAGATCAAGCAGCTTTTCCAAAACACACCACCCAGCATCCTCGATGAGTACCTCCCAGAAGAAGATCGAGAGAATCTCCTCGCCAACATCAGCGAACTCTCTTATCTTTCCTCGCCACTCTCCGGTTTTACCAGCGGTCTCGTCACCCAAGCAGAGGGCAGTCATCTCAAACCCGAGAACAAAGTCGTTGGCCCAAGCGGAGAGTCCAGCTCTGTCCTGACCGCCGCGACATTCGACCCTGCTGGCCTGACACAGGACAAGCTCCAGCTCATCGACGGTAACTCAGCGCTTACCCCGTACGCCGCGTTGGTCAACTTCACCGACAGTGAGCACTGCCCCTTCAAGCCCGTTACACACGGCCAGTTCCGGTTCCGCAAGTTCAACGTCATCGACAAGTTCGGCCAGTCCCTCATGGCCATTGACCAGCGGCCACGAAGGGATGGTCCCCCACCTATCTACCCCTGCATAAGCAACTTTTATGCTCCACAGGAGGTCACACTAGATGGGCAGAAGTATGCCAACACGGTGATTAAGGATAATCCTGGGCAGTCTGAGTTTCTGCAGCTGCCCCCGCAGATGAACCAGCCGGCGCGTATCAATGCCAAATTTGTCAGACGCATTTCTGATGACGCTACTGCCACTCCGGGTCCTGCGGCGTGGCGCCCTGTCACGGAGTGGGAGACGCCGATATGGGGATGGGTCATCACCAACTATGCCGACTACGGCATTCAGATCTTTCTCCCAGATGGTACATTCTACCGTGAGGTTCGTGTCGGTGGGCCGTTGGGTACTCTGCAGTCGCCCAAGTGGCTGCCCTTCAGCCCTGAACCCGATGCACAGCCCACGCCTGATACGCGCGAGCTTGATATTCTCATCTCCAAGCTGGCTGACCGCAAATACCTTCTTGGGTTCTGGACTATGATCACGACGGCGCAACAGAAGCTACCTCCAGCTCCTGATTCCTATGCGCAATTCCTCAACTCTATCGTCGGGAAACCGCTTGCGCTCGTCAATTCGGGCTGGTCTGTTGAGCTGAGCGGACCACCTCTTGATATCCAAAGCACCCAAGTCAAGGTGGTTGATCCCGAGCGCACATTGTTGAAGCCATCGGATCCTGATGACAAGACTCCGTATTATGAGCTTCAGCTACGACTTGGAAATGAAGAGGCTGGCTACGATGGACTTGTCGGTTACTTTGACACCAAGGATCCTGGGTCTGATGAGCTGAACTACGACAAGATCAAGACCTTCTTTGTTCCAGATGGCAACTCCACTGAGCCACTGATCCGTCTTGATACAGAGCAGTATCCCATCTTCAGCCCCTTCTGGCAGCCCCCGCTCTCTGACTCCTCCCCCACCATTGAGCCCCAAGCCTACGAGAATCAACGCAACGCCCAGATGTCAATCTTTGGCGCCATCCTAGATCCCTTCACACCCATCCATGCCTACTCTTCCTTCCTCCCAGCAGCAGAGCTCCTCCTCCCACCATGGACGTGGCAAAAGGCCATGGACACCATGACAGCCTTCTTCCACGCAGGGCCCTTGACTATGCCCGTCAACGACGTCCCTGGGTATCTGGAAGCAGAGAAACTGACGACCAAGAATGCTCGGGACATGCCAAAGCGCAATTTGCTGCTGCCTTCTCTAGGTGGAGGTGATTGGAGTTGGTTTCAGCCTTATGCTGAGGGGCAGGCTACAGCGGGAGACGAGGATCCGGGCGCTGTGTTTAATGCGTTTGGTATTGAGAAGAAGGGTGATTTGATAAAGCCCGGGTTCCAGGATGGACCGTACGCTGCTGTTGAAGGATTCTTGCAGTTGAGAAACCCGATCGTGGCTCCGAGCAATCCTCAGAATGCATGAACTGTCTTTCTATTTACTCTAGTCCGGCAACTTATAATCAAGATGGAATATGTTTCTTACAATAACTCCAAGAATGAAATTGTGCTTGAATACTTTCCTGAAACAAGGTTTTAATCGTTCTTTAAGTATATTTCATATGTGATATCGTTTGCTGCTGTCGGTGTACGCTCTGCTCACCAAATTCACCAAGTTCTCTGTGCCGATTTACGCTCTCAACGACAAGTCTCAACTTTTTGTCACTAAATTCACGTCACCAGCTACGTAGACTAACTGATCTCATCTGGATAGTGCACAAAGTGATCATCCTCCTCCTCATCCCGATCTCTCGCCACAAAAAACAAATGATTAATGCCATTCGCCCTCACCACGGTGAGCTGACTATCCTGAGAGATGGTACGACTGTCGATGAGCGTAGAAGTACTCCAAGTACCGTTCGTTTTAATAGTACGCCGAATGCCACCCGCACCAATGCCACCAGCATTATCTCTTCCACAGTAGTAAAGAAACACCTTACCATTGTCGAATGCGACCGCTACAGGAGTGTTGCGCTGCATATCTCCTGTTGAGGATATAGCTGTGCCAGCTTCAAAAGAGTGAGCAGAGGCTACTGAGGCATGGGAATGAGATACTTACGTGAGCCGCTGTCGACGACATAATCTACAAGGAAGCTTCCCTCGTAGATAACGCAGCGCTTGTCATTTGCGGTATCGTACCAGGCAGCGGCAAAGGAGTTTATCCAAAGATCATGGGTCCATATAAGTTCAGTGCTCTGTGAGGTCTGGAGGTTCAATTCCACAAGGGTTCTGCCATTGCCCATGTTTCTGAAGGCTGTTAGCTGCTTGGCAGTCGAGGTTTAATCAGCATATGCTCTCTCACCTGCTGTAGTAGACCCAAGCATTGTCACCGTTTCCACAAGCAGCGAGCGTGGTGTTGCCAATTGGCACGCTGGCCAGACGCTTCTGGTTTGACTCGGAAATCTCTGAGACATTGTAAAAGTCATTCGGGGTGACTTTGAATGGATTGTCTGTCGTGAGTGAAAAGACTCTCTCTACACCTTGGGAGTTTATGCTCGCCATCTGAGATGGGTTCAGGATGTATTGGCCATTCCCGACGTCGTGAGGAGGCTGGATTGGGTCTTCAGGGTCTGCATCCTTTGTAGTCGACCACAGAGCAAGGCCAAGCTGGGCTTTCCCGGTGGTGTAGAAGAGCTTTATGACGCTATCGTCGGCGCTCGTCTTGTCGATGATAGCTGTGATGGGCGCCATAGTTTACGTGGCTACGTCTCAACTTGGCGTGGGTAGCTTCAAGTTCGAGGAGAACTGATGAGCCCTCGTGTAAGCCCAGGTGGGCAGTCCAACAAACCCCTTCTTCTTGTCTCTTTCCTCATCACCTCATTCTTTGTCATGGTCTTTGCTCTTCTCTCAGGACGCATGCTTTGTAACCTGCCGCCAAAGCACAGCACCCGGACTGCATGAGCTGAGCAACCTTGACTGTTGAATTGGCTTCACCCCGCTTCTGTGTCACTCCAAAGACCTCTACTCTTCTTGGCACCGCTACCTCCTGTAGCCTGAGTACAATGACTGTGGCATGTGAAACGTGCCGCAGCAAAGCGTTGGCTCTGGTGCGAGGAAGTCTCGGTCCGAATGAATCGTGACGCATCTTTCACTTGAAAAGTCCCGTTTATGTCTCTTGCATATCAGATCAGATCATGTTCCCGAGGGTCCTTGCTCGATTGGGAGTCGGTTACATATCTTGATCTCGTTAGCACTTTACCCCGCTCGGGCCAGGACATACATAGTTGGCGTTATGCAAGTCATGTCTCTGGGGCTATCATCCGATAGGCTTATGCCGCTCGCCTATACTGGGCCTACAGAGACACCCCTCTCCGTCAGAACTGATTATCGCAGAGGCTGTAACAATGTCCAACAGTGTCCACTTGCTGTATGCCAAGGATAACTAGGGTTGCGATGCCATTGACATGCTTTTCGGCATCTATGCCCCGTTAATTGGATTAGGGCAATGCAGTAGATGCTTGAAACGGGTCAATTGTTATTTGCAGTTGTAACTACCGTCGTCGTGATGTGTGACAGCCGTTATTGCGCGAAAGAGGTTTTCTTGACCAAGCACGGGGAGCAACCAATATTCGCTGTATCCATCGCCCACTCTCATTACAATCATACTGCCTGTTCCTCTAAATTCTCTTGCTCAATCTCATCCAAGAGGTTTCTTGAACAAGTCCACTCACAACGGAGCCATAATTCATCATGGGCATCTATCCTGGAGGCAAGAGCACACGTATAGACTCTCCTCGCCATCTGGCAATACGGCATTCTCGTCGTGTCGTCGCTGCGAATCGCCCTGAGGCCCGTTTCAGCGCCACTCAATCTGTGACCGTCCTCGCAGATGGCAAAGCCATCGAGGATGAGATTGACCCGTTGCCCCCAGGCGAGCAAAAGCTCAACTCATTTTGGGCCCCAGGCATCGAAGCAGGCCCCAAGCACATCATCTCAGTAAAGCAAAGCATCAAAGCAAACGGTGATGAGCTCAATTTGGAGGCAGAACAGCCCTTCTACGTTGATGCACCGCAGTTCTCTCTGCCAGATGGAAGCATCCACTCGACGTACCCTCCAGCGGGGTACAGTGATGATCATAGAATCTTGCCGCATGTTGTCTTGACAGATCCGCATCTCCCGTGGGAGAGACTGGGGAGTCCCAAGGGCGGGAGCAACAAGGCGCTCAAAGCTCAGATGAAGAGAGTCGCCTTGGGCGCGGACAAGGCAAGCAACATACCACGCAATCGTGTGCCGTGGCTTGTCGTTCTCGCGTTTGCCCAAGACGAGCTTCGACTGCCCCCAGAGGATCTTGATGGTCCAGGCAGTCTGTTCAGCAGTACCAGCAATGGAGTTCTGAAGCCCGTCAAGCAGTCGTCTACAATGACTGTCAGCATGAGCATCGATGACTTGTGGAAGTTGAAGTCTGATGTTACGACGCCCGTCACGAGCCAACTCGGGCCAGCTTCCATGAAAGATAGCCGTGGAGACTTCATCTTTGTAAACCCAGATCTATTCACCAGTCTCTTCTCGTCATTTGACGACAAAGGCAATCGCGTCAAGGGCAGTGGGCCAGATACATCTCAGTACAAATATCTTTCCCACGTGCGAAACATCAACGGCTCTGGGATGGCTCTCGCCGGTGTTGAGGACACAGCCGTCTTTAGCATCGTCGTCGGCAACAGATCTGGGCCACTTGACAATGTCGTGCCAACCACCATGTGCGCACATCTAGTCTCCATTGAAGGCGTGGAGGCCATGAGCTATCCGAGCCAGAGCCACCGATACGTGGCTCTCTGTTCTTTATACAGCTGGAACTACACAGTTCTCCCACCAAACACCCTCAATGTTCCAGATGCATTTGAGAACCTCGGTCGCACCCTCAACGTGCTGCGAGTGCCAGATGAAATCATAGCGCCTCTTAAAGCGTCTGACGACAAGGCCCAGCAGCTTGTTGGTCGTCGTTTGAGCGATGGGTATACCTTGGTCAAATACCGCGTTCAGACAGGCGAGGCAACTGTGGCGCTCTATCGAGGTCCATTTACTCCCACGTACGTTCCTACTTTGGAGCATCTGACCAAGTGCTCAACTTCGGGCGTGGACTTGCAAATTCTTGATAAGAATTTGGGCATCATGGATGTGACCTACTCTGTAGCCTGGCAAGTCGGCCGTACAATGGCCCTCGGCGATCAAGCATTTGTCGCTGCATTAGGACGTGTCAGAACTGCAGTACACACCGCCGCAGCGAAGCAGGTCAAGATCGATGCTGTCAAGGATGTTAAGGATACAGCATTTCGCACTCGCGATGACCTCCTCAAAGATCTCGCGTCCATGGTCAAAGGCCTAGCTGACATCCATCTTCAAAAACGTGGTTCGGAGCCTCAAGAGCCTGGTGACGGTCCTGATACAAGAAAGCCTGGTAGACCTGTGTTCAGGCACGGAGGGGCTAAGAAGCGATGGCATCATAAGAAGCTCCAACGTCGTGATCGACCACCGCTATCTTTCTCTTCACCTCTCTTTGAGGACAAGTACCCAGCTGCTGCGCTGGACTCTGTTCGCAACTTGGCTGCAAGCCGGTCAGGTGACCCATACGACGAGACCAATGATCCGCAGTCCTCGGACTGGATGACTGTTCTCTCGTGGCTGGTAGACCGTATGTTTCTCGCGGGCGTACCAGCGCACTATCTCGTGCCCGATCCGAGTTATCTACCACCAGAAAACCTACGCTTCTTCCACATTGACAAGAATTGGGTCGACGCTCTTATTGACGGCGCTCTATCCCTCGGTAACCATTTCGGTACTGACGAGGACCGAGTCGCTATCAAGAAGGCACTCAATGACTACATCGGCCGTACGCCCGATGGATTGGACCATCGCGTCCAGATCCCTGCTTACGGCTTCTATCTGCGCTCAGACTTGGTCACCATGTTCCCAGATCTGCGCGTCGAGGTGCTGTCCAATGATAACGCCCTCAAAGCCGCTGGTCAAGACCCTCCTGCGGGAGCACCTCTCCTACGCCATGAGGTTGTCGCAGATGGAGTCATGATGGCGTTCATGGACCGCATCCCTGGCTCAGCGCAATTTTCGTCTTTGGTGTTCACGCAACCAGCTCACCAGCAGCGATTTGCTGTTGCTCGTGGTCTAGACACCAATGAGGTCAAGGTCAACATCAGACGGCAGTATACTGTTGACCAAGCTGCCAGGGAGACGGACAAGGATAGACACAAGGCGCTCAAGGAAGTTACATACAGTCCAACCACAGAGAAGAACATTTTCATCTGGAACTCTGTACCCAGTCAAAACCTCAGTGACTTGCGTATACTACGCCTTCCTGCCTTTGCAGACTTGCAGCTCCAGGTGTTGCAAGACATGATGGGGAAGCAAGACGGAACTGGCACTGCTTACTTTGCGGACGACGCTTCAACGTCTGCTCTGTTTGCTATGCAGCTCAATGATCCCATCTATAACTTGACCATCAATATGGCTGAGCGTGCTTCGTCTGCCCAAGCCATTGCTGGCTTGGCTCCTCCTGACATGGGAGACGGAAGACCTGAGTTGAGAACAATCAACATGATGGAGGCCGTCAGAGTCAAGAAGCTCTCTGCTTTCGGAACTGAAGTCTCCACTGCACCAGTGGAGGATGTTCCACGTGATGAGGATGAGTACATTGATCCAGATCATGAGGATAGCTTCGTGAGAGCTGAAGACTACGTTTCTCCACTAGACGTGCTCTCAAACTACCTGTCGCCTCATGTTCGAGCGATGCCACTTCATCGAGGGCCAAGTCTCAGCGTTATAATTAACATCCCCACCAAAGCCCATAGCGACGAAGCTGTACCCCGTCCCTACAAAGACAAGCCACCTGCCTCTGAGCCAGCATCTGCCCCAAGATTTCTCATGCGAGTCAGCAGCAACCTGGCCGGCAATCACAGCCAAGTCGTCCTAGACAGATTCAATCTCCCCCAAGACCTCATTTTCTCCATCGTCCTTAAGCAGAGCGAAATCAATCAGTACCTCCTTATGGAAGTCACCATCGACATCGCGCTGGGCTCGCCCAATGATGCTACATACGCTTTGATGTCGAACTACACCGGTCCTGGGGCACATATGTTGACGAACCTACGCTTCAATGTGATTCCGACTACATTTCATGATCAGAACCAGAATCAGTATTACTTGCGGATTCGTCTACTGCCGAGGGCTGAGAAGGGTTGGGTCATGGCGCCGGCTGTGCCTGAGTTGAGTTTCTTACTTGGCTTGGCTAGTATGAATTCTCCTGGGTTTGGAACAAAATCTGCGGTTATTCGGTCTCGGGCGAGATATTGCAGAAACCCTGCCCTTCCTTTGGTGGAGCCCAATGTGATGATAGTGGAGAATCCTCCTCTATCTGTAGAGGTAGTCATGAATTAGGTAGGAAACTATAGTTTGCACTGGGTAGAATGTTTTTTATCACCATATTTCCAAGATATAACCAACAGACGGGTTTCTTCGGAAGTTCTAGTACTATGTTACACGACAAAATGTAAATCCTAAAAAGCATTGTCCTCAGACGTGGACTGACTCTCTCTGAGATTCATCACCTGTCTGTCTCTCTTGAGGCTTTCAAGCGACAAGAGGCTGGGCCAAGCAGACTGGTTACATCAAAGTTGGAAATTGACTCTTCTCTTTTCTCCGCGTCAGTACTGTTTTAGGTCCTATGCATATCAGTGATGCCAAAGACTGGTAGACCCCGTTTAGAAGATAAGACGCCATTTGCTTTGCATATAATGATATCTGGTACGAGCACATATGAAGTACGCCAAGGGTGCCACCTCTTCAGACGGCGTTCACCATTTTCGATCTGCTGCATATCACTATCATGGCCATAGATTTTCATGTCACATTTAGGTGCCCATCGTATAACGTTCTTACAAGTTGCAGATCCCCCACGGCCCGAATAAATGCATGTGTCGCTGCTCAGCCGCAACGATGATGTGTTCAGTGCATGCCCGGTTCGGTGTTCCGCATATATGGGGTTGCGTCAGTAGTAACTCGAGTGCATCACGGCAAATGCTTTTCTTCTTGGTCGCAACCACTGATTGGTAGCCTATGCTATCACCTTGTGTTACACGGCAGGTATCTTATTTCTTTGTGCCGGCTCCAGCCGCACCGACCTTGCCATAGACGAAAATGGCCGGCTGCAGTTGAACGACAAGTTGGGCTGAAAGCATGCCAAGATCGATGCATGGGACCTTTTCCATGCAGACATTGCGTTTGTGATGTGTATTACAGGACTGGTGTGTGAAGAGTACCAATGTGTCACAGACCATGAAGTGTAACCGTTTACCGCGTCTTTTTATTGCTCTTTATCTCTTTCCAGCTCCATGCAGCCAGCACCATACTCAATCATCGAAAGAGGTTGGAGGCATCAACGTCATCTCCACCTTTCCGCGACCAGCCGACTTACCCATCTCGGCAAGGATGGCGTCCCGATTCGCGGGGGACGTGTACTTGTACACCTCGTCCGTTGGCATGCTCCACAGATAGATCCCGTTTGCATCCTGGAACATGTAGCCGTCTCCCCCGGCACTCCTCTCTTTAATCATGAGAGGCACGGGATTGGTGATACCGACGGACTCTGCAGCCAACCGACCGCTGCCGTCTGTCCCCCAGTAAAAGTCTGTCCTCATCTCTTCCGGGTCAGTCGTCCAATCATCGGGGACCTGGTTTGCGGGGATAGACTGTTGCATCGATCAGCGACGGTTCAGGTTGTAGGGAAGGTGGTGCAGAGTGCCAAGAATGCTGACGGACTGAGGCCGGTACATACCATGGTCTTCTTGTCTTTGGGGGCTGAAAATAATTCAAGCGGTTGGACTTTCTCCTTATGGGTCGCTATGGGATGGGGGTGTGACGTGAGTAGCGTGCTTGGAAGAGAGAGTTGGTTGAGAACGGCAGTGACAAGTAGGCTGAATTTATGTACAAATCTTTGTCACGTGCGCTGATCGAAGAAGGAGGGGCAGAATATCACGCAGCAGTTTTTAAAAGCGTAACTGTTTTCTGTGAGCTGATTTCTCCGTGAACCTCTGTCTGCTTCAACGTACTATCAAACACATCAGCCATGTTGGACACAGATACCGTTCTTCTAGAGCCTTCTTGGGCAAAGTCGGGGGACAAATGGTTCCGTACAGCGTATAAATGGAAAAGAGACGAGGTATGTACCTTGGGCTATCAGGGCATTCACATCAAGTTTATTCTTCTTGCATACCCTTAGTGTCAACTGGAGGCTGATGTAGTGGTAGATATTTGACTGGATGGGGAAGATTGCGGCAGCTGGTGGTGTTGGACCTGAAGAAGACAAGGAGGCTCGCATTCTCCTCCTCACGACAATCCGCGGTCGTTTGGTCGAACTTTCGTAAGTTCCAAATGAGAATAAGCTCATTCTCTAATTCTCAGCGACTGACCCAAGCAATAGCCTCCCTAAAGGAAGCCTATACAAGGACAAAACAAGGAAACCAGATTCACATATTTCACGAAACATGAACCTAGACTGGAAGAGGGAAGATGAGACGCAGTCAAGATTCAATGTCAGTCCCATGTTCTTCCGTGAAATTACCAAGACCTTCAAAGGCCCAGCCCCAGACTGGTGGTGCCCCTACGATCTCCTTGGCCTCTTCCTCAGCCTCCTCGGGCCAGCACCAGCCGCTGCTGACAAGTATAACTTCTACCTCCCTCTCACAGGCGTTTACGGCCGCTGGTGCGCGCGTATTGCTGGTAAACCAGAGAAGAACTGGAAGTGGAAGCCGGATGTCATAGGTGAAGGTACTTTGCCGTACGTTTTCCAATGCACATGGAGCTTTGAAGTCGATGACAAGACCAAGCAACATTGGGGTAGATATTTCCTCGGAGCATCCACTGCGGGTGACAGGTGGGAGTGGAAGATAAATCCAAAGAATCTCAAATCACCGACTTACACTGGAGCTTGGAGGAATCGTGTGGGAGAGGATCGGTTTAAGATGCTATACAGATGTCAGAGACTAGTCATGGTGCGCGAAAGCGACTACAGACTGAAAAATGCCCCCAGCCAGACTGACCCCAAAGGCAGTCAGGTGGCTTACGGAAACTGCGCCGAGACTTACCCATTTATAATGATATCCTCAAGGTATGTCTATCATCGCACTGCTGGATTGTCTTCCATTGCTAATCCGATCCCACGCCTGTTATAGTAATACAACACAGAACTTGAAGTACATGTCAGGTCTCGCTCTCCAAAAGAATTTCATGGGAGATGGAGAATTTGCCGAGTATAAAGCAGCACCCGATACTTCCATTTGGGCTAATTTGATGGCTCCTTGCCCCAATTGTACCATGCTTATTGCAATGGCTGGGGCGACTAGGTCCAAGTTCGACTTGGAGAAAGGTCAGGGAACGCCTCCGAAACCGATGAAATTGATGATGGCAGCCCACGACCTATCAGTAGAGGCCTGAACTTTCTAGAAGGAGGAGAATATGGCGGAACGTGTTCCCAAGATAGCTCCCATATATGTTGGTCATTCACTACCATGCGAAGTTCATAATTTTATCTTTGTATATCACTCAATGCATCCTTAATATGCGGTAACAGATTTATCTACCAGACATGCTTAAGTGTTATACAAGTGTCTGCTGACCTTCTGTCAACCACCTATTGTGTGAGACTATAGCTTTTATTTCCAGTAGAAGCTAAGCAGAATCAGAACACTGTAGGGTCTGTTCATAGGCAGTAACGCGGAAAATCAAGTGCCTATACGACTCCTATCATTCGCTGTCTTGGGCAGGATATCAATTCTAGCCCACAATGCATTCCTTCTCGTTATGATGAAGATTAGGCGGAATAGCACTGGTGGTTTGGATTTTAAGGGTGAGAGAGGAAATAATGGGGCAAACGGCGATAGCTAACATCGGAAGCAGGGTCTGAACAACTCAGACCAACTAAGTTCGAATACGATTGCTAGCGTGAATGCAAGGAATGTAATTGACGTGTGACTCACAATAACACAATTAACTCCAAAGCTACAGAGGGGATACGAGGTGACCGTCAAGGTGCTACTATTTGCAGAGACATGTCATGGATCAAAATTACGAATCGACGATCCCATTGTAGCGCCAGCATTTGCATACTCACAGAGATTTGCGACAGGGATAAGTGAGCAGACGAGAGACAGTTGTTCCTCGGAAGATAAATGCAAAGGAACTTTACTAATGTACTCACAGTGGAAGGAATTCAGATAAAGCCAACTCTTTCATGAGGGCAGGAAACGCTTCGGATCAGTGCGTAGTGCGTGGAGTGGATATTCTTGATCACCAGTCAAACAGCGCAGTATCAATTGCAAACTGTGATTCATGAGTTGCAAAAACATTAACTGGCTCTATTAAAATATGAAATACACTAAAGCTTTCCTCCCCAAGATCAGCCTAGCACTGGAGTTATCTTTGCCACAGTGCCTCAGACAACACAAGGAATCAGTACAAAGCGCGAAGCCACATCCTGAGATCGACATTGGTGGTAGGAAAGTGCCGCAAACGAAGCTAGAGCTCTGAAAGCGGAAAAAGAAGTAAAATCGTTACAGCAAGCGGGGCGAGGTACGTGATCCTCCCCATGATGCTGCTAGACTGCCGGAAGGTGATCTGACAAGACTGTGGTAGATACTTATCAGAACAGGGCAGCGGCAGCGACAATAGCAGCAACAAGCGCCATGGAAGTTCCCGTCTGCTTGACGGCAGAGCCGGTAACGGGGACAGTGGTGGGGTTGCTGGATCCAGTGGTACCAGTGGTGCCAGCAGCGGAGCCAGAGCCAGAGCTTCCACTTCCGGAGGAGCCCGAGCTAGATCCAGAGCTACCATTGCTGCTAGATCCGGAGATGCCAGAAGGAGAAGCGTTTGAGCTAGAGCCAGAACTTCCGTTACTGCTGGAGCTGGAGCTACCGGAAGGAGAACTGTTAGAGTTAGAGCCAGAACTTCCGTTGCTGCTGGATCCAGAGCCACCATTGCCGGAGCTACCAGGAGTAGAACCGTTAGAGCTGGAGCCAGAGCTTCCCTTGCTACCAGATCCAGAGCCACCGTTACCAGAACTGCCAGGGGTAGAACCGTTAGGGTTAGAGCCAGAGCTTCCGTTGCTACCGGAACTAGATCCTGAGCTGCCAGAAGGAGAGCCGTTAGAGCCAGAGCCAGAGCCTCCCTTATTACCAGATCCGGAGCTACCATTGCCGGAGCTGCCAGAAGGAGAACCATTGGAGCTGGAACCAGAGCTTCCGTTGGAACCAGAACCAGAGCCGGTACTACCGCTGGAACCAGTGGTGTAGTGAGTGGCGTAGGTGCAGTCAGTGCAAACAGGAACCTCGCTCTCGTTACACTCCTCAGGGGTACCCCAGGTGTTCTCCCAAGGAGTAAACTTGATAGCAGCCTGGCCCTTCTTACCGCAGCCGCAGTCAGCAGGGATGAAGAAGTTCTCGTAGTTATACCAGTCAGAACACTCGGTAGGCTTGAAAACCGTCTTTCCACTGCAGCTGCCATTAGAGCAGTAAATAGCAGTGTACTCCTGACCTCCTTGGCAAGAGCAAGGCGATGAGATGTAGACCCACTCGTTATCGCAGTCACTGCCGTTAGTCTCAACCATAATGTATACGACGCGAGAGCCAGAGTCAGATACGACACTGCACTTGCCGTTGACGCAGACGATGATCTCGTTGACGACAACGGTGGTGGGGTTGGGCCCAGCAACCGTCTTGGTGACAGCGGTGGTGATGGTGGTGGTACCAGTGACAGTGGCGGTCATGGTAGCCAGGTCAGTGACAGTAACACCAGAGGCGGCGCGGACGTAAACGGTGAGAAGGATGTTGGCGGGAACGGCACGGCGGAAGAGACGGCTGGGAGCAGCAGTGTTACCACCGCAGAACTCGGCCTTGTCACCAGGGCACTCTTGGTCGCAGAGGTTGATGGCAACGCGGGAAACAGTGGTGGAGTCAACAGTAGAGCCACAGTAGCAGTCACTGTATATGTCAGTATACCCTAGTGTCTATTGAAAGAGTATGAAGTAGACTTACGTGTTGAAGACACCGAAGTATGCGTCGGAAGAACAGAGAGCAGAGCACTTGTTGAGCGTCATGGAGGGGCTAGACTCGGCAAGCTCGAAGGTAGGGAAACCAGCAGAAGAGCGAGCACAGCCGAAAAGAGTGAACGCTCCAATGGCAGTGGGGTTACCAGCAATAGTGGTAGGAGCGGACGTGGAAGTGGCAGAGCCGGTAAGGGCACTGCTGATGGGAACGGAGGCCGAGACAGAAGCGGACGCAGAGGCAGATCCAGTCCTTGACTCAGCAGTGGAACCGGTCTTGATAGACTCAGTCTCAGTTACAGAGCCAGTCTCAGTTACAGAGCCAGTCTCGATGGCAGAGCCAGTCTCAGTCTCGGCAGCAGACTTAGTGGCAGTCTCAGACCCAGTGGCGGACTCAGTCTCGGTATCAGAGCCAGTCTCAGTAGCAGACTTAGTAGCAGATCCAGTGGCAGTCTCAGTAGCAGAGCCAGTCTTAGTCTCGGTGGCAGTCTCAGTATCAGTCTCACTGGCAGATCCAGTGTTGGTCTCGGTAGCAGATTTAGTGGCAGTCTCAGACTCAGTGGCCGTCTCGGACTCAGTAGCAGACTCAGTGGCCGTCTCGGACTCAGTAGCAGACTCAGTAGCAGTGGCAGTGGCAGACTCAGTCTCGGACTCAGTGGCCGTCTCGGACTCAGTAGCAGACTCAGTAGCCGTCTCGGACTCAGTAGCAGACTCAGTAGCAGTGGCAGTGGCAGACTCAGTCTCGGACTCAGTGGCAGTCTCAGACTCAGTGGCCGTCTCGGACTCAGTAGTAGACTCAGTAGCAGTGGCCGTCTCAGACTCAGTAGCAGACTCAGTCTCAGTGGCAGAGCCAGTCTCGGTGGCAGAGCCAGACTCAACACCAGTAGTAGCAACACCAGCGAATGTCTCAAGCGCAATCTTCTTTACAGTCAGGTTCACGGGGTCAGTACCGCAAGTCTGGAGGAACTTGATGTTGGGGTTCTGCTCAAGAGTGAAAGGCTGAGAGCTCTTGCTGTAAGTACCAGCACCAGCCTCAACAGGTCCAGAGTAAACCTCATTTCCATCAACACTGATGGTAAGTGTGCAACCCTCGAAGGCACGCTTCATTATGCGCATGCGCTTGGCAAAGGCACTGACGGTGTAAGAGAAGGTGACAACGGTAGAGTCACCAGCGGGAGTGGCAGAGGCGTCGGTGGCGACACTGAACTCAGCCTGGCCGTTGGCGCCAGCGACCATCTGAACAGCAACGACCTGGCCATCGGAGTTGGTCTCGGGAGAAGAACCAGCACCATAAGAAGCACCCTCAAAGGAGACGGACTGAGAGGCGACGGGAGTGGCAGTGGAGGTAGCAGACTCGGTGGTGGTAGTAGAGCCAGTTTCCTCTGAGCTAGTAATAGCAGCAGAGCCAGTTTCCTCAGCAGAGGTGGCAGTAATAGCAGAGCCAGTATCCTCAGCAGAGCTAGACTCAGTGGTGATAAAGCCAGTATCCTCCGCAGAGGTAGTAGTAGCAGCAGAGCCAGTATCCTCAGCAGAGGTAGTAGTGGCAGCAGAGCCAGTATCCTCAGCAGAGGTAGTAATATCAGCAGAGCCAGTATCCTCAGCAGAGGTAGACTCAGTAGTGGTAAATCCAGTATCCTCGGCAGAGGTAGTAGTAGCAGCAGAGCCAGTTCCTTCAGTAGAGCTACTAACCTCAGTAGAGCTAGACTCTGTAGTAGAGCCAGCATCCTTAGTAGAGGTACCAGTAGCAGTAGAGCCACTAACTTGAGCAGAGGTATCCGTAGTAGTAGATGAGGAAGCAATGGTAGTAGAGCTAGAGACAGAGACAGAGACAGAGACAGAGCTGGTCAGTCCAGAGCTTGTAGCCTGTGCAGAAGAGCTAGAGCTTGTAGAAGCAGAGGAGCTGCTGGCCGAAGAGCTGGCCGAAGAGCTGGCAGTAGAGCTAGAGCTTTCAGAAGCAGAGGAGCTGCTAATAGAAGATGAGCTAGCAGAGGATGAACTGGTGGGGCTTGAGCTGCTAGATGACGAGCTGGTGGAACTGGCGCTGGTACTGGTGCTGAGAGTGACTGAGGAAGTTGGGGCACTGGAGGTGGAGCTGGCGGAGCTTGAGCTAATAGAGGATGAGCTGGCGGAGCTGGCAGAAGAGGTTAAGCTGATGGAGCTGGCGGAGCTGGAGCTAGAAGATAAAGACGAGCTGGCAGAAGACGAGCTGGCAGAACTGGATGAACTGGTGCTGGTGCTGGTGCTGATCGTGACTGAGGAAGTCGGGGCACTGGAGGTAGAGATAGCGGAGCTTGAGCTGATAGATGACGAGCTAGCAGAGCTGGAGTGGGAAGACGAAGATGAGCTGTCGGAAGACAAGCTGGACGAGCTGGCGGATGAGCTGGAGCCCGAGGATGACGAGCTAGTAGGACTGGCAGAAGATGAGCTTGATGAGCTGCCAGGAGAGCTGGATGAGCTGTCGGCAGAGCTGGAACTCGAAGATGACGAGCTAGTCGAGCTGACCGAGGAAGACAAGGTGCTCGACTCAGCAGCTGTAGTCGTTGTAGTCGTCTGACCAATGACTCCCAGGCCAAGGCCCAGGAGGAGGAGGGGGGAAACACGCATTGGTGATTATATTGTAGCGAATGTAGGGGGTAGTGGTGGTAGACTATATACTGGAGGGTAAAACGAAGGACAAGGGCAATCTACTACGAAAAGAAATCCTAACATTCAGGGACGCAATATTGCTATATATATTAAAACTTCTCTACCTTTTGCATCTTCCTAATCGCAGAACATTCCTTATTGTTTTCCCTTTTTCGTAATATCTTGAATGAATTTTCTTAGAGGTACATGTTAAGCTTTCCAACTCCTCTGCCGTTAATCCGAATGTTTTACAGTTAACCGGGGCGGTGGATCTTGTCTGCCCGTCTGAAAAGGGTATAGTCTGTATAGTGGCTAACTTGAACTGCCGCTGAATGGGTGATCCGTAACCGTATATCGACTGGAATTCAATACCCCATAGAGAGCTAATCATGTCCGGAATGGTAATACGTCAGTGTCTCGGGCAGCGTAACATACTCGCCCAATCATACCACTCGCAGTTCTATCGTAGTGCTCAATCAGTGCCGTTAACGCCGCTTTAACACAGATCTCACGTTGGAAACAAACTGATCTAAAGCCACAACGCTTCAGAAAAGCCATCCGCCACAGCCGTTGCGACCGTTTCGCCGATGCATCGTAAATTCTTGCATTGCTGAGTTTCTGGGTAGTGATGAAAGCAATTCAAAAAGAGGCATCGAGATTCTACAGGTTTACCTCATGGACCATATTTTGAGTTTTGATTTGGTTAGTGCACTAGAGTCGGCTTTTTGCTGCCGAGGCATGGAGACGCGAATACCATTGAATAGGAGAAGACGTAATCGTTAAAACCGCTCAGTCTTTTACGAGGTTTTAATTTCGATGGATGCAAGGGCACTGAAAGCGGAAGGGTGACGTGATGCGATCCATTTTAGTCATGCTAGTTCCCTACATCCATCTCCTGCTACTGGCACTTTTGCTCCGTCTGTAAGAAGTTTGCTGTAGGGGCGTAAGCTCTTAGCCAGTTTAGCGGAATGTGTTCACAAGATATCTACCAGATATGCTCAAGTCCGTACTTTCATCCTTGTATATTGCTAGGGCTATTCCTATAGGAATGGTGGTGTGGTTCCAAAATACCAGATGCAGAAATACCTCGAAGTTACCCTTCTGTCATGACTCGTTTGTGCCTCTGAAAGGGCCTTCGCAAATGCCGAGAAAAACTCTCCACGATAGACACGATTCTGGATCCTAGCAAGCTTCTCCACGGCCCAGCTGGTCTGCTCCTTATCTGTACTCTCTATAGCACATAGAAACAACGGCCTCAAGTACCCAGGGTTGATTCCTCTTGCTTTACCCTCCTCACTGCTACTACAATCTCCCTCCAGGGTCTCCTTGATCCTGCCCAATGCCTCTGTAGAATCTGGAGATTGAGACACAGGATCGCCGAGCTGTCTGCCTATATCGATGAACTCGGCATGATACGCAGCCTCACAAATACTGATGAGACTAGAAATCATGTCCGCGATCCTGGGAACCACTTGGGAGCGCAGGTGCTCCGGAGACTGACGCTGCGTAGCGCACCGAGCTTCCCATAGTGCCCGAAGTCGGATTTTTAGACTCGCCATTCGTTCGACTACTTCCTGTTGGTCTTTGCGTTTCGTGCGCGATCGATGGTAAAGTGACAGTTTCGCAATCTCTCCGGATAGAGTTTGAAGTTGGCAGTAAAAGTCAAAGATTGGAATGCTCAAGACCTCGTATAGGTGATTGGATATTTCTGTCTCTTGGCCGATACGAGGTCTGAGGTTCGATATTGGGCCATTGAAGTTTGGGAGAAGATTGAGTACGCTTTCGGATAGCAGACCCATTGCTCCACCTCGAAAAGAAGCCGAGTAAAGGATCTTCAGCCAAATGACTATGCGTGTGCAAAGCTCCGAGTAGGAAGTTTGAGTCTGTACCCAAGCTTCTAGTCTTCGTAAGAAGATTCGGCTCGGTTCTCTCAGGTAAGGTGTGATATCTCCAGAGTGAATCAGCTCACAAATACACAACAGAAAGACAGCCACCAGAACAAGCTCAAAATCGTTATCGCCATCTCCCAACAACTCTTCGACATTCTTCCTCGCGGAGTGATAGTGAGAGAGTGACTCGGATGTGGAAAGGGAGAAGACCTGTCCACTACATAGAGTTGCGACAGCTGTAATGCCGGAAGAAATGGCTAAACATGACTTCCCCAGATGCACAATATGCTGTTTGGCGAGTTTCCAGTTGAGAGGGTCGAATGGTGTGATACCAGGGCATTCCACTGTATCAATGAAGAGTTCCGTCATGTAAGGGGACTGAGTACGGAGAGTAAGGATATCGAGCGTGGTAGTCAATTCGATATCCCGAGATATCAGGTTCAATGGAGACTCATCGCGGTCGTAGTTATCATTCACGATAGGAGCTACACTTCGATACTGAAGAGCTTTTTGTAAACAGGCAGTAACGTCGATATTTGTTCTGCCCTCGTAGAGAAAGGGAGTTTGGTTCGTCCTCTGAGTTGAGAGCACATTTGATGACCCTTGGGTTTCATAGTCATCGGTGAGCGACGGACTCGAGTGGGATTGGTTGACATCATACGCTTCCGATGCTTGAGGTGCTCCCCCGAAGTGGAATGATGGTTGACCTGGTGGCGAATTGTCGGCGCTGGCAGTCTCCCGGAAGACTCTTTGGGGTTTGTATGTGCATTGGCGTTGTAATCTTGTACAGTTATTACAGACGGGTTTCCCCTCATCGCATTTGACTTTGCGAGCTCGGCAAGTAAGACAGCCGCTCCGGACCCGGCCACGATAGCCATGGTGCCTTGTCGTCTGCATGATTGTCGCTCGTCGTAATGGACCGAAGGTGATCGCACTAGAAACACCTCAATGCGGATCGGCTACGTGCCGAGATCCCGCTGCAGTGCTCGTAACGAGATGGAGAAGGTCATGATATCGTCAATTCAATTCATTCCCCATCACGGCCCGCGCGTTGTGAGATCTCGCAAGCCCCAGATCAGCCCTTGGACGATAACCATGTGCGTGCTTGATTGGCTCAGAGGAGAAGTGCAAACTGTGGGGCTTATCTGCAAGCGACGATTCTTATCTCTAAGCGAGGTGCAAGTTTCCTTATCTTATCTGCTCAACTGCTTGACCACTTACTGCCCCACTTCGGGTTAGAATAGCCTCAAGAATACAGAACTAGGTACCCTACAGACAGAAAGAAAAGAGATAGATTTTCTATAGTTACACAATAAAGTCAGAGGGAGAACATATATAAACAGTTAGAAATACTTACTAGAATTTATAGCTTTATGCTTTTAGCTAAGTATTATATTAGGCCCTTTATTTTCTTTCTTTATCTATTACTATAATCTTATAAATAAAAAAAGTACAAAGGACATAATAACGTTTTACCTGCACAGTGTCGTCAGAGTATTTACTTATATGTATAAGTTATACTTGTTAAGGATAATAATATATAACTTATATATCTAAATCATGTTGCCCTTTCTTGCTTCTAATTGTCGTTCCAATACCGGTCTCCAGCTCTCTAAGTCTCTAACCTTAAGCCCTTCGATCTTGGCTTCATCGTCCCAAACTCTCAATTGGCACATCTCCTTACACCACTCATCAGCACCAAACTCAGCCCTCTCATGATCACTCATCGGTCCACCCTGATAACCAAGGCTCTTCTTACTCGCATCTGAAAGCTTACTCATATACCCTTCATCAACTGCGCACAAATACCGCTTAGCAGCAACATGTGATTCCACCAGACGCGCAACCTTTTCAGAAAAGCCTAGCGCAAGAACGAATTGTGCACCCAATGTCTCATGACCGACTCTACCGACGCTTGTGCCCGTTGCTTGTCCGCCTAGGTTTTTGGCTTCTCCGCCGGTGAGTTTGCGGAGGTCTTTGACCGGGGCATATTGACCGATATCGTGAAGTAGTGCAGCGATTTGAGTGGCCTCATCCACTGGTGGTGAAGCTGAGGCAGCTTGAGCAGCGCACTGGAGAGAATGTTGGAGTTGAGAGATGGGTTCTCCGATGTAGGGCGTGTTTTCAGAAGTTTGGAGAACAGATATAACATAATTAGCCACGGAAAATGGCGTTGGGACTGTTGGAAGTTCCATGGCTGTGTTGGCTGTGTAGACTTTCAAATGATGATGATCAATACGTTGAATTGCAAGGTTGGTATAGTGGAAAACAAGTCCAAGTTATAGACTTAGACATGAATCATTGTATTTTCACAAGAACTACTACATAAATCGACTGGCCATTCATGACCTATGCATTCACCATGCCTAATCAACGGATTTAGAACCAATGATGGCCCCTGCGTTCCGTATCTGCGAAGTTCTCAAGAATTTCGGCTGTCGGTTCTCGCTTGTCGCTTGGAGGGGTAAGACAGGCCCAGCACCAACCTAGCCGTATATAATTTAGCGCACTCTGTAGTACGCTACGACAGCGCTAAGATCCTTAGGGCAGCAAAACGTCGAGAAACCATTGTTCAGGGTGTGATGGGGCCTACAGGCCAACGCCCCATAGGTATCGCGTTAAGATACCAGAATTTACTAAGTAGCATCGGGGACTGCGACTAAGTCCTTTTCACGTATGTTGAGCCTTTAATTTTGCAACTCATGGCCTGAGTGAGCATCGAATAAAGGACTCGAAGGAATAAGTAATCATTTAAAAACAAACGTAAATTAAAATGGAGCTGGATAACAACAGGCCTAACTAGTCTGCACCGGATGTAGATATCTAAAATGTAACCTGCTTCCCAGCATCGACACTAAGCATAGGAGATCCAAAGCCATACGTCAACGCTCCCGCCTCATAAGACTTCCCAGCCTTTCGCATATGTGTAGCCGGCCACTCCTGCTTCCTGTGCTCGTAGTATCCCTGGCGCAGATCCCCTTCACAAGCACGGTTGTAGGTTGCATAGATAGCCTTGCGATCTGAGCTACTTTTGTTGGCACCGCTGCGGTGAGCCAGATAGGAAGTGAAGATGAGCAGCTCGCCTAAGAATTTGTTAGTTCAAGGTACTAGATAGATAGAACATGAGTGACTTACCAGCTTTTAGTTCAACAGGCGTCCATGTGTGAGAGTCAACCCAAGTCGACTCAATGCAGTTGGTGGCCTTGTTAATAGGAACATCCATCTCGTGGCTGCCATCAACAACTTCTAGCCCTCCATTGCGGATATTGGAAGGATCTACACTCAGTAGAATTGTAAGGTGCTTCACATCCTTGATGTGCGTGTAAGCAACAGCATCGATGTGAGGTGCGAATCCGCCTGTGAAGTATTAGTTCCAGGTAATGGTTGGTATATTAACAGGCATGTTACTTACCGCTTCCAGCAAGTTTGTAATTGATCTTCTCCTTAAACAAAAGCATAGGTTCCTCCGCAAGATCGTTCAGAAGACCAAGCAACTTCGGGCTTCGAAGCAGATTGCTGAATCCATTGTGACAGTCGGCAAAGTTCTCAGTTCGACAGAGAACAGTTTGGCCTTTATCATTGACCTCCTGATCCAAATTAGCTTTGTCCCTTGAGTCAAGTCGCTTTTAGGGTATCTCAAACCTCATAGGGCATGAATTCCGAATCTTCCGTAGGTTTCCAGTTTCGAACTTCCTCGGCCCATGATTGCAGGTCTTTGACTTGCTCAGGCTGCAGTAAGTCGCGGACAATTAGGTAGCCGTTCCTCTTAAAGAAGTAGATCTGATCATCGGTGACCACCATGTTGAAAGTTATGCTTAATGAGTATGAGGAAATAGTATAAATGGGAATAACAAAGCCTTAAGCTGTCAGGTGTATGCAGTGAATTAATCGTTTTGACCTGGTATTGTCGATAATTATATTTTTTGAAATATTCTAAAGATTCTGGTCTTCAAATTGTAAGAGATTGCATGTCTCGTGAGCTCCACGCTCATTCTCATTTGCCCTTGTCCATGTGTTGCTCGCTACTCGGCTCGAGATAAGATATCGAGGTCTATCGGCTATCGCTCCCTAGCTGCATTAGTCTCCTACTACGGGCATTTGCTCCAAGCAATGAGACAGGGTCATTGCAGCATGTACCCAGAGAAAAACATAGAAATGTAACTGTAGCTTGCCGAGTAACCGAGACTAATACTTTTTTGAGCCAGCATTCGAGTTAATACAGTAGCATGGCCCACTTTGGATCAGACCGAAAAGGCCAAAGCGAAAGCCTAGTGTGAGCAGACGGGAATTAGGAGGGCTTTGCAGTCCCAAAACATGGAGACGTATACAAGGGTAGAAGTCAAGTCCTCCTCGGAGTATCGGCAACCATTTGGCATTATGAAGTTCACCAAACCCAACCAAATCTAGCAACACTGCCCACGTGCACTAAACTGAGCTACTGGATATTGAACAAGATAAAGAATTTCACCTGAACATCCAATAACGTCCCATAATCAAGGCACGCGAGAGTTTGTCTTTGATAAGAAATATTTCAAACTATGCAAGAAGGAGGGTGTTGCAAAGCGAGAATATCCTTAGTCTAACTCGTATATAAGTGAAGGGTTTCTCGAGTATCTTTTCAGATAGAAGCTTCCAAGAAAGGTCGTGCCAATACTACCCGTTTCAAAATCAGTATCATGGATAGCAAGGCTTCTCCAGAGACGACTGCTCCCAAGAGCCACCAAGACGATGAATCCTTCAAGAACGACACCAATGTCAACACCACAGATGTTGTAATCCCTACAAAGTCTCGCATGTCAGCCATCACAGCAATCCTAACAAGTGGACTGGCTCTTTTTTCCGATGGATACAACGCGCAGATCATTGGATATATGAATCCTGTCTTTGCCAAGTTATACCCCGACAGTTTCTCCAGCTCCATCAAGACTCGACTTTCCAATGCTTTTCTCATAGGCGAGGTCCTCGGTATGCTCTTCTTTGGCTATGCCATCGATAAACTTGGTAGACGGACTGGTATTGTGTTTGCTACCTTGTTCTTGGTGCTGGGTATCATACTTGCAACTGCAGCGCATGGCAAGACTGAGCTGGGCATGTTTTGGATGATGATTGTCGGGAGAGGTGTTGCAGGCTTTGGTGCTGGTGGTAAGGGCTGAAAAGGGTCTTGTTTTGAGAAAACATTTAACTGATTCCTTGGGCAGGTGAATATCCTACTTGCGGTACAGGAAGTACTGAAGCTTCAGACGAGACCTCATTTGTGCGACGACGACGTGGATTCTTGGTCGCCGCTGCTACAGACTTTTCTATCGACCTCGGATTTGTCATGGCAGGTGTAGTCGCATTGATCGTGCTCGCAGCCTACCATCAACATGTTGGCGACGGTGTCTGGCGAATCAACTTCGGTATTGGATTTATCCTACCAGTAGCTCTTCTGTTCCTTCGACTTCGTCAGTTTGACTCGACGCAGTACAAGAAGCATGCGATCAAGCAGGACATACCATACCTGCTTGTGATCAAGAGATATTGGAAGCCAATGCTCGGAACATCACTGGCATGGTTTTTCTATGACTTCGTGGTGAGTATAACAGTTGATTCAATGAGCCATGTCTAGGTTTCTCAAGTTTACTGATACCCGTTATAGACATACCCTTTCGGAATCTTCAGCTCGACAATCATCGCCACTTTGAATCCCAAGGACACTTTGCAGCAGAACATTGGTTTCGGTACAGTCGTGAACTGCTTTTACCTCCCCGGCTGCGTCGTTGGAGGAATTCTCATGGACCGGATTGGACGTAGACAAATCATGACTCTGGGCTTTCTTGGGTGGACGATCCTAGGCTTTATCATCGGTGGTGCTCTTTCTCCGATCCAGTCCGTCTTCCCTTTGTTCATTGTGCTGTACGGTATCTTCAACGCACTCGGAGAGATGGGTCCTGGCGTAAGTATCAACTACCGACGCGCAACTTGGCTATTTACTGACATCAAAACAGGTCGCCACGTTTCTATGTGCTGCAGAGTCTTTCCCAACACCTCTTCGAGGACACTTTTTAGGCTTCGCGGCAGCCGTGGGCAAGGCTGGTGCAGCAATTGGGACACAGGTATTTTCGCCCATTCAGGACTCTTTCTCCGATAAACAGCAAGGTATTCAGGCTGTGTTTCTCATTGGAGCTGCCTTTGCTGCTGTAGGTGGTCTTGTTGCGTGGTTTCTCATCCCAGATAAGGACAAGGAGCTCGAGAGCGAAGATGCTCAGTTTCGGCTGTACCTGGAGCAGAATGGTTACAAGGGATCATTTGGTGAAGCGATGAAGGACTAGAGTGGTATCTTCAGTTGCGACGCTCAAAGTAAGATTGCTAGCAGGTGGATGATGGGTATACCAACATGCAGATCCTTTTAATTAGCTTCCGCCCTGTTCAATGATTAACTGCAAAGCTAGGTAGAATACGAACAAAGATGTAAACACTACCTATTACAAGCTTACTTTTTAAGTCAATTTCTTATTTGAATCATAAAGCCAGCCATGAAGCTGGTAATCTCATTGGTCCACACCGGGGGGATTTTAACGCTATCAGGGCGCTATCGAATGCCACGGGCTAGGTCGCCAATAGTTATCTGTATGCCCCTGAGCCACTTTCAAGCAGTCTGCTGAAATAAAACGGGTGGATGCCTGTTTTCCCTCATGTTGTTGGTTCCTTTTTGTTTCGCTTTTACAAACCTATCACAGTCGTTTCCGCTTTCCCTCTGGAGCCTGCCAAGATGGTTTCCAACAAACTAATTGTGGCTGCCTTTGCAAACCTTGCATTATTGGCTTCTGTCCATGCAGGACCTTGTAAGCCCCAGAGTATCGCTACATCTGCCACTGAAACTGCTTCCGTCACCTTTGTATCCGACACTACTACTGCCCTTTCCGCTACCATCGAGACAAGTACTGCCACTACGCAGAGCACAACGACAACTGGGATAGAGACAACTACAACGCTGACGCAAGATGGAACGACTATGAGTGAGTCCGTGAGCGAGGCATCAACGACTATCGCCATAAGCGAGAGCACGACAGTCGGCAGCAGCAGCGACACTACACTCGTCACTACCAGTGAGGCTACTACAGCACCAACCACCACCGAGGGCACAACGACCGTAGCCGAGACAGCTACAACCACTACAACCATCGAAGCAGAGCCAACAGAACTCCTCATCAACGGCAACTTCGATCTCGGAACAGTAAACCCCTGGCTATCGGATAACGAACCCATTCAGCTTGGCTCCTCCTCGCCCTACGAAGGTCCAGCCTACGCCCACCTTCAATTCGCAGAATCCGATGACAACGAGTCAGTCAACAACAGAGTCTACCAAAAGATCGACAAGTCGCTTCTCAAAGCAGGCAGCTATAAACTCTCTGCTTGGCTCCGCGTCGACCAAGCGACCGTTAGCCAGCTCGACGATGGGTGCAATGCAATGGCTGTTGGCTGCTACTATGGAGACCCGAGTAACATTGTGCCCGTCATAGGTGGCTCGAACACAGTCAGCGCCAATGATGCTGTGAATCAATGGGCATCTCTCGATGTTATCTGTTCACTTTCGCAGGATAAACTGGACCAGTATGGCTATCTCAGTGTTTCTGTTGGATTCAGCTGTAAGAATGCGGAGGGCGACGTTGATGCGGTGACCTTCGAGGAGGTTGGTATTTAATGGTAGTCATTGGTCGTCATATAACACTTATAGCATCCCAACCGACTATGTTATTACTCCGTATCGCTTCCATTGCTCCCTTCGTTCCGTCAAATCTTCAGGTACAGATTCGTCCGTGTTCCCTTCCATCGGTGAGTCTACCGCTTCTGCATCAAGCTTTGGCCTTGCTATGAGTATTTCCATCATTCTATACTCATCGATCTTTGATGCCCACGTCCGCATTTCAGACTCGACTTCAAACACAAGTGTGAATTCTGACTTGTCGCTGTTTTCATCACCCCATTGAACCTCACATACATGTGTATCTATTTGTATGAGTGACTGCGATAAAACTGAAGAGGAGGGAAGCATACTCTTCTTGGAAGTCGGAGTGACCGATAGTATATGTTTCAGATGGAATCGTCCTTTCATTAAGAACTTGGTCTGCTTCTTTTCGGATGGGGATTTCGACCCGTAAAACGATGGCGCTTTTAAAACTGGACCACGAGTCTCTTTGCAGAGGAGAAGCATGTTCTGGAAGAGATACCCGTGATACTATTGCAATCAAGTCAGACACAATAAACAATTTGATGCTGAGGCAGCTTACCGGGTGAGTTTTGGAATTCTTTGTCACATAAAGTCTCTTAGAGAGAATCATCTCCCCCAGATCACCTGGACGGATCCCTTTCCAGTCCGCGATCTTTTGTTGAAGCTCTTGAACAGCCGCTTGGGTATTCACAGATATGGTGTTATCCTGTAGCCGAGCAACAATCCGCGAAATGGAATATTGAGCTTTACTGCGGTCCTTCTTCTGCTCTTCTGTCGCAACCGGCAGGCTTTTCAAGTACTAAATAATATTAGTATGTAAGTATTAGGGTTCCTATTTGAATTGGGTCATACCTCGGAGAATGCAAATAGCATGGAAATTCTTTTGGGCCTCATGGGCAAGAGATATAAGCATCTTGCCAGTGATTCTCTCATGTTACCCTTGTCGCTGAACTGCCCGTCTTTCAGCCAAAGTTGTATGCTGGCTCTGTGACTGCTATAGTTGGCATAAAATGAAGCTTCATAGCTGACAAAGGTGAGGATATAGTTAAGTACTGGGGCCCATTTCTGATCAGTCAAGGGACGCAGAAAGTTCTGTTCCATACCGATAAGAAACGCGACATGTGTGTCTGCGAGTACTCTTGACCCTTGAAATATGTCGTTTGAAAGCATATCTAGTTGGTCCTTCATCTCAAGGAGTTCATGAACATCCTGGACGGATTGGTGCTGTTCCATGAGCAGCTTTTGAAGCTCTGGGGGCTGGGCGTCGACTTGAGCTTTGGCTGAAGACAACTGGTCCGCAGGAGGACCATGGATTACCAAGTTCTTGGTGATACTTGAAATGACTGAAACGACCTACAGCACGGTCAGGAACTCCTGCTGCTTCGGTGCTGCTGTATGACCTTACCTTAAAAATGCCATACGGGGTACCCCCCATCAGATCCTGAACTGTAATCAGGTTGCTCGTTTCTATATCGAGCTTGTCGTGGCAGAACTGAGCAAACCATAGAACCATTTCTTTCCTGGTGTCGTCGGTAATGTCCTCAGGTAGACCGACATCTAAGCTTTGAGTCGGTGTCAAAGCCTGAGCAAGCATAAGCAGTGGTGTGGCTTGCTGAAGCACAGATCGAAGGTGAGATATATCGTCAGGGGGCTGAGGTATGTCATCAAAGTACCTAGACATCCCCGGTATTGCGAGAAGCTTAAGCTTAAGCTCGAGGCATTCTATCAACAAAGGCTGGCCCGTAAGTGGCCCCGGCGTTTCAAGAGTAGGAACAGCTTCTTCTCCAAAGTCATAGTGCTCAGCATTTGTGATATCATCCTGATACACAGGCAATGCGATGACAGACATAATAGAAATATCACCGAGACTCAGGCCTGAAAAGACCGACCAGTTGTGTGATCTAGCAACCGAGCTCCGGAATGAATAATCCATGGTTTCTCTGACTGCGCGGCGGTATACGCGTGATGACTCAAGATCATCTTCAAAGTCAAACTTAGATATAGCAGGACTGGTCTCAGTGGTGATTGATGTAGCTGAGGATTCCGCAGTTGATTGCTGACCTGAGCTTTGAGATGGAGACGGGCTCATCGAGAGGATGCTCATGCGCCTGGAAATAATCGTCTGGGCATCCAAAGCGTCCTCAACATTCATCAGCCGGCGTGACAGAGCGTCGTTACTGTCTAAAAGAACTTTGACGTTATTGGAGAGCTGCTCCTGGTGTTCCTTTGCTGTTTGGCCTGAGTTACTGAGAATGAATCAGATGTTGTCCCAGTCGCTGCACAACAAACGCACCTTTGCAGAATCATCAAGACAAGTGTCATTGAGCTCTTGAAGCTTTGCAGCCTATTGAGAAGTGTGATAAACGTACCCTCCTTCCAAACCCACTGCAAACGCCCTCTAAGAGGCACCTTTTCAACGCCAGTTTTAGCCCATAATGACTCAAGTTCCTTATGCAACTCCGAGTAAAGCAGAACCCCGTCTGTAAGTATCGCCACGACCTGATTAACTCCAATCAGCGCGGCATGCTGAACCTTGACAGACCCAAGGTTTTTCGTCAGGCTCTGAAGTCCCATCAGTATGACCTGGGTGCTCTGGACTTCAGAGTAGACGTGCGCCGCCACCTGCGGGGTCTCTTTAGCCGCTGAGACATATGGACTGAGGAACTTGACAGCCTCTACTGTGATTGAGATGAGTCCCGCGATTGAAGCGGCGACGCTCAACGGATCAGACATTCTGGCGATGAAAGGTTGAGGTTGGTTAGCCGCGAGAGGGAGCTGAAACAACATTATTGATTATTGAGGCTGTGTTGAAAATGCCAAGCCCAGTTCAGCCCTGCAGGGTTATGTAATCAACGGCTGAGGTTTCGAGGATTCTAAGCATCGAAACATAACAGACGTTAGTGGTGTTTTTAGCAATTGGAAATTAAAGTTAAGAAACTTTTTAATAAATCTATAGCGGCTTTATTTGTTTGTTAATCTTGAATATAATTATCGGCTCTCTCTATTACTATACTTAACGCATGTAAGGCGCGTGATATAAGCATTAGCAGGGATTATACCCTACAAGAAGTATATATACTGTTAAGCTATAAATAGCATATCCCTCTCTAATTAGTTAGATTAAACCTACTACATAAATTATATAGCTTAATAAGGTTAACCTAACTGCTACTTTAAATTAAAAAAAATAAAGCTCTTTTAATTAATACTAAAATACTTATTATAACTAATTTATACTTTATATAATAGTTATAAGCCTAAATAGAAAGCAATTCCTAGTAACTTTTACTATATAACTAATAGTATTTTAATAATTCCTTAATTCTTTTTAAATTTTAATTCTTTAATTCTTTAAATTAAGGAATAACCCTAAGCCTTAATATATAACCTTTTTATATAAAAATCCCTTAACCTTTTAATTAAATATATAAGGCTAAGGTTTAATATATTAATAATAGTTTAATAAACTAAGTATATAAAGCTAAGGCCTAATACTTATAAAATAGTTTTATAGTAAAGTAAATATTATAATAATACTTATATTAAAGCTAGCTATAATACTAAACTTTAATCTATATATTATAACTTTATATAATAATAATTAGGTTAAATAGTATACTAAGCTTAGGATATATATTATATTACTTAGAATTTAAAAATATATAAACCTAACTAAAAAAGGAAATAATAATTACCTTATATATTTTATTAAGTAAAACTAAAAGTAATATAAAATAAATATTATTATAAAAAGTAAAAAGCTTAAGAAGGAGTTTATTATAACTTAAATTATACTTTTTAATATAGTTAATAGTAATTATAACTATAATATATATATATATAAAAAATATTAAGCTAAAAAATAAGCTTTAAAGAACTAAATTAATAAAATAGTTAAAGGACTTACTTATAATTATATTTAATAAAAGCTTAATAATAATTATAAAGATAAGTAATAATTACTTAAAAGGCTTATTTAAGAGATTAAGAAGTATTATACTTTAAATAAAGTTTAAGTACTTAGTATACTATATAATAAGTATTATAAAGTTTTATATTAAGTAAACTATATAAATATAAAGCCTATAGTTTAGTATAAGTACTAAAATAGCTTTTATAAGTATATTATTTATTATTAGCTTAATAAAGTTTAAAAAGATATTATAATTACTAACTTTCTTAAAGTAGTTAAATAATACTTTAAATTACTATAAGCTAGAAATAGGCTTAATAAGTATACTATATATATATTTTAAGAAGTTTTATTATAATTTAAGCTTATTAAAATAAATAAAAAAGTAAAGAAAAAAACCTAAGTAAAACTTATAAATATAGTAAATAAATTCTAGGCTATTACTAAAAATAACCTATTTAAGAAAAAGGAAATTATCTTTATAGCTTAAAATATACTATTTATAAATTTAAGTAAAGGAAATAACTACCTATATTATATAGATAATAAGTACTTACTTTATAAATAAAAGCCTATAAAATATAATTTAGTCTTTTTTACGCTTTTTAATAAGAAAATAAAGTAAATAAAAGTTTTACCTTTTAAAAAGTAATATATAATTATTTATAAGGAAATTATAAAGCTAAAGTAAAAAGAAGTTAAGGACTAGCTAGTAAAGAAAAGAATAAAGCTTAAAAGAAATAATTAAAGTATAGAAAATAATTAAAATAATATTTTAAATAGTTTCTAAGCTAATATAATACTTAAAATCCCTAAAAACTTCTATATTAATATACTCCTTAACCTAAATAAGTAATATAAAGAAAAACCTTTATATATTTTCTTTACCTTTAAGGCTTTTATATATTTACTATTAAAAAGTATAATTTAAGACTTTAAAGTATTTATATATTTTATTAATAATAAAAAGCGCCTTAACTTAAGTACCTTTAAGAAAGTAAACTAAATTATTAAGTTAGGTATTATATTTAATAGAATTATTAATAAAAAAAATATACTTTTAAGGAATTACTTAATAAAAAGGACTTAATAATTAGTAATATATATATTATTAAAGGATTTTATATTAATATTATCTCTTTTACTTATATATATAATTTTAGACTTTAAATATATAAATAAAATTATACTATATATTATAAATTAGTTATAAAAAATACTATTATTTATAAGCTTTAGCTTATAAATAACCTTATTTTCCTTAAATATAAGTAGCTTAATAACTATCTTAAAGCTTTATTAATACTATTATATAATATAATACTAATAAGCTAAGTAAGAATTATAATAAGTATTCCTAGCTAAAAAAAAATACTTCCTTAAAGACCTTTAAAAGATTAACTTAAACTAAAAAAAAATATAGCTATAATATAATATCTAAGGCTTAGATATTTATTAAAGGAAGTGCTTAAAAAAGGTATACTATATATATAAAATATTAAGATTAAGAGTATCTTAAGAATAAAGTATAAAATTTATATTAAAATATATACTACTTAGGTTATCTTTTAAAGGAAATTTAAAAAGAATACTTTAAAACTATTTTAATATATTTACTAAAATCTCTAGAATTACTTAAAAGGCTATAATAAATTAAAATAGCTACTTATTATAAAGGATAAATATAGTAAATAGGTATTTACTTAAGTATTATAAATAAAGTAGTATAATATAATATTTAATACTTTATTTTACTTTAAAAAATAAGTATATTATTAATTTAAAGTAATAATATATATTTTTTATTAAGATAATAAATATATAGTAATTATAATTAAAAGGCTAACTTAATTTTAATAATAGGTAAGCTTTTAAGGTATAAAGCTAAAGCTTATATTACTAAATATATATAAAGCTAATAAAGCTACTAAATAAACTAATAAGTAAATTACTATAAAATTAGTTTTAATACTTTATAGGGCTAACCTGCCTAAGGAATTATAGCTTAAAAGTACTAAAATAGTAGCCTACTTACTTAATATTAGCCTAATATATAAACTAAATTAAAAATTACTAATTAAAGTACTTAAAAAATAGTTTAAATATTATATACTATTACTAATAAGGAAAAAAACAGTAAATCTTAAACTAACTTAAAGTTTACTACTTATATATAAATATTATATATACCTCTTTATAAAAAAAAAAAAAAAAAAAAAAAGATTAAGCTAAGGATATATATTAAATACCTAGTTAGCTATATTATAAGTTATATTTACTATATCTAGATCCTTTACCTTAAAAAAGTAATAATAATATATAATATATAATTTAATAAGTTATTATTTTATAATAAGTATAAAAAGCTTTAATTAAAAAAGCTTATTATTAAGCTTAATAACTAAGTAGTTTACTTAAATTAGTTATACTTTAATAAAACTAAAATAAAAAAAGCTTTTTAAGTAAATATATTAATTAAATAACTAGTTAATTTAAGCTTAAGGGTAAATATAATATCTATAAGTATTTTATAATAAATAAAAAGTATAAAGAAAACTTAAAGTATAGTAAAAGAACTAATTAAACTTAAACTAACTAAACTTAAAATACTAAAAATAACCTTAAAACTAAAAGTATATATAGAAAGTAATAATATAACTTAAACTTTAATAAGTCTTAGTATAATAATATAAAAAAAAGGAAATTCTTAAGTTAAAGAAACTTAAGTAAAAATATAAAAGTAAAAAAGCTTCCTTAAAGAATAAAAAGCTTTACTAATAAAAAGTATTAATATTTAAAAAAAAGAAAGTATATATAAGAGTAATAAAGCTAGGAAATATAGTTACTAAAATTTAAATAACTTATTTAAAAGTAATAAAGCTAGAAAATATAGTTACTAAAATCTAAATAGCTTATCTAAAAGCAATAAAGTATAAAAATAAATATTATAAAGCTAGTAAAGTAGCTAAGTATATATTATAAATAAGTATACTATAGTACTTAGTAACTTTAAGTAATTTAATACTAGCTATAAAATACTAAATAAGGTAAAAATAAAAATAAAATACTAAGAAAAGTATAAGATAGATAAGTAAATAGCTTTACTTTCCCTTAAGATATAACCTTAAATATAAAATAAAATACTTAATAATACTTTACTAATTCTAAAAATATTACTTAAAATATAAAATTAAATTATAATAAAAACCTAAGCTTTATAAAAACTAAAGATATATACCTTAATATAACTTAAAATAAAAATAAAGACTTTACCTAGGCTAGGGATATATACTATAATACTAGTAAAAATACTACTAAATACTTAAATAAGTAGTAAGATATAATCTAAAATATAATTAAATATTATAATAACTTAAAGAGTACTAGTAAAAAGGGGCTAAAGATACTTTAAAAGGAAATAATAACCTTTAAAGAAACTATTAAAATATAATACTTAATAATAAGAAATTAAGTAAAAAAGAAAAAGTATAAAGTAGGATTTTAAAATATAGGTAAAGATATAAAAATATAAATAAAATAATAAAGTAGCTTTCTTTATAATAAATTACTATAATAAAAAGCTTATATATTTTAAAAGTATTTTTATAGTTTTTATTACTTTTTTTAGTATAATTAAAAAGATAAAGAAAGCTTAAAGAAAGAATATAACTAAAGTAAACCTTAAATATAGTTTTTTATAACTAAAGTAAATATATAATACCTTTAAGCCTACTAAGATATACTAAAATATACTTTCTTTACCTTTAAAAAACTAAAAAGAGCTAAAGATATATATATTTAAAAAGCTTTTTTTAGTAGCAGTATATACTAAAGTAAAGAAGCTTATAAATAAAAAGACTTAAAAAGTAATATTAAGGGAAAATACTAAGACTAAGCTAATACCCTTAAAATAAGTATTTATATATAAATTTAATTAAAGTAGCTACTTAAATAAGTATAAAGCTTAATTATATATATATAAAGATCTTTAACTAAAGAATATAATTTAAAGTATATATATAGTAACTCTTATAGTATACTTTTTTTATATTATAATTACTTTTATAGCTAAGTATAATCTTAAGATATACTAACTAAATATAGTAAATATATTTATAAATATAATATATAATAAGAATAATCCTTTAGTTATATATTACTTTTTAAAAGGTTTTAAATAAGCTAAAAAGCTTATTAAATTAAAAAAAGTACTATATAAACTAAAGGACTTATTAGTCTTATAGTTTAAAGAATTTTTAAGTATACTTAAAAGCCTTAAGTTAAAAGCTAGTAAGGAAAAGGAGTGCTTATTTTATATAAAAATATAAAATATATTAATAGTATTCTTTATAGATAATATTCTTATCCTTTATTACTAAACTAAAAAAAAAGCTATAAATAAGATTATTAATATATTAAAAAAGACTTATAAGCTTTAAGATAAGAAAAAAGCTAAGTAGTTCTTAGGAATTAGAATTATTAAAAACAGACTTAATAAGAAGATTTACCTATATTATAACTCTTACCTAAAGAAATATATAGTTAAATATAAACTAATATAATATAACTAGTTTTTAACTATTTTAATTTTTATTACTAAGCTTTTTAAAAGGGAAAACTAAGTGCCTTTAAACTATATTAAGTTATATTAAGAAAAGGTTAAATTATTACTATATACTATAGTAATAATATACCTAAATATTACTTTTATAGTATCCTAGCTCTTTAAATACCTTATAAACCTAAGTATAAAGTACTATAAAGCTATAAACTAAGCTTTATATTACCTATATATTACTTATAATTTCTTAATTACCTTTAAAGGTAATTATAATAAGACTTAAGCACTTTATATAGTATTAAATATATCTTTTATAAATAATAAGAAAATAAGAAAATTATTATAAGGATATCTTATTACTCTTTTTAGTAAAGTAGTAATATAAAAAGCAATATACTAAAGTATAGTTTTAATTTTTATAATAAAAGTAAAATTAATTATATTAAAATATATTACTATTAAAGTAATAAGTTTATAATATTTTTTTAATAAGTTATACTTTTACTTAATAAAGCTATATATTATTTACTATAATAATTAATAAACTATATAATTAATTATTAAGCTAAGTACTAAGATAAATACTTATTTATATTATATAAATATTTAAAGTATATAGCTATAATAAAAAAAAAGTAAAAAAAGCTTTTAAGTTACTTACTTACTTATAGAAAAGATACTTATAAATAGATTAACTAAAGCTTTATTATAATAATAATTTAAATACTTTAAAGTATTACTTAATTTATTATAGTTAAAGTAGTTATAAATTTTATAATAATAAAGTTTAATTATTTAACTAGTTAATAATAAAAGTAATAAGCCTAGGGTATTTTTTATAGTAAAAATACTTTTATTAAAGTAAAGTAAATAAAACTAAAAAGCTTAAATAATAATAATATTATCTTTATTATCTTTATCCTAAACTTTATTATTAACTTTATAGTTAATATTACTAAGTATCTCTAAGCTATTAAAGATTATACTTAAGGTAGTATAATTTATTATTATTAAGGCTTATATAAAATAGCCTATAAATTTACTATAAGTAGTAAGATATACTATAGTAACTAATAAGAAAGAGGTAAAGGTATTAAAAAAGTAAAAGGTTATAACTGCTAAATAGTAAGGCATAGGGTAGGATTTATAAGATAAAAGTAAGTTTATTAAATAGAGTAAATCTTTCTAAATTTAATAATATATATTATATAATAGAGAAGTTAATAATAGACTAAAGAAAAAGGAGTTCTTAAAGTAAAAAGACCTAGGATATATATAGATATCCTAAAGAGCAGGTATTATAATTCCTAAAGAAAGGTAGCCTTAATAGTAATAAATTAACTATTATAAAAACTGCTAAAATTTAAAGAAAATTATAATATACTTTTTTTTTAATTTAAAAGGCATTAGGCTTTAGTAGGCTTATAAAGCTTAAATAAAAAAGTAAGGTTTCTTTTAGTATATTATAAATTATTTAACTAAAGGGTAAAAATCTAATATATATAATCCTTATTATATAATTATTATATAACCTAAGTTATATAATTTTCTAACTAATATTTCCTTAGTAGGAAATATTTAAAGTTTATAGGAAAAACTTTAATATATAGGACTTACTTAATTCTTTATATTTTACTTAGGTAAGTATATTAATTAAAAGCCCTGATTTTTTTTATTATTATAATATATATTTTACCTTAATTAATTATTTAAAATATAATATATTCCTGAGTTATATAATAAGACCTTTTATAAAATTAAGTCTTAATAATTATACTAAAAATACTTTTATTAATAAAAAAAAATATACTTAAATTACTAATAGAAATATTAACTACCTATAAAAAAAGGATCTTATAATTACTTATAGTAAAAAAAAAAGGGTTATTTTTAAAAAGCTTAAGTATTATAAATATATAATAATAGGCCTAAGTAATTACTTATATAAATAATTAGCTTAAAGTATATATATAAAATAAAGAAAAATAACTTATAAAGTAATTTATATTAGTAATAGTATTATAAAGTATAATAACTAGAAAGAAAAGAATATAAAAACTAAAATAGTTAGTTAAGTACTTAAATATAAGTAAAAAAGCACTTATAGGCCAGAGTAACCTTTATAGGAACTATAAAAGTAATAATAGTACCTTTTTAAGTATAGTTTACCTAATATAATATAATAAACTAAAAAACTTTTACTTAAAAAATTACCTTTAAAGTACTATATATAAGGAATAATATACTTTTTACCCTTAAGGAACTTAAAAACCTTCTTTAAAGTACTAAAAAGCTTTATTAAGATAAATTAAGTAAAAGTAATTTTTTTTTAAAAAAAAAAGGTTTTAAGTATAGTATTATTATTAAAAAGAAGCTTAAGTTTATTATTATAAAGTATTATAATACTAATAAAGCTTAAAACCTTAATATAAGTATTATTAAGCTTAAAGACTATATTAAAAAATTAATTATAAAGATTAAGGTTAGCTATAAAATTAGGGCTAGTAAGCTTAGACTTAAAATTAAACTTAGGCTATATACTAAAGATTAATATAAGTAAATAAATAAAGTAATATAAAAATACTTATAATAATATTAAAAAAAGAATTATAAAAGCCTATTTTATAAAAAATAAAATAAAAGCTTAAAAGCTTATATAAATATAAAGTATTAAAAAAGTAATTATAATAAAAATAATAAAAATCTTTAAAATAAAAAGGATAAGAAAGCTTAGTAAAGAAATTAAAAAAAGGCTTATAAAGTAAAGATTAAGTACTTAAAAAAAAAGAATAGCTTAGTAAAGCTAAGTAAGTATATATAAAGGACTTAAAATAAAAATAAAAAAGCTAGGCTTAAAGGGCAGTATTATACTTATAGGTATATATAAAAAGGTTATTAAATCCAGGGAACTAAATTAAATAAATTATTAGTTTAAGTAAAGAATAAAAAGTATATTATTATAAAGATAGATATTTAAAAGTAAGGGGCTATTAAGATAATTATATACTATAATAAAAATTATAAAGCTTAAAAAAAAAAAAAAAAAAAAATTATAAAAAAATAAAAAAAAGGCTTTTATAGCCTAAAAATAAAAACCTAAAAAGTATAAAGCGCTTTTTTATTATAAATTACTATACTTATTATACTTATATTTATAATATTAAAAGAAAGTATACTTAGGGTAATAATAATATAATACTATTAAGATTTCCTATTATTTAACTAATTACTTTTTATTTATAATATATAGAAAGTAAAATTAAAGCTATTTAAAGTATATTTAATTATATTAAATAATATATAGTTAAATAGGGGGTATATTAAGCTATAAATAGTATATTTCTTTTTAATTAGTTAGATTAAACTTACTATATAAATTATATAGCTTAATAAGGTTAACCTAACTACTACTTTAAATTAAAAAAAATAAGGCTTTTTTAATTAATACTAAAATACTTATTATAACCAATTTACGCTTTATATAATATATACTATAAGCCTCTCCTAAGTATTATTAGGCTGATATTATATTAATAAATACATATAGGGGCTATTATATATATAAAATAGACTTATTTCTATTAAGATATACCATTGCAAGGCCTCTTTATTAAATACACCAGATAGACCTGGCGTGCGCAAGGGCTTGACCTTTAAAATACACATTATAAGTAAGTATTTGCCCCAGAAAATAAGAAACGGTAGTATCACTTCCCATCATGCCAGGTACAGCCACAGCGATACAAGGGATTGAAATCGAGTCACAAGATAACGCTAATAAGTATAAATAAAAGATTTATACTCAATCGCTATGCTTTTAGTGGGTAGGAGTGTTACCGTTACCTATATAATATAGCTCCTACAGGTAGCACTATATAACAACAAGAAACATGTTTAAGACAATCTATAGGCGGAAATTTACGCAAGATCAATACTCCAAGCATCTGCAATTGGCTATTCAATACGACATCTCTGCATACCATTGCAATATTGGGTTTGGTTAGTGAGATAATTAACTCTAAGCATGAATCCTCGATAAGCCCGTGCGCCAATCAGAGCACCCGAGCTCGGATATTCGGCAAGTGAGCGGCAGTAGCCTGCATAGCGTCACCAGATTAACGGCTAAAAAGTGCCGAAACCTAGATCTCGTGGCTCGGGAGATCGCTTGTTCTGGAAGGTCGCGATGAGGCTTGATAAGATGGACTTGTGCAGCTTAATCTTTCTGACACGGCACGTACCGAAACGGGAGAGTGGTGAATTTAGGTGTTTACGAGGCGGTTAAAACCTTGTCTCCAGAAGAGTATGTGTATTTGTCTGCCTTGTCATTCTGCCTGGGCAATGTAAGCAAGACACTACCTTGTTTCACGGTACCGGGATGACCTAGAGATCGACGGTACCCACTACTCATTGTCGCCTGACTCCCGCGCTGTATTGGCTAATCCCACCTCCGGATCATCAGGAACCTTTGGCATTGACAAAAGATCTCCCCCTTTAATCAGGAAGGTGGCATTAATCTTTCGCGGCGATAAGACAATTTGTCAACTTTACTCGTATAGTAGAACTTATGGAATGCGGGCTGTTCCGTGGTATAGTGGCGTCCGATCGAGACCGCCTAGATCTATTTATATGCAGTCTCATCCTCCCGTCTTGGCACTTCTTCTCTCGCTCAACCACGGTTCTTCCATTCAAGCTTGATACTATCGGTCATCATGAAGACAACTTTGTTGAACGTCCTCACGGCGCTCGCCCTCGTCGCCCAAGGTAGCTGCACACCTGCAGCCAGCCTCGATAAGCGATACTTGCAAAAAGAGGCCGGTATCAAGTACAAGGTCTTCGAGCACGCTGCCACCGGTTCAAAGACCAAGATTGTCTCCAACTCTGGAATCTGCGAGACTACTCCAGGTGTGAACCAGCACTCCGGCTATTTCTCTGTTGGTAAGTACTTCATTAATTCTTGTGCAAATCTTCTTACGGACGATTTCTTCAGGTGATAACATGAACATGTTCTTCTGGTTCTTCGAGTCGCGCAAGAATGCGCAGACAGCTCCGCTCGCCCTTTGGCTCAATGGTGGTCCGGGCTGTAGTTCCATGATCGGCTTGTTTCAGGAAAACGGACCATGCACCTTTAACAACGGAGGGTCCAAGCCTACTCTGAACCCCAACTCTTGGAACACATTTGCCAACATGGTAATTCCAGCCTCTTCTCCATAGTAGCGACGAACTAACAGCCAAAGTTGTATGTTGATCAACCCATCGCCACCGGTTTCAGCTACGGCACCGACGACGCTGTATCCACTCTCGCAGCTGCTCCGAGAGTCTGGAACCTTCTTCAAGCCTTCTACGCTCAATTTCCTGAGTACGAGAACCGCGACTTTGGTCTTTTTACCGAGTCTTATGGTGGGCACTATGGTCCTGAGTTTGCGTACTACTTTGAGCAGCAGAACGCGGCTATTGACGCTGGAAAGATCAAGGGCGAGAAGATCAACCTCGTAGCTCTTGGTATTAACAACGGCTGGATTGATCCCGGTAAACTTTCTCACACGCCTGGAGATTTAGTTTCAGTGCTGATATGTTATCTAGGCAACCAGTACAGAGATTACATCGACTATGCCGCCAACAACACCTACCGCAAGCTCATCACACCAACCCAGTACAGCAAGTACCTCAACACGTACAACCAAAAGTGTGTCCCTGCATTTGCCAAATGCCCTGGTCTGACGGGTAATGATGCTGCGTGTGGCAACGCAGACGATGTCTGCAGCTCGGCTATTGAAAGCCCGCTAGAGAGTCTGGCAGACTTTGATGTCTACGATATCCGGGCTTCAAGCAACGATCCTTTCCCTCCTTCCACTTACTCTACCTATCTCACATCTGCGTCTGTGATGAAGGCGATTGGTGCTCAGTCTGATTACCAGGAGTGTGGCGATGAGTCTTATAACAAGTTTATCGCGAGTGGAGACAGTATGTTTCCTTACAAGGCTTATACGCGGTTAGAGCTAATGGTTCTTTACAGGGGGACGATCATTCCTACCAACACTTTCGCAGGTCATTAACTCCAAGATCCAAGTTCTCATCTGGGCTGGCGATGCTGGTAAGTAGACCCGATTCTCCTCATCTATATCATGTCGATCTAACAAAAACTAGACTGGATCTGCAATTGGATGGGTAACTACAGAGCCCTCAACTCAATCGCCCCGCAATCATTCGTCTCAGCTCCTCTCAAGTCATTCACTGTCGGTGGAAAGAAATATGGTGAATTCAAGACCTCTGGAAACTTGAGTTGGCTGCGAGTTTATGGCGCTGGTCACGAAGTCCCAGCCTACCAGCCCGAGGCTGCGCTGGCGGCGTTCGTTGCGACCATGTCCAAGAAGCCTATCTCATCTACATAATTGATGGACTGGTAGCAATTCATATCAGATATCATCAATTGAGGATTTCATTATAGCTTAGCTCAAAAGAAATTATGGCCCGTGTTTGTGAACCGTTTTCTTCATGCTTTAGAACCTATACTATCAACAAGACCTATCACGGCCGTATCAAGCCCCATTCAAGCGCCGCCTCCAAGGCTGTTTGTCGCAGCTCTAGTTGTTCTTCTCTCGTGGGGGGAACTAACTCTACGCCTCGCCTCAATCTAGACTCTACAGTCTCGCATAAAACTGGCTCCTCGCGCTCGTCATGCGAAATTATATAAGAGCGAACCTCTGCATTAGCCCAATCCGTGCCTGTTGATGTTAGTACGTAGACAGCCACGTCCGATTGGTAACAACATACCATCAGGGTTAACAGAGTTCACCCAATCGTCCGTGAAGAAATGCAAGAAGCAACCATGAGTAACAACCACGATCTCTGTCTCTGGTCTTTCGCTCAGCCATTGCCGTGCTGCCCAGGCCCTCTCTGAAATACTACCAATAGCTGCAGCCCATTTACCCTCCTAAGCTTATGATTAGCTCTTGATCAAACATGACCTGAGGTTGAAATACATACTTTGACTTCCCAACCCGGCTCGACCAGACTAAAGTCCACGGGCTGTTGTTGGAATTCAGCCCTTATCACAGAGAGATCACTGCCCGTGTCGCAGTTCATGTCGCTGACTTCCTGAACTTCAGGCAGGGCCACAATTTGTAAACCGCGTCCCAGTTGAGAAGAAAACGCGAGCAGGGTCGTCTGGAGAGTTCTTCGCAGCGGTGATGACACGATAAGGTCAACATTGGCAAGCTCAGGATGCTTAGAGATCAGACTTCTAGCTTGCTCTTGTCCCAGAGGCGTGAGGTCGGTGTCAGGCAGAACGTTGTTTGCTTCGCCAAGGTTATGAACGGCCTGGCCGTGACGCACGAGGTGAATGATTTGTGGCATATTGTCGGTCTCAAAGTGATTGAATGCTGTTAAATGGGTTTTTCGTAGTGTTTGAGATTCAGCTTCAGTCCGCTGGTCCATTTATACAAGGAAGCTCCATAAGCTTCGGAAGTGGGCAGTGACCAACCGCGTCCGCGGGTCCCGTTTATCCAGACTAACCGCCTCGGACTCGGATCCAGCCTTGCAAGGGCTATTTCAATTGCGCATTCTCTATTTCTATACTAGAGCTTATCGATAAATTACTGCGTCATTATTGCTACCCTACTGCTATTCAAGAGGCCGGCGAGAAGGGCCTGCTGGCCTCAATGTCAAACTTTAGTACCACTGCCGCGATGTGACGACATACAGGACGGGTTGTCATGCCAAGAGTGGTATTTTAACCAACTATCTGTACATATCACTTGGGTGGATAATGAATCACTGCCTGATATAGTATGGAACTGGATATTATTTTAATCCATACATGAACACATCAGTTCAGCTGGCTTCACAAGTATTATTTTCTATCTCATCTTTAGAAACGCCAAATCACCATTCATCATTCTTTGAAACAGTATGGCACCCAATTCCTCCAATATAATCCCTCGCAGCAGTCTCGTTATCCACAATCTTGAGGTTACTACCCGCCCGCTTCGTCTCCATCTCCAAAACACCCACGGGGTCTATAACAACCACCGTCCTCCCATCAAGCAGCAACCGCGTAATATCCGCCTGAATAATCTTCTGCGCCACCGCATTAAACGAAAACACATCGCGGAATGAAAACACCACCGCGCACACGAAGCGACTACGTCCAGACCCGGGATCGTTGGGGGTTGGATCGCCGAGTTCTCGTGTGATGGCGCGTGTTAAGCGCTCTGAGCCGCCGAAGCGGACTACACCGCGCAGACTGAAGATGATGACTTCTTTGTTGCAGTTTGTGTGGTGTGGCTCGTTGTCGCCGGGGAGGATTGTCGCGACGGATACGCGCACTGTTGCTTGGGCGATCTGGCTGACGTCCATCATGTGAAGACCCATGTCGCTGGACAACTGCTCGCAGATGGCGACGCCGCGTACACTATTCCCCCGTGAGTCAAGCTTGGGTGAGAATACAGCGATACCCATTTGACCCGGCAGAGCACCGATGATACCACCAGCAACTCCACTCTTAGCGGGGATGCCAATCCGCGATACCCAGTCGCCTGCAGCATCGTACATGCCGCAAGTCGTCATGACCGAGAGGATCTGTCGCACGCTGTTCTGAGGAATGATCTTTTCTCCCGTCGCAGGGTGACAGCCCGCGTTGCAGAGCGTAGCAGCCATGGTGGCCAGGTCTCGAACATTGACGTTAATGGCGCATTGGCGGATATATCCCTGCACGATCTGCTGTGCATCGCCGGTGATGATACCAGCTGCTTTGAGCATGTAACCGATTCCCATGTTACGGTTTGCATCGCGCAGCTCAGCTTCGTAAACTTCTTCGCAGACGCGCAATTGACGACCTGCTAGCTTCGACATGGCTTTGAGGATGCGGTCTGATCTCTGCTCTGCTGTCCAGTCTGGTCCGCCGATGAGAGAATGCGCCGTGATGGCTCCGGCGTTGATCATAGGATTCATGGGTCTGTTGCTCCCGCGCTCCAGCGACAAACTATTAAACGCGTCTCCAGAGGGTTCCACGCCAATCTTCTCCAGCACCTTATCCAACCCCGCATCCTCAATCGCGAGCGCATACACAAACGCCTTTGAAATAGACTGCATCGAAAACTCAACATCGTCGTCACCTGCTGAATAAATCTGGCCATCCACCATCGCCAGCGCCACAGCTATCTTGGACGTGTCCGCCTTTGCCAGCGTCTCGATGTAACTGGCGGGCTTGCCATCTTCTATGGGCCGCGCATTCTCCAGCACGCGGTTGAGGTAGTCGGGGATAGGTGACTTCATCGGACGGAAGGGAATGGGCTTGAGCTGCTTTGATGGAGGAGGAGAAAAATCAGTTCTCACCGCTGAAGGCATTATGTGACCGGTCTCGCGGGTGATGTCGTAAGCCAAGCTATTTGAACCAAGCTGAACGAAAACGGATCTGTCCAATCACGAGGGAGATGCTGTAGTGAAACTCTGTCAGAGACTAGTCGGAATCGAGAATGTAGAAGATCGTAGAAAGAATGACTATAAATTATTGTATCTGTAGGAAAAAGAAGAATGGTTATATAGACTAGCAAGAGAAATGAGCAATTGGTAAATTTTCATCACATGAGTTTCAGACTTTTTCACGCACAAAAGTATACTGTATGTAAAATTTACATAACGATAACTATACCGAGTCCATCGCGCAATAACAACGTGGTCCGTCGTAGCCGTGAGTGTGACCAACAACACTAAAAAGCGTATTACCATTTTACATAATAGGCTTTCTCGGTAAGGCAAGAATGAAAACTCTCTCATCGGTGAGAATCGGTGAGCGCCTGCATGGTGAGTGCGGGGAGACGCGTTTCTCATTCGCTGGATCTGGTGTCAAAAAAACAGGACTGCCGATGACGGGATCACGGGTGTTTTTGGGATGTGATGCTTGTATTTTTTAGTCGAGGGTGACCTTGTGCGCGCTAGTTAGTATCGAGGGGGCCATTCCGTGCTGGGGCTTTGAGACATGGCTAAACCTCTTTGGAGGGATGGTTTCATTATCGAAACGTCTAGAGCCATCTTAGCTCAGTAGACTTTTACAGTGAGAGTATAGCGTGAGAGGACACGACGACTGGCTCTCAAAAGCGTGAACCCTCACTCGAATAAAGTCAGATCAGATCAGATTCTTACTCTGCGGGGTAAACCATGGCCAATGCTTCTTGCAGAGTCTAGAACCTTGCTGAGCCAACGTCACCAAAAACAAGCTTTGTTTAGAGTTTCGATCCCTGCCTTGAGCCCCTGTAAATGTGTCTCATCACTGCGTCTTCATTGGACATCAACTGCGCCACCACCGCAAACACCAGCGTCACGTTATTACGATCCCAGCCCCTTTCTCTTCTTATTTCTTGGCTCTCCCTGCTCTATTTACACTTTTCATTTTATTTAAGCTTATTCAGTATTGTGTTTGTTTGTTACGTGACTCGTGATAATGGCGAGCAATATCCTCCCGGGCCATGGCTCTGAATCAACCCCGCTTCTGCCGCAGATCTCAAGTCACATTGCTCACGAGGGAGAAAGCGGGAGAAGCGGTTTCCATCCTCGTCATTTCCTCGCTGTTCTCTGGCGAAGTTCCTGCACCGCGTCGAAATGGGTAAACATCCTCTGGCCGTTCGTCCCCATCGCCATCATCCTTCAATTCTTCCCTGGTCTGCACCTCTGGAAGTTTGCTACCGCGTACATCGCTGTCATTCCAACTGCCAATCTGCTTGGCTTCGCTGGTCAGGAGTTTGCGCGGAAATTGCCCAAGGTAGCTGGTATTCTCATCGAGACGACGTTTGGATCTATCATTGAGATCATTCTCTTCATTGTTCTGCTTTCGAAGCATGAGGTCAACTCTCCTGAAGATAACGGCGATGAAGGTAATCTCATTCCCATCATCCAAGCCGCCATTCTCGGCAGTATCTTGACCAACCTTCTTCTCTGTCTCGGCCTCTGTTTCTTCGTTGGTGGCCTCAAGCAAGCCAGCCAAAAGTTCCACGCCATTGTCTCAGAAGTCGGTACAGGACTTCTTCTCGTCGCAGCATTTGGTCTCCTCATTCCCAGCGCATTCTACTCTGCCCTCAAAGCCGAGGTCGTACCCGACTTTCCAGGCTTCCGCGTTCTGCATGAGAAGTTCACAGAGGGTAAACTGCAAGACGATGTGCTTCGCATTAGTCAAGCTACGTCGATTGCACTAATCATTGCGTTTTTCTTCTACATCTGGTATCAAGCCAGCAGCCAGCATAGTATCTTCGATGAGGTTATTGAGATGGATGAGCATCGGGACGCTGATCGCGAGGCTGATATGGAGAAGCCCAAGTTTACCATGACGGAGGCTATTATTGCTATCTTGATTGCTCTTGCTTTTGTGACTGCTCTTCTCATCTTCCTTGTTGAGAAGATTGAGCATGTTGTTGAGAGTGGAGTGCCTGATCAGTTCTTGGGTCTCATTCTTTTACCCTTTGTTGAGAAGGCTGCTGAACACTTGACAGCCATTGATGAAGCATATGGTGAGTAAAATGCTTGATTCGTCAATATATGAGCTGACAAATCTCTCAGATGGCGTCATCAACGTCGCCCTATATCACTGCCTCGGTCCATCTATCCAAACAGCCCTCTTCAACGGTCCCCTCGTCGTTCTCGTCGGATGGGCCATCGGAAAGCCTATGGACCTGAACTTTGAGATCTTCATGATTGTTCTTCTCGTCTTGTCCATTTTGGTGGTTGGAAACTTCCTCCGCGATGGCGAGTCCAACTGGCTTGAGGGTGCACTCCTCGTGGTAAGTTAGCCCCTTCATGTGAGCATTCGTAGGTGCTGACAGTTCTAGGTAATTTATGCTATCATTGCTATCGCATGCTGGTACTATCCAAACCCTGACGTGGCTACTTCCAATGGCATCGAAGGTTCCGACATGGTCAACTTCACCATGAGTGTTGACACTCTGCGTCAGCTGCAGAAGCTTATTAGTGCGCAGCTGCCACAGAATTAAACTGCCAAGTTGAGCACTTGCGAGAGGGTGAAGATAGAAATTTGTCACTATCTGGGGACTATCTTGGTGAGGGCTTCGTTGTGTTGTTTATACGCGTTGGATGAACAGTTCGAAGTTATCATGTGTTGCGGAGATATTGAAATTACTGAGCGAGCCTTTCATGTTCAGAGAAATATTTATAGTATGTTACCCATAGCCTAGCTGTCCGAACTATTGCTTCTCAATCATCAAAACCTGACTATCATAATCCCCCTCAAACGTCAACTGAATGCCCAGGTTCATCAGCGTCGAACCAGAAACCGTCTGGTTATTATCGACTCTGTACTTGGCACTTGCATCTAATCCTTGAAGTCTGAACCAAGGCCAAGAATTATTGATAGTCGCCCTCGTCTGGAACGCAAAAAGCACGACTTTCTTGCCATCCTCGGAGATGAACTGCCCAGCAGGGTAGTTTGTTTCCTCAGGTAGAGCAAGTCTGTAAAAGTCTCCAGTGATGACAATCGGGTTGATCTTCTCAGAGAGCTCAATAAGACCAGGGATTTGATCCCTCTCTTCGGGCTCAAGATCGCTTGGGTCGAGTTCAACACCAAAGGAGCCGCCCATCATAGCAACGTGGGCTCTGAATTTGACAGACGTGATTCTCTGGGTGTTTCCGTTAGGGACATGTGATAGATGAGCTCCCATAGCGGATGGGGGATAAGCCAGTGAGGTGCCGAATTGGATAGCGATACGCTCAACTGCATCTGTATCATCCGACGTCCAAATCTGAGGGAACCACTGAAGAACACCGGGGTCGAACCGTCCACCACCTGAAGCGCATCCTTCCCACAGAACGTCAGGGAAGCGAGTCGTCAAAGTCTCAAAGACGTGATAGAGACCCAGCATATACTTGTAGTTAAGAGTAGGATCAGGCGTCTCGTGGATTCCACGGTTGTTATCCCATTTAACGTAGGAAATGGGCGATTCGCGGAGAATCTTGGAAACAGAGTCGATGATGAAGTCTTGAACCTCAGGCAGAGCTACGTTGAGAACCAATTGGTTACGCGTCTCGCTTCGGGGATATGAGCCTGCGTGAATCGCCCAGTCGGGGTGTTTGTCGTACAATTCCGATTTGGGGTTCACCATTTCGGGCTCGAACCAGATACCGAACTTTAGATCATCGGAAGCATTCGCAATTCTTAGGTCGGTGACGTTCTCAACGAGTGGAGTCAATCCGTCAGGGAAGCGTTCCTTGTTAGGCTGCCAATCTCCGAGACCAGCTGAATCGTTAACTCGCGGGTACTTGTTACCGAACCAGCCATCATCCATGACGAACAGCTTAATACCGAGGTCAGCAGATTGTCTGGCGATCTTCTCAATGGCGGTCTCATTGATTTCGAAACCCAAGCCCTCCCAGCTGTTGAGAAGAACAGGGCGTGTTTCTTCTGCGTATTTACTCTTCATCAAATGCTTCCGGTATAGGCGGTGGAATTGTCTAGACATGCCGCCGACGCCTTTATTTGAGAAGACGGAGACGACCTCGGGAGTGGTGAAGGTCTGACCGGGTCTTAGGGGCCATGAGAAGTCGAGAGGGTTGAGACCGAGAATGGCGCGGGTGAGTCCTTGCGAACTCTTCTCGACGTCAACGGCGAAGGAACCGGTGTACACCAGGGAGAATCCCCAAGCTTCGCCTTGAGTCTCTGTAGTAGTTGATGAAACGAGAGCGAGGAACGGGTTGTGAAGATGAGAGGAATATCCAGTAGAGCTCTGGAATCTATAACACCGTTAGCACTCTGCAATATTATCTCACAGAAATAATACGTACCCTTGTGTTCCAAAGTCTACCTTTCGACGCACACGCATACCCTCACGCGCCCAATCACCCCTAATCTCAATAAGATCCAGATCATCCTGCTGCAAATCGACACTCCAACTCGAAACCTTCCTCAAATCCACCGTCGCATTCCCCCGATTCGTGATATTCACACTCCTTACAACAGCATCATACTTCGGAAATATCGAATACGACAGATCAACAGCAATAGAGCTATAATTGTCATACATCCTCACCACCAAAGTCGACACATCATCAGCCTCACCAAACGTCGACGGAAGACCAGGTAGTCCAGGTTTTCCTTGCACAACCTCGTGAGACTTGTAGCGAAAGTCAGTGACGGTCGTGCCGCTGGCTTGCTGGAGCTGGAACGCTGGGATGCGAAAGTCTCCTCTTCCGTGGTCGGGGAATTCGCGGCGGACGCGGCCGATCAAATTGACCCAGCCTTGAATGGGGCCGATTTCAGCGGCGATTCCATCTTCGGCGACGGGGCCGCCGTAGTGGTCGTTTATGAGGTCTCCGGTTGTGTTGTCGACGTGGAAGCGGTATGAGACGTTATCGCCGTTGAGGGCGAAAGACGTGCCGTCGACGTGGATTGCTGCAGACATGTTAATATTGCTGAATATGAGAGAAGTGAAGATGAAGACTCGCGACTTGAACTCTCCGCGACAGCCGAAATGGCCTGACAGAACAGCACTGCCGTCGTCGTAATGCCCTTGAATGTAACAAGCACCATCTTGACCCTGGCAAAGTTGTTTAAACGAAAGTCAAAACCAAGAGGTCATCCGCGGGATCCGACGTCTTTATAAATCCTCAAAAACAGATCGTCAATGTGAAGGTCAACCACCCGGAAAATTCGAGAAGCCTAATATGCAGCAACTCGTGATGATCTCGAAACGGGCCGATCTTGAATTGGAGTTTGTGGGGGAGAGGTTGGACTTGATGATGGTGGACTACCGAAAGATACCCCTTCGAGTCAAGATCGTCATCGTTTGTGCGGAGGATCAGCCAAGTTTCCCCAGAATTGGAGATCGTTTGAATGCATTAACTTGGTTATGACGTTGAGTTTATCCGCACAAATGATATACCTTGGCTTTAAGCATTTCGGCAATTACTTTTGGGTGGAGGGACGGAGAATTTCAATCCGTTGGGGCATTTATCGAGTCTTTTTTACACGATCTTAAGTTAGACGTGAAGGCCGGATAATTATTCACCCTGACTAATATCCATCCAATTCCCAACATGATTGGTCCATATTCGAGGTGAGGGGAATCAATGACACTGTGAATGGGTTCGCAATCATCGCAGGTTTATTCTCTCAAGCCTCAAGCCTCAAGCCTCAAACCAGCAGAATATTCATATAACTCAACATGAGCCTCAAAAACATAATTCTTCCGTTCCAAGACTCCTCAACGCAATGGGACATTCAAATAGAAGAAGGAGTAGTGACCTCCATGAAACCATCCACCAAAAAAATAACACCGAGCGTAATGCTTCCCTCACTCTGCCATCCTCATATCCATCTCGACAAACCATATCTTCTCACCTGCAACCACCCAAAGTCCTCAAACTACCCAGATTACTCTGATCTAGCTCCAAAAACAGGAGGATTTCAAGAAGCCTTGGCCAATACAGCTGAAGCAAAGAAACGCTACACCGAGGAGGACTTGTACTTACGAGGCTCTCAGCTTATAGCTACAAGCTACAAACAGGGTGTCACTTTCATGAGAGCCTTTGTTGAGGTTGATTCTGTCACTGAGCTCAAGACTCTGGAGGTGGAAATCCGGCTGAAGAAGGAATTCGCGGACTTTTTGACAGTTCAAATCTGCGCTTTTGCACAGGACCCTATATTTTCGACGGACAAAGGAGAGGTAAACCGAGCAATGTTTGACAAAGCGCTTGAACAGTTCGGTTCGGACATTGATGTTATTGGTACCACGCCGTATGTGGAATCCGATCTGGAAGCGCAGAATCAGAATATTCGGTGGGCTATTGAGACGGCATTGAAACATGGCAAGCATCTTGACTTTCATATTGAGTTTAACCTGAAGAATGATGGAACCCATATGTCTGTTTTTGGTCACGTCATTGAAGAGCTCGAGCGTCTTAAATGGCCTACATATCCCGGCGCTCCGACTGTTGTTTTTGGGCATGCGACGAGACTTACTCTAGCCACTCATGCTGATCTCGTCAGACTCTCAAAGAAGCTGAGAGAGACAAAATTACCGGTCCACTTTGTCGGATTACCAACTAGCGATCTGTACATGATGGGCAGACATGGTTCTGACGCCTCGGGTCAGAGCGAACCACTCAGTCGACCATGCGGCACAATCATGGTCCCCAAGCTAATCAAAGACTACGATATTAACGCCTGCCTATCAGTCAACAACGTCGGGAATCCATTCACTCCCCACGGCGATGGGGATCCTCTCAAGATAGCGAGCTTGGGCGTTGGTTTATTCCACGCTGGAACAGTCGATGATGCAAAGATTCTTTACGAGGCCATCAGCACGCGAGCGATGGATGCGTTAAACCCCCGCGCAGAAGGACACCATGATATGTTCACATTAGCGGAGTTTCAGCAGACGATGCCGATACTTTTGTTCAAGAATGAAGAGCATGTCGAAATTAGGTCGGAACTTGGAAGTATCAAGGTTCCAGCGAGGCAAAGGCTAAGCATTCAGGACATTGTTTGGGATCCACCGGAGACACAACTCAGAAGCATCGTTGAATAGGCTATATACATAAGCTATATACTCAAAACTAGATCTTACCCACTATCTATACAACTCTACATAAAGGTCCATCTAGTTTCTCAACCCATTCCTCAGACCCAACACAAGTAGGGCAGTAGAAAACATGACAAGGATCATACTTCCTCTTCGTCCTAAGGTGCTCACCATACAAACTCCCGTAAAACGATTTCTTCCAATCAGGGTCATTGCGATCGCCCTCATTCATGTAACCACCAGTATCAGGAGCCAACTTCTTCGCTGCAGCCCCTTTGACAAACGTGACGTCGTGATTCGCCGCTTTGCGCTCAGTGATGTTTGCAGTACGAGAAATACCCGTGCCCGAGACGAGAACGAAGTGTGACTTTCGCCACGCGGGGAGTAGTCCACTCGTCTTGTCTGAAGCGTCCTTGAAGACTTTGCCTCCGGACGTGAGAAGAATAACACTTGTGCCGAACTCATCAGGCTTGCCGCTCATGACTTCGACGGCGTCTCGAACTTTGCCGAGACTCTTGACGCTCTGTCGGTCGATTAATCGTGAAGTAAGAACTGAAGTGTTACCAGTAGGGTCATAAAGTCCTGACTCGGCGTGGTAGAATGACCAGTAATCGTCGTACGTAGCCCAGCTCTCGTTGATATAGAGCTTATCTTCAAACTTCGACAAGACCCTTCTCACAGGTGCCCAGGCAGCCTCGGCCTCTTCACGGCACTTACCAATTGTCCAGAAACCGTGTGTATAGCCAGATGTAGCGTTTCCAACAAAGACGGTCGGATAGTTTCGGAACCAGTAACCGTAGCCAGCAAAGCCAGCGTCGTTGAGATCGGGAAGCGACTGCAGCAGAACAGACACAGCGTCAAGTAGATCTGCATTTTTCTTTGTCTTCTCCAGTGGGGAGATCTGGAGATGATGGGCTGTGACAGTCTTGACGTTCGGATGAGCTTTGATGGTACTGCTCAACGTGATACCATAGCCAGGACCTCCGCCGCGCATGGAGCGGAAGAGATCAGTGTTCTCGCAGTGGTTGGCGATCACGACTCTTCCATTAGCTAGCATCACTTCTGCCTCAAGGATCTGATCGGCACCAAGACCGTAGTTTCTCGTCGCAGGTCCGTGGCCCCCTCCAGAAGCCCACCCGCCGATCGCTCCAGGCGTGATAGAGCCACCACCAACTGCGATGACATTGTTCGCCTCAGCAACCTTGTAAACATCGCGCCACTGATAGTTACCATCAATCTTGATGGCGCTACCCTTCCAGCCCGATCTCTTGCACCCGTTCTCTGATTTGTATATCTTCTGAAACTCCATACCGTTCTTGAACTGATGAAGCCAGAGCTCAAGACCACCAAACCCATCAGACCGACCAAGAAGATCATGGCCTGTTCCGGTAACAACAAGCCTGATATTTCGCTTCCGCGCATAAGCAATAGTTTCTCGGATTTGTGACAGAGTAGTAGCATTGACAGCGTAAACAGGCAAAGACCCAAGACTGCAAGTGGTAGGCTCTTGACCTGCAGCGTAATCCACGGGCGCGCAGGTGATGTTGTACGGATAAGGTCTCCCGATAGGATTCGACGACTGGAAATCCTGATCGGACCACATTTTGTTCACGTAAGCGCACTGCTTCAGATCCTTCTCTGGACCGGGGTAGCATGAGTGCGCGATTGGCTCAGTCTTGATAAGAGCGCCGCTGATCTTTTTGTCGAAGGCTCTCCATTCTGTGGGAGAGGGCCAGCAGGATTGGCCGGGGATCTTTAACCGTTAGTTAGGTTACATATGATAGATTGGATGTCGTATACGTACGCATTTGCATCTCGGTGTTGAACCAATGGCTCCTGTGCAGACGGCAAGTACTGCGAGGAGAAGAAAAATAAACCCGGAATACATGATGATAAATGGGCTGTAGAAAAAGAAAGTTGAAGTGAATGTATGTACAGAGGGTAATGCAGCTAAGTGGCTCTCATCAAGTCTTAATCTATGCAGAACATTTATTTTCTGCAACGCATGATTTCGCCGCAGCGGAGTCCGAGGTGGTGTAACCTCGGTCTGCTTATGTGTTCTCGTTTCTGACGAAACTAGTGAGTTTGGGGCAGGTATTGGAGAGTCTGGAGTAATTGTTGGTGGGATGCATGCATGCAAGCAAATATCATGCAGGCACCAGGAGCCCTTGATATGCAGCTGTGTGGCAATGATGCAGGACTAGAGACTAGATGTAACTTGACGGCTTTGTTATCTACAAATCAGATTCGACGAATGAAGAGTGAATTGTCAGTTATCACATCTGATTGGGCATCATGCATGCAAACTTGCATTGCATTGGACTGTCGTGGGCCCAACAGTCTGGAGCAAACAGATGACCAACCCATCGAATTGACTAAGGCCATGCTGACACCAAAATCTCTCCCTGCATTCGTCCTGGTTGCAATCATGACCTTCTCCCAGGTCCATCACGAACTCTATCTTTCCCTCGCATCATCAGCTTTAATTACAAATCGAAGACTCATGCGTATGTGATCATTGCTCTCACTCCAAACCATTTGAGCGTGAGACATGTCTTTGCCCCCTTCATCCCGATTCCATTACGCGAAATCAAATACGGGACTAACCGCCACATTACCCCCCACTCGGCGTTTCAATTAATGTAAATCACGGCAGACGACGGTAAGGCTTATCGTAAACGGCAAGATCTGCGGTGTGGCTAAGAGTCCCTTGGACGCTGTGAGACAAAGTGGATCGATGGAAAAAGCAAGTATAAAGGGAGGCGATCAATTGTTGTCTCCCTTATCCCTTTAGAGGCCAGAAGGCACCACCTTGGTATCAGGCCCACTTTTACCCCTCTTTTAGACCAGTACGTTAACGCTACAGGGAATTGGATATCCAAGGGGTTAGATTTTAGCTGTGATTTTTAATTAATTGAATATTTGAAGCTATTTGCAATGGAGGCCGCGTTTAATGCCTTTGACCCTGACTTATACGTCTGCACGCTTAACTCATGGCCCGAGCAACCTATCGATAATACAGCCCGGCTAGATAAGGAGCCTACTATATAAAAGGGATATTATTTTGACCCCCTTGAGCTTGAGGAACGCGATTTTAACATCTCTACGATAGCTTTACAAGCTACTAAGCCTGTTAACCTATTTCTGCAGTTTTTACCGGAAAAAATTGTTGAAAAATAGGTTTAATATACTAATAAAGCTGCCGATTGAAAATCTTAAGAAGATTATGACTTTGAGTGCCTTTAGAAGCCGGTTAGCCTTGCCAAAGTGTATCTTTTCTTTGGCATTATTATATATATTAGTGTGTATAAGGAAGCAAGCCTTGGGGCCTATTGGGCTGTGGCTATAGCTGAAAAATTCCTCCCTGAACACCTAATAACTTAATTTATACTGCGTACATGATTTTATTAGCTTTATTGGAATCTTCGGTCTTTTAACGAAGCTATGCTTGACCGGACTGAAAGTTATAATGCCCTTAACTATTAGAAGGTTGATGAGTACTTAAATTACCTTTAAAATTAGGCTATTTCTCTGTAGAAGCCTGGCCTTTAAGTTGCTGTTGATGAGTGTATAATTGGATATATAGGAAAGTTAAAAATAACTCTTATGATACCTTTAAAGCTGACCCTAACGGGCTTTAAGGTGTAGGCTATAGCCTAAGAAGGCTATTTCCTTTAGTGGCTTTTTTATACGCTTTCTATAACCTTTGGGCCTGTAGCTAGAGATATTATAAGACGGCTGCCTTAAGAGCTTAAGGAGAAATCGTTGAACCTGACCTAAAGCGTGGTTATTGCCTTGTTAAATCTCTTACTAAGTGCTAGTTATTATGTCTTTGTTAATAACCTCTTTTTATTACCTTCCCTTTTCTGTATCCTTTGAGATTGAGGTATTGGTGCTATAGGTATAGCTTGCGTTAATAGCAGTATTTATAAAGATCTTGTGAAGCTTAAAAAAGCTGATAACGAGGGGAAGCTAAAGTAGGCTTGGGGTTATTATAAGGCAATTTTAATGCCTAATAATAAGGTAAGAGACTTAGAAGACTTTTCCCTTGTTATTTCCCTTACTAACCTGTATTTCCCTTCCCTAGGTTAACTAAATTGCTTGGAAGGATAATGCCTTAGTCCTTTTCCTTTCCTCTGTGTTTACCGGGACCGAGATCGAGCTATGCATAAGGAAGCGGCCTATAATAACGCATATATGAGCCCGGGCGATAAAAAAGCGATTTGGCAATAATGGTATCCTTAACCTTTGGATCCCCTTGGTTAGTGCTGAATATAATGAGGAAATAGGCGCCGTTGACCTAGGTAATTAGCTTCGAAGCTATTACTATTACGATTATTGTGTAAAGAAGGGAGGTTAGAAGGCTATTCTGTATTCCTTCCTCTTGGAAATAGCCCTAATTAATAGCTATATTATATAGTCATAAGCCTTGGTTAACTGGGCATATTACGAGCCTTAAAGTCGATAGTGGCAGGAGGTTTATAGCGGCATTTTTTGCCGTTATGGCACATTAGGAAGCTTACGGAAGAGATTTTAGTCAGGGGACTTTTCTACACTAATTCCACAGCATAATCACGTTAATCAAGGCAAACGCAGCTTGTATGTAGCCTGTAAAGGCATTATAATTAATAACAAGAGGAAAAAGAAGCCCCTATAACCCTTATCTGCGAATAGCCTTAATTTAAGGCCTCTGATGACCAGATGGGGCTGTCAACAATGCGATGTAGCTATTTATAACGGGCCAGATTGCTGGTACTTCTATCATAGCTAAAATTAGGTGGCAGCTAAGTACTTCAATATATTACATTTTTATTGGCTTATTACCCCTGTTAGTACAAAGGTGGTGCCTTCTGGCCTCTAAAGGGATCTTCTCTCGCTTGTTGAACTAAAAAAGAGCAGAAAAGGTCATTGGACCGATGCTGTTGTCTCATGTGCCCTGCCCGCTGTGCAAATGCACCTTGCTTTTCGTTCTTGTGATGGTCAATCAGTATGGAAATGATCAATTGCCGTCTTGACCTCCCAAGAACCAAATATTTGCCGAAGAAAAAGGGAGGATACAAAATATCCCGCTCTTAAGCTCAGCTACTGACCACAGATATTCCCAGTTCGGCCCTTGACCTCTATGACTATCTCACTGCCTTCCGTGGGCTGTCAGATCCGATTTCCGATTTGCATCGATGTACTCTGTAGACAACAAGTAAAGATTTTCCCTTGAACAAATTTCTTTTGTTTCACCTGCAATGTGATGTGATACGGCTGTGCCGTGATGTCCCATTGTCTAAACCTTGCCTCTCTTTCGTCGGCTGAACCAACACGATGATCACCGTCCCGCGACAGACTCCTGCTCCCCTATATGAGTAGCCCTATGCATCTCCAAATGCATCATGCAAGCCACCGCCGAAATCATCATCATCATGTCAACACCTCCGCCGCCAGACCCAAATGCTCCTCTCACAGGCGCTGCAAGCTCCGTGAACCGCCAAGGACTCGTCATTATTGTCTGGACATGCTTCACCATCGCTACACTCTTTGTATCGCTACGCCTCTTCGTACGATGGCTGCAGAACCGACGCTTTCTTGCTGATGACTACTGGATTGCATGGGCGTGGCTATGTGCCCTCACCATGGCTATACTCCAGACAGAACAAATGGATTCTCTCTGGTATATGACGCACCTCCAGGCTGGTCGCGTAGCCTACGATCCAAAGGAACTTGAGTTCCATCGTAGTCAAATCACTCGGTGGCAGTTCCCAGTCATCAAGATGTTCTGGATCATCTTATGGTCTGTAAAAGCGAGCTTTCTGGCCTTGTTCTACAGACTGGTGCAACCGTTTCCTGTCGTCCGTCGGTGCTGGTACGGTGTTGCAGTGTTTGCAGCCTTAGCACTCATCGTGTGCGTCATCTGCAGTGCCCTAACTTGCAGCCCGCCTTCTAACTACTTCCATGGTATGTCAAGCAGCTCACGTCCCCCGTATCTTGAACATCTCCTGACTTGTCACAGGTAGTTGTGATTCCCCACGAGAACAATGGAGACAGTCCTTTAATGTCATCTTCTCAACGACCGTCGACGTTGCCACCGACCTCATGATCATGGCGCTTCCGATCGCAGTACTTCCCTCCTTACAATTCGATATAAAGAAGAAGATTGGACTTGGAGTTGTCTTTTCGCTGGGTATAATCATCATCTGCGTCGCTGTTGTTCGCATGACAAAAGTCATCGTTGGAAACCAGGTTGATCTCGTGGGACTAGCTATTTGGGGTGCCGTGGAAACAGCAACAGCTCTTGTTGTCGGCTCGCTGCCTGCACTCAAAGGTTTACTTACCCGAGGCATCAAGAAGTACGCGACATCGAAGAGCGGTAGAACTGATCCGGCCGATTACGGAAGTCGAAGTTCCCAGCGTCGTTGGGGCCAAGGCTCTGCATTGACGCCTCGGACTGTTTTCGCTTCAGATCGCATCCCTCTTGATGACGTCCACCGCAGCGGCCAAGTTGACGGTGGTATATATGTCCACAAAAACGAAACGTTCACGATGGTTGCTACGAGGGATGATAGTTCTTCTCAGAGCGATGGGGATGAAGCACCTATAGTGAGAGCACCGCCAAGATTGGTGAGAGCGCCACCAAGATTAGAATAGCTCAAGCGATATAATATATACATGTTTCAGAACATTGCACTGATACAATGTGTTTATTTAGTGATTGGTACCCTACTCAAACTCCCTCCACTGTCTCACAACCTCATACAAACTATCATTATGCCCGACGTTTCCAGGGAAGACAACATAGTTCAACCCCGGCCACTTAGACTCTGGCTCATCGCACCTCCACATCGGAACTCCAGGCGCAGCTTGACCAACAATAAGAGCACGCTTCATCCTCAATCCCTTTGTCGCCATATCCGACGACGTAATTCCGCCCTTGGCGATAATGTAACGAGGCTTCTGCTCTAGTCCCTGCAGGAACGACACCAGAGCCAGCGCAATCTTTGAGCCAATGTCTAGACTCTCAACTTCGTCTTTGCCAACGATAAGCTCGCGGCTTGTCATGACCAGAACGTCCTGTCCGTTCTTGATATGCTGTGACGCAAGCTCAATTGCTTTTGCGACATCTTCTTTCGCTGCCTCGTTGGATTTGAGGAGTGCTTTGACGTTGAGCGTAATCGTTGTTAGGTTACTTTCTGACCTTTGCACCAGAGAGTCCAGTTGCGCGGTGGTTTTGGGTACGTATGAACCTGCGATGATGAGGCCACCAACACTCTTGGACAGCCCGAGCTGACCAGCTGAAAGTGGCGGAATAGATGATATACCCAGACGCGCTGAGACAAAAGCGGCGCCTGTTCGGTACAAGAATTTCTTCCCTTGCTGCGACGCTTGAAGCAACGCAGTGACGACAACGTCGATATCTTCGTCTGCAGCTGCGTTAATTACCAGCACAACAGGGGTGTCGCTTCGCTTTGGGAGCTGCATGATCTTCTTCAGAACTGCATCCGGGCCACCGACACGGATAGTCTCCAAATCGATAGAGTCAATATTGTCGCGCGGAATTTTTCCCTTCGACTTCTCAACAACGTAGTCCCGAAGATTAGAACTCTTGTATCCAAATGTCGCATCCTTGGCAAAAGGCGTGTCGGCTGCAGGGATGAGCTTATCGCCCTCATGAACATAGTGAATATCGTTAATAGTGTATCGTCCGCCCTGGAGGAAGAACGGGCACAAGATCCACGCGTCAAACGCGCCGTTCACATGCTCCACTGCCTCAGGTTCAAGAGGAAAGTGACCTCGTAAGATAGAATCACCACGTAGCACAATTTCGTACGCCATGTTTATCTCCTGAGAAGCTGTCTTTAGATTGGTGCAGATCTCGATCATGAGATCACGTGCTTGTTGGGGATGAAGGGCACGGGAATTGGTGAGGATGAAGAAGCCATTGCCAGTCCCGACTTGCTTGAATGTTGAGACTAGATCTTGGACATCCCAGACTGTCAAGATGGTGATGTCGTGGCATGTTTGTGTTCCTGTTGGGTCATCGTCGAGGATAACTAGCACCGGAATTGGTGAAGAGGGATTTTGTATGGTAGAGCGTGTTTGAGTGCGGAGTTGCTGATGCGAAGCTGGTACCGAGGGCAATAATGAGAGAGCCTCAGATAAGATGAGTGTACTAGTCTGTGCCATAATGAAATAGTCTAATGATGATTGTGCGTATTTAGAGGAGCAGGATATTGGTAGATGTCAATTGAGATAAATAATCGCTGTCTTCCGATTCAGTTTAGGGTAGCCGACAGATCACCAGGTTCTTATCCGACATCCGCGAGCTGGTCCGTGTCTGTCGGTCTTCATTCCCATTGGCTGTGAGACCGACCGAACCGGGGCTTTCAAGGATTAGAAAGGTTGAAGAAGCATTGAAAGGTCACCAAAGACAGAACAACAATATTCAGGCACTAAATGAATGGCGTTCTCTTGGCCATTCTGTTAATCAAGGGTGGCTTATGCCTCTGAGACATCTAGACGGTGTATACGCACTCACAGTATGATGAATGCTTACTCCTACTCATGGTCTCTATTCATTCTGGTGGGACCAAACCGAGGTTATACTATGCACAATTGCTTTCACAAACCTCTTTATGTATTATGCCAATCATCATGCACAAAGCTCGAATATCTCCTTATAACTCCTGATCCACAATAAATAAAATCATCTAAGGAGGTACCCGGACTACTTATAGATCTAACTAAAAGGGAGCCCTACTTAAAGAGTAGGCAGTAAAATTATAAAATAAGGGTAAAATTATAAGATAAGCCTTTACCTTACCTAGTTATAATTTTATAATTTTTACTACCTTAAACTAAAGATTTTAATAATATTTCTAAGTATTATTTAGTTAAATTATATACTTAAAGATATTTTCTTTACTAAACCTTTAAAATAAGTAATTTTTATAATTTTAGCTTTATTATAATAACTATATATATAATTCTAATCTTATAATCTTACTACTATAATACTAAGTATAAGCCTTTTATAATATATATTACTACTAAGAAATATAAAGCTTTAAAAACTTCTATTAGTTATTATCTTAAGTTAATAAAGCTATTTAAAAAGCTTACTTTTAGTAATAATAGTATTAGCTATTTAAGGAATTTTAATAAGGCTAAGAAGCGTACTATAGTTATATATATTATTTAGCTTAAAAAAGTAGGTTTTCCTTATAATTAGTAACTTATTAAAAAAGTAATAAATAAGCTAAGGGTATTATAAATACTTTTAGCAAGCCTTATTAATAATAGCTAGTATAAGAGATTTCTTTAAGATAATTTATAGCTTAAGAAAAAAAAGTTAGTTTAAGCTTTTAACTATAAATAAGTAGGATTTAAAGCTAAAGATATCTTTAATCTTAAGAAATTCTATATTAACCTTAATATAATTATAAATAAAAAAGAAATTAAAGCCTTATAAATATTTAATACTAATAAATATAGTATATAAATTAGTACTATTTATAAGTAGCTTAAGGTTATTATTATAAAGAAAATACTTAATACTAAATATAAGGTTATTTCCTTTTTTAATAAGAAATTAACTATATTTTTTAAATATATAAATATAACTAGATATAAGTAATCTTTAGACTTTAGGCTATATTTTAATATATTTTTTAATTATAATATTAGTACTAATAGTATTTAAAATATAGCTAATAAAATCTTAAGAGGTTAATAGCTTAGATAAAGCTATTTACTTTACTTACTTTAAAAGTAACTTTTCTAATACTAAGATCTTAATAAATTAAATATAGTATTTTAACTATAACTCTTTTAAATATACTATAAAAATATAAGTAAAAAGTATTATATTTAAAGATTAGTTTAGCTATAATAAATTTATAAAAGATTCTAATATACCTAACTTTATTTAAAAGTAGCTATATTTTAAGTAGCTTAAAAAGTAGTAAATTTAAAGACTTTTTATAATTAATAGCTTTATAGAAAAAACCTTTATTAAGTTTATAAATTACTACTTTTACTTTAATATTAAAATTTTTATTTTTCCTTTTTATTTTATATATTTTATATAACTACTAAATATTAAAGTATTTTAGCTATTAAAGAATTTATATTAAAAATATTTTTAGTAGTATTTTTATAAAGAATTTCTTAATTTTTAATATTTTAATCTTATTAAAAAGCTTAGTAAAATTCTTAAAGATAGCTTTACTATTTATAATATTATAAATAGCTTTAAAAAAAGTAAAATATTTTCTATAAATAGTATAAAGGTTATTTATAAAGTTAAAAAGAAAAATAAGTCTTTCTTTATTTTTATAAATCCTGCTTTTTTTTTACTTTTTTTAAAGAAAGCTTACTTTAAAAATACTTATAAAGTTATTTATTATCTTAAGTATAACTATTATAATAGCTTTTTATTACTAACTTATTAGGCTTTTAGTATTTTAAAAGATATTATTTATAATACTATTATTTAAAATAGTATATTAAAAAAGCTATTTCTTAACTATTAATAATATATTATAGCTTTAACTAAAAGGAAAAATAAAAAGAAAAAGGTAATACTATTAGGAAAATATATTAATAGTATTATAGTTAAGTAAATTTAAAAAAGTTTAAATGCCTTAATTAAAAAAAATAAAAAGAATAAGCTTTATTACTAATACTATAATATTAAAGAATTATATAAAGCTAAAGAAAATTACTTAAAGGAAAAATAAAAAAAAAACTATAAGTATAGTATAAATAATAATAAAAAGCCTATTTATATTAGCTTTAAGTATTAAAAAAAATAAAAAGGATTAAATATAAAAGATAAGATTATTTTTATATTACCTTTATTATAAAAACCCTTACTATTTCCTTAAAATAACTTTTTTTATAATATAAATAAATTAATATAGTAAAAGCACTTCTTTAAGTAACTTTATAATACTTTTATTACTAGTTTTTATTAAAATTCTTTTTAAAATATACTTACCTTATTTTTAAGTAATAATATTAAGATTATTTTTAGTAATTTATAAAAAAATCCTATTTATAATAGCCTTACTTTTAGTAATTCTAATAACTTAAAACATAATAAAAAAAGCCTTAATTTTATTAACTTATTATAGAATATTAAAAAGCTTAAGCTATTACCTTTTCCTAACCTAGCCCCTAGCTTAAAGGTTAATTTCTTCTTTAAATATTATAAAATTATAAATATATTATATTTATAAAGGTATATATAATAATATATTATTACTTTTTTCCCTATTAATAAAGAAATTAAGTATTAAGTAAAGGTATTATAAAATAAGGAAATATAGCCTAATAGTATTATAATTATACTATATACTTTTAGTTATAATACTATAAGAAATAAAGCTTATATAATAAATTATATTTAGGGATATCTTTAATATACTTTAATTTATTAATTATAGTAATTTTAAATTAATTATAATAAAATTAAAAGCTATTACTATTAATTTATTAATTTTCTTACTAATTCCTTACTAAGTAGCTATCCTATAATTTTACCCTTATCCTATAATTTTACTGCCTACTCTTTAAGTGGGGCTCCCTTTTAGTTAGATCTATAAGTAACGATGCCTCCGTCCACCTTCGCATTTCCCCAGCGACAGATCCCTACCATATCTGCTCTAGTCAATGCCGTAATTCTCGATGACTAACTCCCCCCGCGTTTTTGAGCCTGCGCAACTTTGACGTGTTTTGGGTCATTAATCACTGGCAAAAGTCGACGACTGAGTCAAGATGTCGAAACGGAACGGAAGTACTGCGACGCAAGAGTACGAGGGGAGTGTGGTACGTTCATGTGTAATTGATCTGCAGGTTGCAGGGGCGCTGATCAGTGATAGCCTCCGCCGAAACGAGTGGCGATAACTTCCAATTCGGAGCATCCCGTTGCTCATATCTCGAGACATATCAGGGCATGCACAACATGTCGGAAGCACAAGGTACCATGACCGCCACCAAAAGAGTAAATGAAGTGACTGATTTATTTAGATTAAATGCTTTATGGATGATGCTGGACCGCCATGTCGAAGGTGTAAAGAGAAGAAGCTCAGCAACTGCACTGTTAGCAAGAACCTGCAGACCATTATCGATGAGAAAACGGAGTATGCTTGGACTCACCCGCACTCAGGTCTCGCTGACTCTATCAGGTTGTCTGAAGCAATGCTTTCAGATCTTGACCAGGTGTACACAGCAGTCAAGGAGATGAGAAGTATAATGGGCTTACCAGAACTACCGCCGTTACAAACATCACGAATGAACAAGCGAAAGGAGTCATCGGCACCGCCGCCACAAGAGTCAACGACACTTCAACTGGACGATAATTATGGTCCATCATGCGACAACTCGCCAAAACTCACGCCCGAAGACGATAGACTGCCTCATGCGCCCATTCATTCTCTATACACTCTTACTAGAATGAGAGCACTTCGATCGCCTGGAAGTGGGAATGAGAACCCAAGTCAAGCTATCAATGATTTCATTTCTCAAGGACAGATCTCACTGGCTGACGCTGAGCGGTTGTTTGTTGTTTATCGAGATCGTTTGGACGGGTTTATTTACTCCATTGGATGTCCCTATAAAACTCTCGAGCAGCTTCGTCGCAAGTCATCAATCCTATGCGCTGCTACACTTACAATCGCCGCTCTCCACGACCCAGCTGCCGATAAAGTATATGGTATATGCAACTCCGAACTCCGACGATTGACCGAAAAGTCAATGCTGCAGCGACAAGGCGATAGGGACTACTTCCGAGCTCTCAGTATCGCGTCGTACTGGCTTAGTGACTTGTCCTGGACATTGTCAGGTCATGCGATCAGACGAGCTGCAGAATGCAACATCCATAACAGTTACAGTCTTGCCATAAAGGATCAATCTGAGGAAGCCATGGACTCTGCTCGAATCTGGTCTATTTTATACATCTGCGACCAGCACCTTGCTATTCTTTATGATAGACCGGCCATTATACAGGATGACTGGCTTACGCAGGACTGGGAAGGCATCTTGAACTGTCCGTTGGCTACGGATCAGGATGAAAGACTTATGAGTCAGGTTGAACTGATGGGTATTCTGCGGAACATACGACGATTATTCGGCCCTGATAAAGGAGAGGAGATTCCGCGACTGTATCTGAGTCAGATAGGACACTATCACCGACAGCTTGATCAGTGGATCACGAAGTGGACTGATCGGCTCCCAGGTATGTACCTACAGACTCACTCTTTACATCAACTAACAAGGTTGCAGAGGGCCATCCAAATATTGGCGCATTTCCACGTAAAGGAGCTCTCTTCCACTTCCACCTCGCCCAACTATATCTCTATTCCCACGTCTTCCGCGGCCAATCCAACCAAATACCCAGCCATTTCCTCGACACAGCCTCAATGGCCGTTACATCCGCATCAGCCATCATCGACATCCTCCTCACCGACCCTGACCTCTCCACAAGCATCGTCGGGATACCATCTTATCTGCTCTCCATGACAGCATTCGCAGCCATGTTTCTCGCCAAAGTATCACATAAGTACGGGGATAACCTGTTCAGACGTGATCAAGCGCTAGATCAGATTACTCGTTTGATCAGCCATTTTCGGTCTTTGTCTATGGGGAAGTGGCATTTGGCGAATCTGATGATTAGAGGTTTGGAGACTGTGACTAGTCTCTTGACTTCGCATGGAGTGCAGGATAAAGTGCAGAATGCTATTTCATCGATGATGCCTGGAAATGAAGCCAATCAAGGTCTTGAAGATGTCTACAATACTAATCCTGATATGTTCACTGGGATTGATGGGAACACGATGGCTACATGGGACACGACCTTTGGGTTATCGCCTATCTTTGGCTTTGATCCATCGTTTCTTGATGTCGATGGATACATGCAGTCAATGGCTATCTTTCCAAACACAGAAGGATCTTGAAGGGGCATCTAGATGTTTAAAAATGGAACAGAGCTTCAAGTACCTTGTTACTTCAGTATCGCACTACCTAACTCCGCCTCCTAAAATAATCCGAAAGTCTTGGATTATCCTTAACCCTCCGTACACATTTTGAAGAGCTATTGAAAGGGTGTAGGCGAGAATGAGAGAAATAATTCTAGCCATATTACATTTTCATCTAGACCATCATGCAGTCAGCCTTCTAGACTTTAGCTCTCACACAAATGCACTATTTATTCATGTTATACAGATTATCCCCCAACGGTACAAGAAGCCTGCATTTAACCATCAATGAAACCGATCGCCTCTCCAAGAATTGGCTGGGAACAAAGAGTCTTAAAAGTGCCCCTCGCCACAGAAGTGCTTATCCCCACCAACTTCGTGATACCCAACAGAATTCTTCTGCTTAGCATAAATGTCCTCGCTCCAGCCAGGCTTGAACGAGCTACATTTTCCACTGATATCGCTGATAATAATATTCCAGACTCTGTCCCCGTAGCAAGTCTGGGGCGTGCCCCAGACCCCAAAAGGAGGAGGTGAGTTAACGATGGTGACATAGTTGCAGTAGAATGCTGCTACGTTGCCCCTGACGGAGTAGATATGGTGACCAGACTGGACCTGTCGACCATTGCCACATTGATTGACCAAGTCACGGACTGCATCGTCCGTGGAACCATGGTTCATCTCCCTTGAATCTCCACAAGTGATAAATCGCAGTCCTGTGCCCTCCTGTCTTCGCTCAAGGCTGGAAGCGTCGTCATTGGCAGAGGCCTGGTCTACCCGATGTTCATCGGCGTCTTCAAGCCGAGTGTGGTGGGCAACGCCAGCGTCGTCAATGAAAACCTCATAGACACCGGGCTGAACGCCTTTTGGAACGGTGAAACCATCCTCGCTTGAGGCTCCCGGGACGGAGAATCGCTTTGAGAGCTGCGGTGTCGCGAGACCAGTGACGGTGGAGGTAAAGAAGGCTGCAGCCATGAGAATGGAGGAACTATGCATGGTGAATGGTATTAAGCGGGTGAGATATAACAAAGGGTAAGTTGGTATAGAGGAGGGACCGAGGAGAGCTTTATGTGATAACTGCTGAGTTGAAGGTGGATGAGTAGGACTGGAGATAGACAAAAGGGTCGAAGAAGGCCAGCTTTATAGAAAAGTAATAGCACCTCAGGAAGCCAAAGTCCTCCGCCATATCACGGTGAGCCCTGTGATCTCGTCAAAAACCCAGGTCCGGAGTCGTATGTCAGCCTTGGCACATCCCAGCCTGACTCATTATCAACTGATTCCACCTATCGGAGGAGCATAATGAACTTCATTTGCCTTCTTGGTCTTCGGACCCTCTTTAGATTTTTCCATGTCAGAATCTGACTAGCTATCTTATTATACAATCTATTTTGCCTAAGGTCGTCTTCGCGGTGAGAAAGCTTGGCTGTGGGCCCAGTCTGATCTAGGCTATGATATTATACTTCTTTAACAGGCAGCTAGAGATAAGGTTGTGTTATACTAGTTCTTAAATAGATGTATTACCGACTTAAAATCCACATCCTAAAGGCTGGGCATATTTCTCCTCGCTTGCTCTGACTTTTTAGTCCTAGTACCAGCCTTACCTATAAGCTTTACCGGACAGGCCAATAGAATTGTTAGCTGGCCTCGTATCCCTGCGCTTTGGCCTTAAGGATCAAGCCTCCCCAGTCAGAAAAGGTGAGGAAAGGGGGTTTGAGTCTGTGCTTTTATAGGCAGTTCTGGCGGATTGGAAGGTCATTGAATTGAGCGAGCAGACAGGTTTTGAGGAGGCAGACTGAATGCTGACTGAAGTGGACGGTTACTGTTATTAAATACGTGCTGTAGTGATGGAAACGAAATGGTATTCATCTATTTGCTGATACTTTATACACCCTTTATCCAAACCATAAGTCTACATGCCTTGAATATTCCTTGGCCGATACTCGCTCTCCAAATACTCCAGCTCCTCCTCGGTAAATTTGACATTCAACGCTTCGACCGACTCCTTAATCCTCTTCTCAGAATTCAACCCCAAGATCGGATAACACCCCTTCTGCAGAACCCACGCCGTAGCAACAAGCGCCATACTAATCCCCTTATCGTTCGCAATCTTCTCAACCCGATTCACAATCTCCAAATTCGCATCCGCAAACCACGTCTCCGTCTTCTTATCACTCTGACTCCTAATCGACTGATTCGCCTCATCATTCTTGCTCGACAGAGGTTTAGCTAGAAGACCGCGCGCGATGGGACTCCAGGGAATGACGCCGACGCCTGTGGCTTCGCAAAAGGGGAGCATTTCTCGTTCCTCTTCGCGGTAGAGGAGGTTATAGAAGGGTTGCATGGAGATGAAGGGGGTCCAGCCTTTGGATTGGGCGATGTATTGGAGACGGGCGAATTCCCAGGTGTACATTGATGAGGCGCCGATGTAGCGGACTTTGCCGGACTGCACGACGTCGTGAAGGGCGCGCATGATCTCCTCGGGGGGTGTTTCACGGTCCAGCCGGTGGATTTGAAGGACATCTATACTCTCAGTATGTCTCTTGGTTTACTAGGTCAGATAAGCTTACCAATGTAGTCGGTTCCGAGACGTTCAAGACACTTATCAACAGCATGGAAAATATGCTTCCTACTCAACCCCATCTGATTCACAAGTGGCCCATCATTGATACTAGCGGGCCTTGTACCATCATCCATAACGGGGTTAAAGATCTTTGACAAGATAACAACTTTTTGGCGAGGAATGTTGAACTTCTTCAACGCCTTGCCAATGATGACCTCTGATTCGCCATTGGAGTACGTATCAGCTGTATCCCAGGTATTGATGCCCTGGTCATAAGCAGCTTTAAGAAGCTTCAGACCATCTTCTTCATCAAGGACCCAGGGTGAGCCTTGCCATGAGCTTGAGCCAAAGGTCATACAGCCGAGGATGACCTTTGAGATCTTGAGGCCTGTGTTGCCGAGTCTGGGCTGTTAGTACAGGGTTTGAGTGGTGGTGGAGGTGCCTACCTGACGTATTCCATTTTGAAGGCGCTTGAGGGGTTGACAGATGTGGTGATGCTACTATTGAACAGGTCTTGTTGTTATTTTTATCTCTTTTAAATGCCGCTTTTATGCCACTCGTCTTGACGCCGATCTGGCCAACGCTGATATCACCGAACATTTCCTTCCCCGCATTATTCCACTGGGATCATCAACCCCTCACCTCCAACGCCATTCAATCGGCCATCCTTCCAATTGGTCGACAAATCATTGGAAGTGGGTTTAGCTTCGGGCTAATATCCGCTGAGATCGTGGGGAAGTCACGCAGAAGAGGCGATGTTTTAAACCACCAAGACAAGACTCATTGCAACATTACAATCACCTCGATATCCGCAAGCAATTATGGCACCTAAACTTCAGACTATTCCTGTTCCCTCAGCGACAGTTCAATCTCACGCTTCAAATTTGTTGCAACTTCCAGACAAGACTGTGCTATGTACATGGTTTGGTGGCTCACAAGAAGGGCTGCCTGATATCAGTATCTGGCTCTCTCGACTAGAACCAGGATCATCGTCTTGGACGTCCCCGCAAAAGATCTCATTTGATAAGAATAGAAGTTGTCAAAATCCTGTCTTATTCAGGGCACCTCACAATGGGGACATCTGGTTGCTTCACACTTCGCAAGACGCGGGTAATCAGGATGGCGCTTATATCCTGAAGCGCACATCTTCTGACCAGGGCCGTACCTGGTCTGAGGCTAATCGACTTCTTCCCAATGTCACTGGAATTTTTATAAGACAGCCCATTGTCATCAATGGCGATGGGACCTGGATCTTGCCAGTTTTCTACTGCCGCACAGAATCTGGCCATAGATGGATTGGCAGTGATGACATCTCTGGTGTTCTCTACTCAGAAGACAATGGCGCAACGTGGAAGGAGAAGCAAGCACTAGACAGTGTAGGCTCTGTTCACATGAACATCATCCCCCCAACATCCGGGTCTTCAACTTGGGTCGCATTCTACCGCAGCCGCTGGGCAGACAACGTCTACCGCTCAACATCCAATAACGGCATCGACTGGGAAACACCAAAAGCAACAAGCCTCCCAAATCCCAACAGCGGTATCTGCGCAGCCCGTTTATCATCAGGGCATATCGCCATTGTCTTCAACAGATCAAACGCCTCAGCTGATACCCTCAAGCGACAAGGCTTATACGATGACATCACACCTGAAGATGATAAGCGACCGAATCAGGTCACAAAGACTGGAAGGGATGCGATTTGGGGAACGCCTAGAAAGACATTGACGCTTGGAGTTTCGGAGGACGAGGGGCTGACGTGGAAAGAGCGCGTGCTTGAGGATGGGGATGGGTTCTGTGGGACGAATAGTTCTTCGGGACAGGAGAATAGGGAGTTGAGTTATCCGAGTATTTGTATTGAGAAGGATGGGGATGATGACGTTGCGCATGTGGCGTATACCTGGCATCGGCAGCATATTAAGTATGTAAGGATTGATGATGTCGAGGCGTGGGTTAGTTCCGATTGATAAATACATTTGAATTGAACAAAGAAACTCATAGACCATATCACCAATCATTTGTGTTAGTATCGGGAGCTGTCAGGTTTTGAAAATACCAGACTTCCGCATGGTCTCATCCAAAAGGCCGTGAAGGGTTGTTCCCTCTTTTACGTTCCTCTTCAGTAATGTAAACAGGATCAAATAGCCTGATCTTCTGTGTAGATAGATCCCGATTGCGTGCCTGGTTCTACAGGTCCATGCATTAATATTACATGTCTTGAACTCTGTTAACTACTCTAAAAGTCATTTCCGGTCTGACATGTTTACCCTACATAAGAACGAAGCTATTACTTGGCTTTTTCTCATACTTGAGATTGGCGGAAGGCCCCTTCTACTGTCTGTGATCATGTATCCGATGTCTCAGCGCTATCTCGGTCTGATTTCCGGCCGAGACATGATGCATCATCCGCGAGTGTCCACCCAACCAATAGGATTTCTCACCGCCACCCCATAAGAGCACCCAGCGTACCGGGCAATCACTGCTCGCCACTGGGGTCTGTGTAAACCATGAATCAAGAGAGACCACACAAAGAGATCGCAAAGGTTAGAATATTATTAAAAGAAGGGCATGCTTGGGATCAAGACTTAATCTCCACTTACACATGCATTATCTAGGAGCACTCAACAATTAGTCACGCATATCTGATATTTGCTTTACAAAATTACCCACCATGACTCAAACAAAAGACCATGTCCTCATAACTGGAGCCGGTGGCTTCATCGGCCAGGAACTTATCACATCTCTCCTCAAAGACATGCCCAGCGCTCATTTCACCCTCACCGACATCATCACTCCCCCAATCCCCACAGGCGCAGAAAAACAGGTCACATCCCTCAAAGCAGACCTCACAGACCCATCAGCTGTTACATCCTTGCTGTCCAACCGCTTCAGTCACGTCTACATTCTTCACGGTCTCATGTCCGGTGGCGCAGAGGCCAATCTAGACCTTGGACTCAAGATCAACGTTGACTCAGTGCGAAGTATCCTTGACGTGCTAAGGACTGAATATCCTGGTACGAAAGTGATATTTGCTAGTTCTTGCGCTATATACGGTCGGACGGATCTTGTGACTGAGTTTGGCACACTCCCCCAACCCAAAAGCTCGTACGGCATCCAGAAGTTGCTGGTGGAGCTTTTGATCAACGATTACTCCCGTCGTGGTCTCCTCGACGGACGAATAGTCCGTCTACCCACTGTTATTGTCCGCCCAGGCGCACCCTCGGCAGCTGCATCAAGCTTTGCATCAGGCATTGTCCGAGAGTCTCTCCAAGGAGTCCCCAACACTCTACCCGTTAGTAGAGACCTTGAGCTTTGGGTCTGCAGTCCTGCAACAGTTATCAAGAACCTCATCAAGATCAAGGACGTTCCAAAAGAGAAGTTTGGCGATTCAAGAGTAGTGAACTTGCCTGGCATTACGGTTACGGTGCAGGATATATTAGACGCTTTGAAAGAAGTTGGCGGTGAGAAGGCGCTTGCTCAGATTGAGGAGAAGAGGGACCCGGCGATTGAGGCAATTGTAAGTAGTTGGCCGGCCAGATTTGATGTTTCTAGGGCTTATCGCCTTGGACTCGAGGCTGATGGAAAGGTGTTGTATGCTGTTAAGGCGTTCCAGACAAAGATTACTAAGGCTTAGTTTGTCAAGAGATTCCTATTGAAACAGTGCGTAGTGAAAACTTATGTGACACGATCATTGACTGGAGAACAAGTCTTGTACACCTGCCCAGTGGTTCGGAACGATCTACCAGATGACGTGCATACTATAGGGGTGTTGGACGACGACGGCTTGTACCTTAAGATACTCAATTTGGAATATCCCTCAAGTGTCCAGTGGCAGGTACCTTAGAGAAATGCCGTGGGGCCGGGGAATAGACTACGGTATTGCATCAGCCAAAGTCGGAATAAGACCAAGACCAACTTGAGGCATTCGCTGCAAGGGGTCAAAGCATAGCCGAGTAATATTGTGCATATGTTTGTTACCTGGTGAATAGATCTATAAACTATCGGCATGTGTTCCCCTACTGTGAAAACTTCTACAGCTTCGATAACAAACGCGTGTACGCGTTACCAACTACCATATGATCAACATCCAACGTATTCACCAAGCTAGGTCTAGCTTCGCTCAGCGACGTGATGCCGCAAAGACGCATTGAAGTCTCAAGCTCATCTTTAAGGACTGCGATTTGTTAGCTTGGTCATCTTTGCGAGACACAGAGAACTCACTATGACAGAGATGCTCGGCACCATCTTGGCCGTGGATAAGAGAGTATAGGAATGGCCGTCCGATTCCAACTGCTGTTGCGCCAAGGGCGATGGCCTTCAAGATGTCGGATCCGCGCTCGAAGCCGCCGTCGATATAGACTTCAAGCTGATCGAAGACCTCTGGGCAGTTCTTCCTTAGTTCTAGCAGTACCAGGATACTTGCTTGAGCCCTGAAGATAGTTAACTTTGGTATCGTGGGAATGGAAGGACCGACTTACCCGTCCAACGATCGTCCACCATGGTTACTCAACAATACACCCTCAACACCATACTCCGCCGCTTTGATAACGTCCTCAGCAGTCTGAACCCCCTTCAGCACAATCGGCAACCCCCCACTCGCCTCGCGTATCCAAGCCAAGTCATCCCAGCACAATGACTTGTCAATATACTGCGCCATGAGACGTCCAAACCCACTCCCCTTCTTATCCTTACTGCTCTCGCCGCCACTAACCGCCGACTTAACAGTCTGTTCTTGCGCAGCTCTCTCATCTGCCTCACGCTTCCCTGGCACAGGTGCATCGACCGTTACAAAGATTGCTTTGACGCCGAGACCTCGTACGGTTTTGAGAAGCTCGACGGTCTTTTCGTGGTTGGAGTTGACGTATAGCTGGAAGAAGAATGGTTGTGTTGAGGGGGCGGCTTTGACGATCGACTTTAGCGAAAAGGAAGCATTACTCGAGATCTAGCAATTATTAGTTAATAACTCTTCATGCTGATCAGTCAGTGCACTTACACATTGGATAATACCCTCATTAGCCGCAGCCCGACTAAGCGCCAACTCCCCATCAGGATGCGCAAGCCTAGCCATAGCAGCAGGAGAAATAAAGAACGGGGCACTACTATCGAAACCAAGAATACTGGTCTTGTAGTTGACTTGCGAAACATTCCTCAAGATCCTAGGCCTAATCATGATTCTCCGCACCAGCTCCTTATTCTTCCCGTGCGTGACGAGGTCTGTCGCGGCGGACGAGTAGAACGCCCATGTTTTTGCGGAGAGTGAATCTTGCGCTGCCTTTTCATAATCAGGAGCACTCAGGATTGCGTCTATGGGGGGAATTGTCTTTGTTGTTGGTGTAGAGGGGGCTTGGTTCGTTTGTGTTGGCGATGTAGGGGGCGGAACAGGATCGATCTCGGTGGATTTAGGGGTCGGTCGACTAATTGCAGATTCCTCGAGGAGGCCGACTAATTTGTCGCTGGGAAGGTCTTCGATGATATCAGGCGCGTGGACATCGTTGTAGAGTTCCGTGGCATCAGAACCAGCGAGGTTCAACAGGACTACCCATCGTGATTAGTCTCGTCACGACCTCCCAAGTTACTCAACATACCTTCTGGACCGCCAGGATGCTCATTAATAAAATGTGTAATATCCCAGACCTTGGAATGGACAGCTATCCAACAGTCATTCGCCGTGTTATGTTGCTTCAAGTCGTCCAAGGACACTCTTCTCGTCTCAATTGATGTCTCCATGATTGCTGATAGTGGTGGACTGAATCTACAAAACGAAACAAGCTGTAGACCTTGAAAATAAGCTAATCACCCAAGTTGCAATTTACTATCTCCACAAGCTCTTACAGCCCGGGAATGCCGAGTATCGGGCTGGGGTCACGGAGAGCCCTCCCATTGGCTACTTTCGTCCCCCGGGAATGTCTCCGGGCGTTGAACCCCGCATTGGGCTTTGGCGTTTTGGTGCACTTAAGAGCTCGGAGATAGCATGGACGATTACTACATCAAGCATATCTTCATTACACAATCATCATCTACTCTATCACTCACTAGTCAGATCCTCAAAATGGAGCGCAGCACTATCCAAGCAAAGGCAAAGCCCCTTCCCAAAGGAGTCTACACCCCTGTCGTCACACTCTACAAAGCAGACGACCCAACCCAGCAAGTAGACCATGAAGCAATGCACACCCAATGTCAAGCCTTGATCAAGGCAGGCATGCACGGTCTCGTCTATCTCGGCACGAATGGCGAACTAGTTCTCCTCTCACGAGAAGAGCGCAAAGCCATCATCAAGACAGCCGTACAGGCAGCTTCTGCAGCGAGTGGACCTGACTACCCCATTGTGGCAGGCATCTCAGCACAGTCCACGCTGGAGACGATCCAGAACGCCAAAGACGCAGCGGAAGCTGGTGCTGGCTTCGGCTTGCTTCTGCCGCCGAATTACTGGCCCAAGGCACTACCCAGCCAAGCTATAGTGTCGTACTTTAAAGAAGTTGCGGCAGCTTCACCAATACCTATTGTCATTTACAACTTTCCCGCTGTTACATCTGGCATTGATCTAGATTCTGATCAACTAGCTACTTTGGCCTCCGAACCGAATATCGTAGCGGTGAAGTTGACCTGTGGAAACGTGGGAAAGCTCGCTCGGTTAACAGCGCTCTTTTCCCACGAGCAATTTGGTGTTTATGGTGGAAGCAGCGATTATCTCCTCCCCACCCTGCACAGTGGAGGAAGTGGTTGTGTCACAGGGATGGGTAACATTTTCCCGTCAAGTACGGCGGGTGTCTATGACTTGTGGAAGGCGGGAAAGATTGCCGAGGCGAATAAGCTTCAAGGTCTAGTCGCACATGCTGAGTGGGCGTGTAAGAAGGGCATTAGCAATACCAAGTATGGAGCGTGGCATTTCCTTGGTAAGGATATTGGGTTGGATAACGAGACTTCATGGCATATGAGGAAGCCTTATCAGCCGCTTGATGATAAGGCGAAGGAGTGGACGGTTAAAACACTGAGTGTTCTGGCGGATAGCGAGAAACAATTGAAGAAGCAATAGACTGTTTAGCATTCGATAGTAATTAAATGCACGATAAAAAGAAAGTTACTGTTTTATTGTCTGAAATAGCCATTTTCAGTGCTTCGTATCGATGTACGCCTGTTGACAACGATTCCTGGGCCCAGACCTTGTCTCCATCAAAGCTTAGTGGCGACATAACGACACGTAGCGTGAACAGACATACGCGTAATTCTTTTCCTTGTATACATCTCGATGAAAAGCTCAGGCTTAGTGAAGTTGTTTAACGGAATGTCTTGGCCATCAGAGTCTACTGCACTTGACTGATCATGACGCATTAGCTTGTCATCCTCATCGTCGATATGGCCAGTCTTTCGCATCTGTTCCCTACATGCTTATGGTAAGGTCACAAGCCATCACAAAATAAATGGTAGCAAATAATAACATCGTGATGCTCGGCCAAATAACCGACACCGACATTATCGCATTTCCTACACTGATACTGCAATCATCTTTCGATGATGTCCTGGGTGGCAGAGATATCACCAAGCGGGCGGCCATTTCCCTCGGTCTTCCCTCCTACTGGCCAATCCTCCCCTCCCCTCCAATCCAAGACTATCAGTGCGTCTCCAAGCACGACTCATTCAGAACTCTAAACGCGCTAGTCTCCCTCCCCCAGACTCGATACCCCATACCCCGCATTCGCTCCCCATGCCAAGTTTTTAATCCCATAAAAAGGAGTTGATATCCCCAGTATCAAAGTCGTCAATCCAGTGATACTCTAATCACCAGGATCAAACAACACTCTTAACGCTTACGAATTTCTGTTTGTGATCATGGCTCTGAGGAACTCCATCTCGGATGAGAAGGATGTCGAGGCTATTGCCTCTCATCTCGATCATGCCAACACTGCGGCAACCAATGGCGGTTTGTCCGCTGAGGACATGGAGTTTGTCGCGAACTTTCCCGAGGAGAAGAAGAAGAAGGTCTTGGCGAAGATCGATGTAAGTTGATTGGCTTCCGTCTGTGTAGATAAGATCTGACTTGTTCAGTGGCGACTTATGCCGATGCTGGCTATTCTCTACCTCGTCACCTATATCGACAAAGCGAATATCGGAAACGCCAAGATCGAGGGAATGCTTCCGGATCTTGGCATGAGTGGAGAGCAGTACAACATTGCACTCTCAATCTACTTCATTCCTTGTAGGTTCAGACTTGAAGCGATATTGAGCAGGGCTAATCTGTGCAGATATTCTCGCCGAGATTCCTAGCAACATGATTCTCAACAAGTTCGCGAAGCCTTCTCAGTACATGGCTACCATCATGTTCATCTGGGGTATCGTCGTGGTTTGCACCGGTCTAATCCACAACTTTGGCCAACTCTGCGCTATCCGTATCCTCCTTGGTCTCTTTGAGTAAGTAGTCTCTCACCTCTACATCTCATACCCGCTAACATCACCAGGGCTGGTTTCTTTCCCGGCGCTATCCTCATCATTTCGAAATGGTACCTCCCCCACGAGACACAAACCCGAGTCGCGATTCTATATACATCCGCGGCCACAGGAGGTGCTTTCTCCGGCCTCTTCGCCTATGCCATCGCCAAAATGGACGGCATCGGTGGTCAGGGCGGTTGGCGATGGATCTTCTTCATTGAGGGAATCTTCACTATCGTCATGTCCTTCGTCACATGGTTCTTGCTCATCGACTCACCCACTCTCTCATACTGGCTCACCGATGAAGAGAAGCGATATCTCGTTCTGCGCCAAGCTTCCCGACGTGTCACCAACTCGGGCGAATACCGCGAAAAGACGTTCGACAAGGGAGCTTTGTTCGAGGTTCTCAAGGACTGGAAGGCATATCTCCTCGTTATCATGTCCTGGTCCAACGCTGCGCCCAACTACGGTCTCAAGTTCTCCATGCCCTCTATCGTCAAGGGAATGGGCTACACATCCAGCAACGCCCAACTCATGACTATTCCACCTTATCTCTGCGGAGCTATCTCATCGTACCTCCTCGCTCGATTCGCCGATAAGCACAAGTGGAGAATGCCCTTCATCGTTGGTCCTCAGCTCTGCATCATCGTCGCCTTCTCCATCCTCATGACAAAAGCCGAGTTTATTGTTCAGAACCTTGGAGTGTGCTACTTTGCAGTCTGTCTCGCTTGTGCTGGCATGTATCCCATCTTGCCTGGCACCAGCGCCTGGAACATCGACAACAACCTCAATCCCACCAAGCGAGCCATCAGCATTGGCTTTGTCACCTGTGCGGGTACAATTGGTGGTATCTATGGCAGCTACATCTATATCGACAAGGAGAAGCCCAAGTACACGACTGGATATGGTGCATCGCTCGGATTCGCCGTCGCAGGAATCTTGGCTGCTGTTACCCTTGAGACTGCTTTGGTTATGATTAACAAGAAGAGGTCCAAGATCAGCGAGGCTGAGGTTCGAAGCAAGTTTACAGAGGAGGAGCTTGAGATCATGGGCGAGAAGAGCCCGCTGTACCAGTACAAGCTGTAGTAGAACTAGTGATAAGGAATTCTTTTAACGTATTTCAATTCATATAAGATGCCAAACCTTTGCCCTTTAACACATGGAAATGGAATTAGTAGGGTAATAGTTAATGAGAAGTATTTCCGGCGTTAATCTGAACTACCTGTTAAATAGTATACATCGAAAGAGAATTATGTATATATAAGACAGTAATTACTTATAGAGGACTATGCACTTAGAAGCTATGATGTAAGCGGCTATGCACTTATGCTGTTAGCATGTCAGCAAATATGCACTTAACTCCCCAGGATGTCAGCAGAGATAAATTCTACAGGTTGGGCCTCAGCCTTGTTTCATGTTAATCCTTCCTTTCTCGTAGACCTATTCCTCGATCAGCAGCCCTCCAAGAACTATTATGCGTCTTCTTACAGTTGGGAGTGACGGCAAACTTTGCCTAGCTGACTTTGTTGGCGATCATATTCCACCCTATACTATTCTTTCGCACACTTGGGGAAAGGACTGTGAAGAGGTCACCTTTCAAGACATGATTGAGGGTAAAGGGCAGAGCAAAGCTGGCTATGAGAAGCTGCGGTTTTGCGAGAAGCAAAGTGCAAATGACAATATCCAGTTCTTCTGGGTGGATACCTGCTGCATCGACAAAACAAGCAGCGCAGAGCTTTCTGAGGCGATTAACTCCATGTACCACTGGTACCAAAATGCAGATAAATGCTACGTGTACCTCTCCGATGTATCTACTAAAGGTTCCGTTGGAAGCACCCTGTCCTCTCAGCAGACTTGGGAGACAGCGTTTAGACAAAGCCGTTGGTTTACTCGGGGCTGGACGCTCCAAGAGCTCGTGGCGCCGTCATGTGTCGAATTCTTTTCCATGGAAGGCGATCTACTGGGAGACAGAGAATCGATGGTCAGCGAGATCGAAGAGATCACGGGAATCAATATGGAAGCTCTGCAGGGAAGTCCTCTTTCTCGCTTTAGTCTCGAGGAGCGAATGTCGTGGGCAAGAGGCCGTGAAACCAAACGTGAGGAGGACGCTGCGTACTCTTTGCTGGGAGTATTTGGCGTACATATGCCGCTTGTATACGGAGAGGGTCGGAGAAATGCATTCATTCGACTTCAGAGAGTGATTCAAGAATCTGCAAGAAACTTTGGGTCCGACGGTTTTCAATTCGTCTTGCAGAGGGGCTCAGCATTGCACGAGATCGACGACACGTTCAGATGCCTTATGGGCGATATGAATAAAGACGGCTGTCCAGATCTAGTCGCTGTCAAGTCGAGAGGCACTAGTAGCAACATGATTGAACTCAGCGTCCTTTCTGGAGCCTCACTATTCACGAGATTCATTGCACAAACAGTAACTGGCCTGCCTGTGACAACAGCAACACAATACGACTTCGCCTTAGCAGACTGGGATGGTGACAAGAAATTGGATCTCGTCGTTATTAAGAAAGGCAGCACTGATACTAAGACCACCGAGGTCTGCATCCTTTCAGGCGCTTCCAATTTCCAGGACGTGATTCTGGAAACCGGGACCGCGCTGTTTGAAACAGACGAGACCTGGGCCTTCACAATGGGACGATGGAACGCCGGGAGAAAGCCGGACTTATTCGCCGTTAGGAAATCCAACACCGGCACCAAGACCACTGAAGTGCACGTCATGTCCGGCGCGTCAGGTTTCCAGAAGTTCATCCTACAGACAGGCACTTGCTTGCATGAAACCGATGCTGCGTTCGACTTCGCCGTCGCAGACTGGAACGCTGACGGCTGCCCAGACCTGGTTGCAGTATGGAAGAGCAACGATAGCAATCGCTGCTCTCAGGTGTATGTGCTCTCTGGAGCATCGACCTACCAGGACTTCATGCTGCACGCGGAAATACCATTACTTGACACTTTTGGCATGTATGAGTTCATGGTTACGGAGTGGACGCGTAACGGGAGGCTGGATTTGGTAGGGATAAGGAAGAGTAAAACCGGGACTAATAGCACAGAGGTGCATATCATGACGGGACTATAGTAAGAAAAAGCTGCACAAGGAGGTCTAGACCTAAAGCCTCAACCGACTATATGGATCTGTAGCTAGAATAAGCAATAAAATGCAGCGTGGAGCAGCTCATTACTAAATAACCTGTAGGCACAGAACACCACCAGATAGAATTTATCAACTGGCTCCCGCGGGCCTGGGGCGGATAAAAAAATCAACAAAATCGCGAAAATCAAGAACGACACACTCATTTTTATCAAGCTTTTCCGCTGTCACCCAAGGATTCTTGACGTTAGGTTCTCTGTGATTGAGATAAGCCTCTTTCTGTTCCCAAGCCATACTGTGCATGACTAATTTGACTTCCACCATCGAGGTATAAGCCCAGTCTTCTGGCGATATTTTGCCTTTCAGACCAATGATTCCAACGTCCTCGGCTCTCTTGACGTTCTCGCTGGTTTCACCCTGATCAGAACTAGCAGGTCGCACTTGTTCAAGCTTCTTTGCGCCGCTGGGGAGGACTTAGGGTACCTGTTGTTAGTTACTAAGAGGCCGGTGAGGCAAGGAAGACTTACTAATTGACAATGTAGTGAGATACTCGTCTATGCTTCCTTGAGGTTCGATTACTTCGAAATCAGGGCCAAGATTCCCTGGCACGACTTTGGCCTAAGATGTATCAGAAAAGCTCAAGTATACTCCCGGAATTGAAGTGCAAGGCAGGTAGGTGTTTCAATCTGGTAGAGAAAGATACATTGCACATACATATTGGAAGCTTCTCGAGTTCATCGGCAGCCAAAGCTGAATGTTTGTTCCGCCCTCATTCTTGTAGTTGTTCATTGTGCCACGGACTTGCTCTGGTGTTGCTTTGAATTCGGTCTTGGTGACCCAGGATGAATCTGGATTCTGGCGTTTTTTATAAGACTGGAAACGAACCCAGCAGTCTTTGGCCTTCACTACCTCCCAGCGTCCTTGGGGATCAAATGGATCCAGACCAGCCTGCCCGCCGTCCTTGCCAGTTGACCATCCGATTTCTGAGCAAGGGATAGCGACTACTGCCTTGAAAAGGACAGCGGCCAGGATTGTCCGCTGGATGTGCATGGCTTGCAGTATCTTGTCGTCAGTGGAACTATTCTTTTAAAGATTGGAGCTTGGAATAAGTGCTATGACTGGTGACACTGTGGGCAAAGGTTTGTATAAGACAAGGAGCTAGAGAGTCGGTAGTTGGAAGGATCCCTGTGGTCAAATTGGTCATTACAGATAAAGGGGGAGTAAGCTATTGCTGACTGTGCTAGGCTGTCTGACTGTATCCAAAGGGTTGGAAGACTGCATGAAGCTGTGCAATCATACGATCCATGAACATCCCGGTATAAGTGATGAATAAAAGGTCTTTCTGACACGAGGTTAATTGCGGGAATAACATTTATTTATCTCCGGAGTCAACTCATGATCCGTTGCAACCAATCAACTCCCCTGTGTTAGCATGGAGTGTCAGAAAGCATACGTCAGAAAGACTCGGAGAAGACGCTGGGGTGTAAGAAGATCTCTGACGTTAAATTGAGGGGCTAAACATAATTAGTCCAAAACTATCTAAATCTATACTAAATTATGCTAAATTTACCTGAGGCTTTTTGTCGCTTAGGATTGAGGTCCCCTTGGTAGACTGGCGAGGCACCGATCTCAACCACCTGACCGGGGTGCCTAAGTCCATAAGCGTTTGATAGTAAGTATCTTATTGTTCGGAAGATACCTAAATCATCCTAGTTCTTACCGCAATGATCCTGCCGCCTTTCTCGGATATCCGAGAAGCCCCGGAGGATTACGGACCCCAAGTTAATAAGCAAAGATGCTCGCTACAATCTCCCTCGAGGGCCTAGCTAACTAATACCCCTGCTAGTTAACAATTTACAGTACAGCCAGGTGAGACTGAAAGCCCGATGTGGTAAAAGGTGTCATAAAATACAGCTGCTTACTTTTGAGACTCAGCCATAAGTTGATGACATGGTTTGGTACATGAGGACGTGAAATAGGACAATCTCATTTCCAAGAACTAAACATAGACTTACGGTTTATCTTAGTGAGTTTGTAGACCACCTGGCCTCTTGTTCTTTAACTTGGCATGCCCCAATCTTAGAACTTCAGTCGAAGTCCGTTGAAAAGTATTCATTCTCTTGTCATCTGTACTGTCTCTCAGTGCAATGCACGTAAACACTGTGCTGAGTCTGGCTGTGCCTGCTCTCGCCTTCTTGGGCGGAGTAGCAGGTGTGCCTTCCGGGCAGTACTCCTCCCATGACTTCAACCTCAACCAAACCAACTTTGCTTCTGCAGATCTCAAGGCTCGTCAAAGTGAGAAGCCTGCCTTGAGGATCATGCCATTGGGTGCATCTATTGTTAGTGGCGTTGGTTCAAGCACTGGTAACGGGTAGGTGACGAATAGAAGAAAAGTACCTGGAAATGAACACTGACTTACTTGCCTTGGAGCTTTCGAAAGCCTCTCAGGGACCAACTGAGATTCAAAGGCGTACGTATACCCTGACGGTCTCAACTGTGGGGGACATTTCACGGCCCAAGTCTGATCTTCTGAATGCTAATGTATCATATCTTAGTGGCTTGTCGATATGGTTGGCAGCAAACAGAATGGAAACATGACAGACAGAGTAAGTTCTAACCCAAAGCATCCCTGTTGCATTTTAACATTATCTTGATAGGATTTCGAAGCTACCCCTGGTTACACTATCGACCAAGTCCGAAAGGCAGCCAGCAACTCCTATGGATATAAACCCAACGTCGTTCTGGTAAGCAATTGCTAATATGCTGAGTATAACTACAAAACTAACATGTTTCTCAGTTGAATGTGGGCACCAACGATGCGAATGCTGGGCTGGCAAGTTTGCCCTCCTTTTTTCTCCCCAGGCACTGTTGAATACCAGCTGACACCTTTTCAGGTAGACGGGGCCGGTAAACGACTGGAAGGACTACTCAACGACCTTTGGTCCGCCGATGGGATGTCCAAAACATTTGTTGTTGTTTCCTCTGTGATTCGAAGAGACGATGTCAAAGCAGAGAAGAATCGTAAGGAAATCAACGAACAGTACAAGTAAGCTTCCCTCAACGAGCTCTATCTACAGAGTCTGGTCCGCCGAAGCCGAGTCATTACTCCGTCTAAATACAGTCCTTTCATAGGAAACTGGTCACTCGCCTCCAGAGCATAGGAAAGCCAATCAATTACGTCGACATCGATATCCCAAAGAATATCTTGGTGGATAAGATCCATCCTAAGTGAGTTCCAAGTTCTCCAGTTTGTGGTCCGCCACTAACAACAAACTATAGTGATGCTGGACACAAGATGATGGCAATCAAGTTCTGGTATGCTATTGAATGGGGTTACCAAGCGGGACTCATTACAGAAGCTTCCGAGTTCTCTTCAATAGCGAGCAACACTTGTGACAAGAAGCTTGGCCAAGCTCAATACGGTGGCGTCACTCAAAAGGGCTCAGGTGAAGACGATGGTCTTTATTACCATAACAGTCAGAAGATGGGCACTATCTGGTCGTATACGTCCGACTACGACAATGGCCAGTGGTTCTTCGCTAGGCTTTATGGGTCCAGGTTTGATGATCTTGTTAGTTGGCAATACGCTAATGAGAAGCTTTCCTTCGCGACATGGAAGAACAATGGAGGCGGCCAGTTTGCCAAGGTGGCTGATTTAGATACCAAACTGTTCTGCAATCCCCGTGGTATATGGTGGGTTGACATCAACGCTGATGGATACGATGACTTCCTTTGTGTTTCACCCAACGGAGATACATTGGCTTCTATCAACAACCGAGATGGAACTCCTACACGTCCACCGACATTCAGGAAGATCGGTATGATAAAGGGACACGTCGGATATGCTCAGGATCGTGTCAGATGGGGCGATATCGACGGTGATGGCAGAGCTGATTACATGATCATCGACAACCGTGGAAACGTTCACGCTTGGAGGAACTCAGGTACCAGTGACACTCCAACCTGGCAGCCTCTTGGGTTACGTTTCACAGCAAAGGGCATGGGTGACATACGTGGTGTTCGTTTCGAGGACATTAACGGTGATGGGCGTGATGATTGGTTATGGGTGAACGAGACGGGTGCCACAAGTACCTGGACTAACTCTCGAAGTTGCAAGAAAGGGAAGCCAGGGGATGGTCTCAACGTTGCTTGGAGACAGGGATTCTGGAAAGGTGCCTCTTCTGGACCGACCCATGCAGGTGTTGGAGCCACCAATCGAAGCAGAATCCACTTCGCCAGGATCTATGGAGAGGCTGGCTTTGGACTTCTACCCAGAGCAGACTATGTCTATCTCCAGTCAACCAAGCAACCTGACGGCAAGTTCAAGTTTGATATGAGAGTCTGGAAAAACACTGGGGGCGGCTCTACCAAACTCAAAGCTGATGGCAACAAGTACTGCAACATGCATGGCCATGCGGATGGACGGCAAGATTACGTTTGGACTCGATCATCAGGCAAGATGATGGTCTGGCCTAACTTGGGAAAGAAATCGGTTCGTGGGGGCGACGACTATTTCTGGGGCTCGCCCAAGGAACTCTGGCAACCTGGAAGGAATCTGGACCGTAGGGATCTGCATCTGGTCGATTGGAATGACGATGGTGCTTGCGACATCGCTTGGGTCGATCCAGATAACAACAACAAGGTGTCCGTCTGGTTGAACAACTACAAGACGACAGGACAATTCACCTGGACCTACCTTGCCGATCCTGCGCCAGCATTGAGGTGCCCAGAAAAGAGAAGGCTTGGCATACACGATCTTGCAGTCAGATTCGCTGATATTTCTAACAACAAGATGTCTGACTATATCTGCATTCAGCCAGACGGGCGGTTCTACGGCTGGACTCACAATAGTGACGGATCTTGGGACAAGATTGAACAGTTCAAGAAAGCCGAAGGAATCGATCGCGCCAATATTCGCTTCGGTAATGTCAACGGACGTGGAGGAGATGATCTGATCTGGGTCGACAAATACACCGGCGATGCCACTGTTTATATCAACAGAGGCAAGATGAACACGGGCGGTAGCAACTGGTGGTTCTTGAAGAGCGGAAAGCAGTACTCAGGCCAATGGGCAGGGACATGCCAATACTTTCCCGACCTCGATGGCGACGGAAGAGCAGATCTACACTCCATCATGTCCACGTTCACAAACCAAGGAGAAACCTTCTTCAATCGCTGCGGTCTAACGGATGCTGTAGGCGACGACGCAGGCTGGGCACCCGGTCAAGACCCAGGCTTTGGCCCCCTGCAGAGTCCTCCTGACGATACAGAGAGCGGAGGTAATGTTCCTGCTCTTGAGGATACTTGCCCCGACGTCTGTTGGAGTGTGCTTGAGGACAAGAAGATCAAGTGTTCGTCTAATAGCACGTTTTGGGACATGCAAGATAGAGACGACAAGAAGTCGGACGACCTGTTGAATATTAAGAAGCTTGCTGCTATTGGGGATTCTTACTCAGCTGGAATCGGTGCCGGAAACAAACTTGGAAGTATATTCGATGTTTTGAAGGAGGGAAATGGTAAGTGGACCTTGTCTTAGTATCACGCGGAATCTAACTTTTGAACCCCAGACCGTGCTTGTGCTCGCTATGATCACGCTTATCCATATCTCGTCAACCAAGATTCACGAATCGGAGATGAATCCGCTCGCAAGTTCCAGTTTCTTTCGTGCTCTGGGGCTGTCACTACAGATGTATTAGAGAAACAGATTCCGCGCCTCGATGACAATCAGGAGGCCATTACTCTGTCTATCGGTAAGTCCACATCTGCTTACTCATGTCTCACCTCTGTGCCCAATTCTGTTTTACGTTACTCACATCTTCTCCAGGAGGTAACGATGTCGGTCTGGTGGACCTCCTAAACTCATGCATTTTCCAAATGGGCGCACTTACCCCGGTACAAGCGGCAAAGGCAAAGCTGATTGCACAGGCTGATGAACAATATGCATGGGCAAAGGACTGGGACTGGGACAGACTTTCCCGAGGCTGTGGGGGTCAGATTCAGTTTACTAGGGCACTGATCCACGGCAATGACTTTAGCAAAAAGCTCGATCAAGTGCTTACCGCTGCTAAGAAGAAGCTTGCCAAAGAGTATGTCATAAATCCTAAATCGGTCGTAGAATCAGCTAACGATGACGCAGGGGCAAGATCTATGTTACAGGGTTGGATACTTACTCAACTTCACGTTTGTACATAGTGGCTAACGAGTTTTTATAGCTACGCCAAGTTCTTCGCCGAAGACCTATCGGCTGACTGTGACAAGGTCACTTGGACGACGTGGATTTACAAACTGGCGAACCTTGAGATGCCCCCTGAGTACCTGACAAGACTTCGCCGTTTGGACTTTAACAACTTGGTTGACGAGATAAATCAGAAAATTGTTAGTTTACTCACCACAACTCCCGTGCCACACTCGTACTGATACAAGCGCAGGCAGAAGCAGTCGACCGAGCAGGGGATTCCGTAACGTTCATCAACTACGATCAATTCGTCGGCAAATACGGTGGACGGTACTGCGAAGCAGGAGTCGATGAATCCACCACCGAAAGCAACACCAGGAAGGGTCTGATGTTCTACGAACTCAACACGTGGGATCCTTCCGGTTCGAGCCCGTGGAAACGCGGTGCGGAGGGCGGCGAGCTCAACGGGACCTTTTACGGTGACATGCTTGTTCTCAGCCAAATCACACGCCTTGTAGATCCCAACGCTGAGCTTCACCATGGTGGTGATGATGCAAAGAAGGCGCTCGCTGCGCGTGTAGCGATCTTGGATTACCTGATTCCAGATGGGTACGGACGAGTCTTTCATCCTCAGATCCCACTGCACGAGATGATCGCCAGCTTAGTTGTATACGAAATCATGAAGGATTATCAGGCTCGGATTGGATATGCGGTGTGGACTCCTCCGCCCGAGAACACGAGTTGCAAAGTCAAACCATCGCCTACGCCGTCTGCTCCGCCTAAACCTCCACCTCCTCCTACTCGTCCTACGCTGATTCCTCTACCGCCATTTGAGCCAAAGTACGACTGCAAGGGAAGCAAACTAGTACGTTTTCTACAAACTTGGCCACCGATTTACAATGGAGGTGCTAACAATTAACAGTGCAGCGGCCCGCTGCTCAGGCTCAAGGACTGCGACCACGCGGTAAATTATCTCCGCCGTGAAACAGATCCCCCATTTGAGTATAGCACAGAGCAAGTTGAACCCAATCCTGACACTACGCGGGAGCTTCACTGACCTTTGACCAGGAAGGACCATCTTAATGGAAACTGTTGGGGTAAGTCTGATGGTATTGGCTGTGGTGTCTTTCTCGAAGGTGAGGGCTGCAAGATGAAGGGTTATGATATGTGGGATTGGTACCAGAAGATTCGCAAAGACGGGGAGAAGTGTAAGAAATGTGGAAAGGTCGAGTACAAGGATGGGTGCCTACTCAAGATTGACTATGTGACGGGATGCAATAATCATGGCTGAACTTATTTAGCGAGGTGTATATTGGGTCTTGAAGCATGTTGGTGGTAGTGCTGGCTTACTATTGGCGGCAGTTCAGAAGCCAGTAGAAAATACGAATATGTTAATGAAACCTATAAATGGTTAACTAGGCGGGACTCTCAAACTTCTCTGCTTGTATCTTACTATGATACCAATTCCATGTTTCTACGTGGAACGGCTTGGAGTCAGTGTCGCGGCCCATTTCGCCGGACAAATATCCACCCGGGCCGAATCATTTTGCTTACGATACCCCGCAAAAAGACAATAAGAACTTACTCCTACTTATCATAACTCTAATCTTTTGAAGTATGCTCATTGTGATATACATAGTCCAATCCAACTCAACTCAATTAACTCAAATCAGTCATTGCCACCGTCGAAAGTCCCGTCCTCTCAATCATTCAGGCGCAACCAACATCGGAATAGATATATCACCATTCTACAACAAGTACCTCTAAAAAGTTGCTTCGACCTAGTCTCTGCTCCACTGGTATTGACAATGAACGCCTCCGCGGAGCAACAAGATGAAGTTACCAAGTTGGTTCAGCAACACGCAGCAGTTCCTCCACCCTGGTTCATGTTTCCAGAAGACCATCCGTACAGCATCGGCTGGCGCATGGGTGCGGGTGAATCCTACATTATGATGTATTGGACTTGGTGGAAGCAAGAAAAAGAGCATCTTGACGAAAAGCAGCGAATTGAGTATTTTCGCAGATGGCCGCCTCCACCCGAGTGGCTCATTTGGATGATAGAAGCGATCTGGGATCTTGACCCTAAGGACTTTAAGTATGACGCTGATTACTCGCCCTACTTCAAACGTGTTGAGGCGCTTGGTTTCGGGTCAGAGGATGATTACAAGAATGCTATGCGTGATGAGGAAGAGTAAATGGGGGGCGACATTACCATGAGAATCCGTCACCGCAACGCATCGGCTTTCGAGACCCGCGGTAACAGTGTAGCAAGGATAACAGGCAGCCACGAAGGTGATGGAAGCGGTAATAATAATGGGTCTGTTCAGCCGGAGGAGGGCGAGGATACAAGCAAGAATGTAGTAAAAGTTTGTTGGTTGGCAAGAGAGTCGTATCCATCCTGATGCGTCCCGTCGATTCGCAGTGTGTCCGGAACGAGATCAAGCCTGCCCGGGAAAAGTGATCGGAGTCAAATAATAAGAGATGAAAGCAAAATACTCTTATCAAGTTTTAATCTGCAAATATTAACAATGACTTGTTATTTTATGAAATTGGTATCTTTAGTATTTCTAGGAAAGTCTTTTCATTCCTACAATCTCGCTCTGAGTTAAGCAGGATATCTTACCACTCTTACTACAGCATTTAGAAGGGAATAGTAGGGCCAGAGAAATAGGACTTCTAAGCTTATAAAACTTTCGGAAAATAGATATCTTTTATTAAATTTATTTGCAGGAATTGCGAAGAATAAAGCCAGCAGACGGGCAAGAATTTGGTCACTGGTATTAAGCATGGCGTGATATGACGTGAAGTAGCATGGACCAGCAGAGAGAATTGATAGCTTGACCAGCTATGAACTGCTCACCATGCATGTCTTCATACCTCCAAGAAGAATAAACTCGTCGATCCTGTTCAATGTTTATATGTCATCGTGAACCCTTACTCCGTCGGGTCAGGAATAGGCACAGCTTGCCCACGCGTGAAAGAAACGGCATCGAGGTAAAAGCTAGGGTTAATGCCTTGGTTCTGCGTAATGGTAATGCAGAGATCAGTAGAATCAATGCTTGGGCCGGTATATGAGAAGGTGAAAGTAAAGTCGTTGAAGAAATTATACCCGACGATGCCCTTTGCACCAGAGTCGAATGCCCCGTCAATAGACAGTTCAGCGGTATTGACATTGTCATCGCAGCTAACTGAGGCTGGTTGATACTGCTTGTTGCAGACCTGGAGAACCTGCGCTTTGAAAGTATACTCAAAACCCGCCTCGACTGCGACGCGCTGGCAGACCGTGGCGGTATCGTCAAGGTTTCCAGGTAATAGCCTGCGGCACATTAGTATGAATGAAGTATTCGGTGTTTCTGGATGACAGTGATACTCACAGACAATGGGTGCCCTCGGCGCAGCCAAACGGGTCGGTGTAGACTACCGGAGAGGTTCCTTCTACCACCCAAGGATCGACGGTCGATTGTTCGAAGCCACCGTTGTCGACGAGGTTGGTAATCACGGGAGGGCCAGCGGTAGTCGTAGTGGCTTCGATCGTGGTGCTTGTGGCGTCGTCGGCGGTCGTAGAGGTCTCGGTTTCTTCGGAAGTGACAGCTGTCGTGGTTGCTACGATGGTAGTAAAAGAGCTGATACCATCGGTCGTAGTGGCAGAGGTCTCAAGAGTGGTCTCAGATTCCGTGGCGCTGAGAGTCTCTTGGGTGGTTGAGCCAGAAGTACTCGTCTCCAGTTCTGTAGTGGCAGAGTCGGCTGTAGAAGTCTCTACAGTGACAGATGGCTCAATGCTTGACACAGACTCTGTAGCGCTTAGGGTCTCTTGAGAAGTAGTCGTTGTGGTAGCGCCTCCGGCCGTTGTAGTGCTGATATCGCTGCTGACCGATGTTGTTGTTGTCGGCCGCGGATTAGGGGCGCAAGCCTAAAACTGTAAGCTTATACTTGTAGCGTTAGGGGGCGTTTTGAGGACTTACGCGAGCGGCGCAGAGACTCGCGCCCATGAAGAGGGGACCAAAGGCAGTAGTGACACGCATCGTGAATAGACCGTTCAAGAGCGACTGGAGAAAACGAGTGACTGGAATGCGGTAAGTAAAGAGAAAGAAATTGGAAGAGACAGAAGAGTGAAATGTTTTCTTATCATCACGTTGGGCTTCCTTGAGAGCTGAATGACAAGCTGGAACTATTGGCTTTAGGGCGCGCTAACTTGAACAGAAGCAGCTAGCAGATTCAATAGTCCGTCTCTCTAGCCCCAGTGCTTTCAGGGGTAACGCACGTAGGGCCAGCTCCTAATTTTAGACGTAAATTGTTCTTCTGGGTAGGTAAGTGCATATTGAAGATAATCTTATTTCCACGAACAATATAAGCCAATTCTGTATAATATAATTCCTATTGTCGTTTTAATTTACAGCGTTTTACTGGTTTTCGGATCAGTCTTATTATCATCACAGTGACTTATAGATAGTGCGCTATTGGCTATGGCTGGATCGTGAATCTATATTAGAGGCTCATTGACTGACTGAAGCACTTGCTCGGCGGAACGCTCTCCCTACAAACATCAGGAGTTTAAAAGCTGGTCCAAGCTGCAGTGAGACACACGGTTGATAGCTTAAATGAGCACAAAAGACTTAAATTAGTATAGCTACTTTGACTATACCTACAACGGTCAAGATGGTAGGACTTTAGAGGCAATTTAACGTTAGATATTCCCCGCTTTTATCCTACGATGACGCTGACTCTATGGATATTCTCACCGTCTTCTTTTCTTTGCCCTTCAGCTCCCTCTCCTCGTCGCTCCATCATGGTCAACGGTGACGCCATCGCCTACAATATCGCCGTCTTCGTTAGCACCCTGTTCCTTCTCGAGTTTGGCGCCGATAAATTCGTAGACCATACCGCCATCGTTGCCCGTCGGACGGGGTTTCCAGACACGGTGATTGCCCTGCTCACTGCCGGTGCAGAATGGGAAGAGGTACAGCTTAAATCCACTTCTTCACCTCTATCTTCTTGAATCAATTCATCATAGCTTGTTGTCGTTGTGGCTTCGGTTGCGCAGGGTCGACCATCGCTAGCAGTGGGAAATATCATCGGCTCCGCCATCTCAAATATCCTTGGCGCAACAAGACCAAGGCGAACCAAGCTGACAACCAATGATGTTGCTATATAAGGGTGCAACCCGCGTAGGACACTGGGCCGAATGGCTCTGTTCCTAGTCGAGCATCCAGTAAGAAACAATCAAGTGCTTAAACCACCAACGCAATCTTCTAATTCCAGGGCGCTGAATTCTTTAGTTGTTGGCGTTTCGAGTGTCATTACACGACGCTTTATCGAGCAAGCCTATCATATTCACCAATAGTGAGTAAAACTCCGAATCGGATTTCAACGAGTTCTTGTAGCTGAATTTCCATCTAGTGTCCTTAGATCCTTGCGATCTCGATTCAACAAACCTTTCTGCCAGCTTTTCTGATCGGAGCCTGACGTCAAGGCTTGAGCCAGACATCGATGAAAACAAGGACCACTATTCACAAATCGATTCCTGGGGGTATGGAACTGCGGGGACACCGAAAAAGACCGTAAAGAGAGATACCTACGCTTGCGAGGCTGTTGGTAGTAGTGATATCGACGGAGCTTATCACTCGAGGAACGGTTCCCAAAAGTACCCCTATGGTCAAGAAAGTCTTACTTCGTACTTCACCGATAGTACTTCCCGAGTTTGTCGATTATGCTCACCTACGACTTTCAAGCCCATTAAGCAATCATCCATAACGTCAACTAAAACGAACTACAATGACGTATGGAAGTTGAAATCCGATGTCATAACACCTGTCGCGGGCAGCCTTGGGACTTCTTCTATAAAATACAATCGTGGAGACTGTGTTGTTGGGGAAAGAAGAGAACACGAAGCCCTGTGCAAGCATCAACAGCCTCGTGCGCAGCAAGATCGATATTGACAATAAACGACCAGTCAACCAATACCATGTTGATAAGTACCCACGACTCAAAAAGGCACGTACCAACGAGCGTCAATGAAACAGGAAGAAGTACAACCCACAAACAGAAAGCCAAGCCATGCCCGACGGGCGAGAGAGGTGTTTTGTGGTGTTGAGGAGATCTGGTATTTTATAGAACTGACTTGAGGAGGTCAGAATTCTGGTACATATGTTTTTATTCGAAAGAAGATGTCATTCATTACCTGTCTTCGCAGCCTAAAGCTTAGCCTTATATGCCGCAGTCGTGCCCCTAATCCCTAAAGAATATGTTGGGTTAGCAGATGAGAAGAATATCACTCCCATGCCGTTAGGTTCGATCTCGACACCCCGGATGCCGTCGCATAGTATGTTCATAGTTGCTGCTGAACAGATCGGGAATTTAGAAACTGTTGACTTAGATACTTCCCTATAGCCATAATCTTGTTATCATTAATGCTAATCTCATGGCTGCGGCGGTTGTCTTCACAGCACTGCGTCGCTTACCAGCTGACATGTTCGTCGCTTCAAGGTGCCGCTTGGCCATTGCAGCTGCATGTCATCATCCAGATAACATGCCGCAGCCGGACGCAGCTATGTTCCCTCGCCAGGGGGGGTGTTATGTGGCGACAGAGAGAAGGGTTCGGTAGGGAGCTTACAAACCAATGTGAGGTTTCTGAATACTTGGTCGACAAACCACAAGATGGAATTGTTTATTGTTGATGGCATATTCCACCCCAGGTTCGCATTGGCATCCTTCACTGCGTTTTACATCCATACAAAGCTACGTTAACAGCTACATAATCGATTGGAAGAGATATGAATCAATATATAGTGCATCGTGTGGAAAGAAATAATTGTATCGTCATGAATTTTGATTCTATATATAGTTAAACAAATCCCCTAGTCTGAAGCATCAAAGCAATGAACTGAAAGAGTTGGATACTGTCTCAGATCATCAACATCTCTCGACGTGAAAATGCTCGACCCTTTACAATCCTTCTTACTGCAGAACATTAGCAACTATCGCACCGGTACGACATGGTCATCTTACGGATACAGGTAGCTGAATGTTTGGTGGCGGAGATGAATACTTTCGGCTTTGAAGGTGCTGCTCCAGGATTAGCTTCATGGAAGCCGTGATAAGGACCATAGGTACCTGGGTATACTGTTATTGCAACCAAAGCCATAAAGGTCCTTATACGACCCTTTCAAGTTGGTGCCACTGTAAACTCTTGCCTGAAGAGATCAGACGCCAGGATTCAGGTACTTAGTTTGCATTCAACTTACTGAGATGACATCTGTCGTCGCCACGACAGCGGCAGCATAAGCGAGGAGTAGCATCAGATGCATGGCTACTATTTGTGTAAGTATGCGACTTGAAACGAGACAAAAGGCCAGCGAGATGAAGTGATACAGGGCTAATATAACTGTCTGATGTCGGAAACCAAGAAATACGGGAAAAGAAGAATAAACCTCTAGGTTGGTGGAGTCTGAAAGGTTATAAAGTCGCCGAAACAAGCATCTTACGTCTTCTGTGCAAGGATGTCGGCATACTATTGCCGAGCTTTCACAGCAGCTAAAGCATGGGTTCTGGCAATTATTGCCAACCGTCTAATCATACGCCTGGAAAGATAAAGACTGTAGTACTGTGGCTTGTCCAACGTTTCAGCTAGCCTGTTTTTAGATAAAAAGATGCTTATCCTAGCGGAATGCGCGGAATTTATAAACAAAAGGTCAGTCGCCGGTAATACACACCCTTTATTGTCTGTAATAGAAGTTACAGCTTGCTGCCCTGTAGACCCCCGGCATCCTTTCGATAATATTATATAGTGCTGATCACTCCAATGCCTATGCTTAAGCCCCCTTTCCCACCTAGCCGCCATTTAGAATGAGTCCTTGGCTCTACGCCGCTACGATGATATCTAATAGGCACTCTGAGAGTTTTTGCTTCGAGGTGAAGTTACAACAACAATTATAATATAATCCTGATGTCTTTTCTATATCTCCAGTTTGTGTGTCTCTCCACGAGGTACATTCCGTCTCTGACAATGAGATCCCTCTCAGTTTCATAGGCAGGAGTTGCCAATCCCAGAAAATGTCTGTAGTCGCAAGGATAGATAGATTCAGGTTTTGTGCGTATGGGGTGAAATTGAGCTGGCCAGTAGTCGTAGGCTTCGCCGTGATGGAAGCAAGTTTTGCCATAGTCCGTTATTCGTCTTATAACAATGGTATTCCTTGCAACCCTCCTTTCGGGGAGTTATTCCTGTCTGCTCTCAGTAAACCCGAACCCAATCTCAAGGTCCAGAGTTCGTCAGCTTAGCAAGCAAGTCCGGTATGGTGTAGTGGCTAACATTTCGCGCTCTCATAATCTGAGAGATCAGTACCGCGGAGCCCAGGGTTCGATTCCCTGTACCGGAGTTTCCTCTTAGCAATATACCTAATTGCCTAATAACCTGTTTTTAATTTTTTTAAAACTATTTATAAGTATTTACTTACCCTTTACTTACCCTTTACTTTATATTTAGTATATTTTTTATATTTATATCTTTTAATATTTATTACTTAACTATTTTTTTTATAAATATTATTATTAACTTAAAAGTAAAATATATTAACTTACTTATAAGTAATACTTTTAGCTTTATAAAAATAACTATAAATTATAAACTTAACCCTTACACTGTAAATATAACTAGTAAATAATAATATAATATTAATTCTCCTTATATAAGCTTTTATCTATAAGCCTTTTAATAGCTAATAAACTTTACTATAATAAGGGCATATGTGCAAAGCTTAATACTGCATAAAAGGCTACTGGTGTTGGCCCGACTGTGATAACTTGATAAAATTCCTTAAGTGTGTAGTGTTCAAACTCCTCGGCCGTGAGACTCTGCAACTTGGCGAATAAAGGATAACCGCCCAGAATAAGATGAGCGACATAGGACTGTTCTTGTGGCACATCTCGGTCCAAGAACTCGTTTCTTCGGAGAGTTGAAATATCTTGTTTCGGATTTTCAGGCGTGTCGACGGGGTTTGGCTGCCGGGATCGAAGAGAGCAATCAAGGCGGTTTATTAGATCTTCATACCCTTTGGAAAGAGTAGAGATAATGGTCCTGGGAAATCTCTCCACTGAATTCGTAGGGTGATGTAGAAGTGGGCTTTGTAACTTTGTCTCTCCACGATTCAAGATACTGAAAAGAGATTGGGTTCGATAGTAAAACATGTTGCAATAACAATCGAATCTCAAAAGTCTCTCAATGAACGTGAACTTGACTTGCCACGAGGCCTTTTCCAGTAAAAAGTGGCTGCTAGGTCTTGGCGCCGAGTTGTAAGGCCCCCCTTGATGCGTATAAAAGGCACGGCAAAGCTCGGGTACTAGATTCTGAGCCTTTTCTAGGATTTGGAAATCCAGGTAGCCTGTGGATGGTTGCCTGGTACATTTCCGTGATTGAATGGAATCCAGTGCAGGTTTGAGCTTTTCCTCTAATTCCGAGGCTCTCAGATGCTGAGACTTGGCGCGAAGAGCGCGGAGATCCATGGTGAATGCAACAAAAGGCAGAATAGACTTATCCCCGTAGAATCGGAGCAGGTCTTGCAAATGATGCCTTAAAATAGAGGCCCGGTGTTTTTGAAAGATGCGTAATAGAGCAGGTGAGGCTGAGATAAGACGGCGGATATTCTGGAGTGGGGTTTGCTTGAGTATTTCCATCCTCAACTCAGGTGGCAGGTCTGAGAAGAAGTCTGCGCAGCCTTGATGCTGCGTTTCTTGTGTGGAGGTCATGTTTGATTGTGCGGGGGTGAAAGTATGCCAGGAGAACTGGCGACGTGCCTGTTACTTAAATATGTCCACCACAGTATGACTCAGCTACTTCTGGCACATGATCGACTCATACTCTGGTCCATGAGAGTATAAGTTTCAGATGGCGCTACAGAGTTTAGTCCCCCCGCTTGCTATTGCGGCAATTCAAAGGCAGAAAAGTCTAAACGACCAGTGGACTATAACATTGGTTCTTGGGTCATGATCCTCCTTTGCTCGTCAGGTATTCATTGGTCTTGGAGCTGGTAACTCCTGGTGCATGAACTATTTATTTTATCTTAAGATTTGTCGAAATGGTTTGGATTCATTTGTGGTTCTCCGGCCTATCTAGCTGCACATGTTTTGCCTTTGGCTTGCCACTTGGTAGTGCTACAACTATCAAGGTTCTCAGAACTCGTGTGACTATGGTCTATCTGCATATCGACTGGCTGCAAGTTATTTCACAATGTCAGCAAGATTAGCCACATCGTTCCAGATAACCTGGCAATATCAGCTGTTTAATTCTACAACACTATAGTATTTCTACTATCGCCGAACCTTTCCAACTCGGCTTATCTGTCGACCGGACCAATGCCAAGGTTCAAGGCCATTTAAATTCTCCCGTCCCAATCTCGCAGTCAAGCACTGTCTTCAAAATCACCTCATACATAGAACAAGTACACCAGGTTACAAAGTATCACCATCCTGCTCCTGACTGTTACTGCTCCAGAGAGTGAAATGTCGTTGGAGATTGTTATAATGACTCTTGTCGGTCGCCCATGCTTCAAGACCCTCTGGGTCCGAGGCAACGAGTTGCTCGAATTCCTCCATCATGGCATCCGAAAGCTTCTCAAGGGAGAGCTGTTCAAAGAAAACAAGTTTCGGATAGCCCTGAAGGGCAAGACAATACAAAAAGTAAGCGCGCTGTGTCCCAGTACAGTTCCGATAGTCAATATTGCGCACCATTGGCAAGACGTCATTCCACACCCCCGGTGACCAGACAATCCCTCGAGAGTTGCGCAAACCCAAGTAATTAATGTCCATTAACATTTGGTTATATCGACGGCGGATCTTGTCTAGGATCAAATGAGGATACATCCGCAAAATCCTGTCATCGAATCTAGGAAACTTGGGAAATGAATCCAACAAGGCATCTTTAATTCCAGCGCGATTCTGCAACAGCTCTTGGTCTTTGTGGTAGAAGATGCTCCGGTAACAATCGAATCTTAGGAATCCGTCGATGAATGCTTTCCTTAAGCCCAAGGGGGCAATGTCCTGCCAGAGCGAGCCCCCTGTCTGATAGTGGAATTGGCCTTGATGGATATCCCACGGGCCCATTGTGAAAGCGCCGATGATCTCGGGCAGGAGCTCTTGGGCTGCGATGAGCATGTAAAACCTGATATCGCCCATTTCCTCAGTCGTTCTGGCGTTCCACCGTAAGATGGAGTCCAGAACAGGCTCGACCTCCTGTTCTAGGACCGTGATGGTATTCCCCTCGTGCTTAGAATGAAGTCTGCGAAGATGCATAGCCGCTGCTGCTAAATGTAGCGATGAGACATCACCGTAGCTAAGGAGGAGCCTAGGCAAGTGTGGCCCTAGAATATACTGGCGATTGCTTTCCAAGGTCCTCAACAGTATGATCGAAGACACGATGGCAGGCCGTATGTCGTGGAGGGAAAGGTACTGTAGCACCTGAATGTTGATCTCGGAAGGGAGTGCAGAGAAAGGATCTGACCAGAGCTGCTGGGCTGTTGCCTGTGAGGAGGCCATGTTGCAATGGCAGTTGATCGCGATGGTTGTTTGTGTTGGGTTCATCGATCTCTGAAGAAGAAAAAATAGCAGCAGAGAAAAGAACGGATTCTGTTATACTTATACTCAAGTTGACGTGATCATATGACGCGCGGTAGAATTTGTGGGAAGCTTAAATGTCAATGAAACGTCAAACTGTACAGTTACAAGGCAGATGATTGCTAGCGATAAGGTTAAGCTTTAGGCTTCCAAAATTGACCAGAACAATGCCATCTCAACCATTGCACAATGATGGAAATTGGAACCCGCACTTACAATCGATTTGCCTGACTCGTCACTTTAGTGGAAAGCTGCCATATATCTGATTGTTTTTGCGTCTTCTCCATGGTTCCAGGAACTCATTTACAACGAATAGTGCGAGATTGCATGCATTGAACGGCCTCAGTCTTGACATTGGCCTCGATAGGCTGGTCTCCAGAGTGGTAAAGCCAATAGTTGAAGACTCAACCTTGGTAGAGAAGCGCCAAGGTACTTACCCTACGGTTCGAAGCGCAGGGGCTCTGAAGCCGTAGTCATTGGTCAATCACGTCCCGATAGTATGGTAAACGCTAAAAGCCCTGCGAATCACGAAAAGTCTTGCCGTGGGACTGTGCCTCGATCGGTTACTAGTGGGATGTCTAGCGTCCAGGCAGGCCTGACAAGGTAAACGGCCATTAAATCACGCAACTGACTTGGCAGCAGATGCCTAGGCGTCATGAGCCAGTACCGCAGCAACTCATGAAATTCGGTAGTCCCTGTGGATACGCGCTAGGCAGAGCCACTTCACTTATTTAACTAATAAGGCTATTTAATAAAATGTTAGATCTTTATTTAGCTGTAAGCTAATTAGATAACTGGTACAGGCCTAGTGCGTATCCACAGGGACTACCGAATCTCATGAGTTGCTGCGGTAGATGGCGGGCGTTAAAGTGAGGATGGTTACAAGCTTTGAACTATGGAAGATACAGCTGAACGCAGAGACCCGCGCGCTTAGATATCATACGATGATCGCCAGCTCTTCTCTGCGAATGTAGATGCACTCTTTCAAGCCCCTCGAGAATTGGGTTCCGTAGCGCCGTGATATCACCAAATCCTTGTATAGTGGAGTCGGGACGACCAATGGCCAGCTATAATCACACCGGAACCGCCATCCGTCCTTACCCCTGTCAACACCCTCGAGTTTAGGCAACGGTCTCATCACATGAGCAACTCACCATGTGTGTCATGCAGTACACCAGCGTAATAGACATAAACATATTGCCAAGCGGGTTGACAATGAAAAATGATAGGAGAGGTAATACGTTTCGATAGTATTGTTCTGTGTTTTGCGTCTGGAAGTGGACACCACCGCCTTCGTCCTACAGATAACCGACCCATTTGTCTCCATCATTATCCTGCTGCTTTGCTCCACAGTACACTAGTAAATCTGGTTAGTTAGTCTTGAAGATGGTGGTAGAAGGGAGCCACACCATAGTCCGAGCAAACAGGGATATGTACAGAGAACCAGGATAAATAACCAGCACAGCCTTGCAGTCACTCAATTACCCCTCTTCGCCAATTCGTCCTTTCCAGGTCCTCAAGATTCCCAGAAATAATCAGCATGAGTGAATTTGTTCATGCAGCGACTACTAAATCGGAGGCTCTCAAGGCAATTTGTGAGCAATGGACCCTCGAGATCAGTGCAATCAAGAGTCCCGAGAAGGAATACAGAGAAAAACATCAAGTGCTGCTGAGTAACTACGCCAATGCGCTTAGCCAACTGCGGCAGCAGTCGCTCGATCCTAAAGAATACGCAAGACGGTCAGAAGCAATCCTTCAACGAGCTGGTGACATTAGAGAGCTAGAGATCCAGTATCAAAGTTCAGTCACTCTACTGGAACAGCAGTTTGGAGAACGATTGGAGGAGGCAAACAAGAGGCTTGCTTGCAATCTATTCCAGACTTTGGGGGATACTTTGGGGGATCGTGTGAGGCGCGTGCTGTAAGCATCAGTGGCGGTTTCTATTAACTTAAAATAATACTCTTATTAAATCAGTTTAGGCAGTATACTAGCTACTTAATATAATTATCTAAAATAAGCTTTTATTTAGCCTATCTAATAATTATATCTAATATATAAAGAGGACTTAAATATATTTACTAAAGGATAAAAAGGCCTAATTACTTATTATAGCTTTTTAACTTAATATTAAAAATACTCCTTAAGATATAGGCTTATATATTTATTATAAAAATAATTATAAGTTAAGGCTATTAGGTAATTAAATACTATAACTATATTAATAACTTTATTATTAATATAGCTATAATACCTATAGCTTATTTTAACTTAATCTATAACTAAGGCCCTAAAGGAGGCTATTATATACTTAATTTAAACTTTTTAAAATATTATATTCCTAAGCTTAATAATCTTAATAATAAGGTTATTAGCCTTCTTACCTTACTTAGCTATAATGCCCTTAGCTATATTAAATATTTTAAGGTTTTTATAGTTTTTTAAAGTATATAAACCCTAATTTAGTAAAAAAAAGATAAGCTTAGAGAGCTTACTGTAGGAAGTTATCCCTAGCAGTACCTTTATATTATAAAGTTAAGGGAAAATTAGGCTTAGTTAATATTACTTTATGCTTTATAGCTATAGCTTTAAGGCTATAGATATAAGTTACTTAGTAACTTAAGGAGAAAGGGTAGATATAGAAAAAAGGTTAAATAGACTGGCTATATAAGTTAAGAAGTTAAAGGTTTTAAAGAGAATATATTTATAGTAGTTATATTATTAACTATAAAGGAGGAAAGGTTAAAAGGACTGGTAAAGGTTTAGTGGAAAAAATATATATAGTAGCTATATTATTAGAGGAAAGGTTAAACTAGCTAGTTAAGGTTAGGGAATATTAAGTCATAAGGTGGCAAAAGATCGGTTATAATAAAGTTATTTTAATACAATGCTTTGGGGGATCACTCGGTTTCAACTGTATTAAAGCAGTGCCTATAACCTAAGGACCCAACAGTCGAGGCTGGTAGTGCAGAAGAGGAGTCGGGCGTGCTGCTCGAAGCCCTAAACGACCTAGACACTGATCCCGATGTCACAATCGAAGCGCCGAGAGACTTGGAAGGGGGCCAAAGCCAGACTTCAGCCCCACTTACAGGCAGTTCCAAGCGCCAGGACTATGCTTTGGTACAGACTTCAACTTCCAGGGAGATCAGAGCCTGGGCTCCGGGTGACACCATACACGAACACCAGTCAGCAGTTAACCAGACAACTCCGGCCCAAGAACAAGAGTCAGTGCGACAGTCATGCCTAGTCACAGACGGACGAGGTACTACTAGCCTACTAGCGGTTCAGGTCCCAACCCCAAGCTCAACTCCAGAGGCGAGCCGACTTTCAGATAATGTTGTTGAAAAACAGGCAAAGTTAAGCTCGATGACGATGCCGGCTTCAGAGACGAACTTGGATCAGAACAGAAGAACGGGACGCTGGGACATGTGGCAGACTTCTCAGACCCCAAATCTGTCGCGATCCTCTACTAAAAGGGCAGAGAATCTGAGCAACAAATCCCCTGGTCAGCAACCGACTGATTCACTTGTATTCCATCTTCGCTCTCCTCTGAAGAGGTCCCAGATGGAGGCATCCAATCGAGAACAGAAACGACAACGACTCCCCATCGAGCCCTTTAGTATCCCTGAAGAGCAAGTAATCGATTTTGATCAAGTCTTCCAGGGTGGAAACGCTCAAACCAAGTACATCATTGTTCAACATCCTCCACAGTTTGGAGACTGGTACACCCTAGAATGCAAGGAGCACAACAAACATTTCCTTAAGGATCCAATCAGAGGGGCTTCCCAGCACCTCATCAATCAGGAGCATGGGATAAACGGAGACCACTCCTTGGCAGTCAAGATGCTTGGAACTCGTGTTCTCAATTGCAACGAGGAACTAGCTGCGAAGAACAACAGAATAACAAGACGGGAGTTTCTTCAGATTGTAAAGCCTACGAGTGTGATTTCAGGAAACCGGGCCAAGGACAATCCAACATAAGAGATTGATATCATCCCTATTGTTGGCAAGATATACGCTACCAAGTTTCCAAAACAGAGCCACACCTGCCCGATCCTTGTTCTCCCGTGGACAGCCTTTGACCATTTTCCGTACATGAAACAGTTACTGAGAGACGCACCTGCATGCTTTCTCTTTGATAAGACGGTTGATAAGTATCCTCGAGGCTGGGCGAAGGATTACGAGGACGGGGGCTGCAGATTCAAAGACAGGGCATATCCGGTGGTCTACTTTCACAAGGAATCCTTTCCAGAACATTGTGATGTTTGCTGGGTTCCTATAACGAGCTTCGAAGTATATGATCCTGAGCATACCGGGGTTGTTTATTCGAAGATTGTGGACCGATATCTCCAGAATAAAGAACCCCGATTGGCAGCTAATCATGGTTTCTCGGCGGATAATAGTATCGTCATACCAGATAGTGATGACGGTGAGGATGAACGCGGGAACGGCGAGCTGTCTGGTAATGCTTCCCGGAACGAGAGTAATTTGGGTTCGAAGGTTAGTGTTTAGCACAAAAGATGTCCCTGCAGGGTCAACACTGATGACATAAAGCCTGGTAAAATCGGGCACAGTACACAAATACAGGCGGAAAGCCGTACTGTCAACCAGCGAGCTTTCTGCCCCTCTGCTTCAGAAATCGATGCTACTCACGTATCCCATTCTGTAATCCACACCCAACAGCCTGGCACTGCACCTGGTCCGATGGCAAGGATTCAGTATCCCTTTGTCAGCGGCGGGCCAGAAGACGTGGGACACGTAGGAACAAGCCACGCAGCTTCTTCGACATCAAAGCAGCCGGTTGTCAATGTCGTGGAGCTGGGAGAGGTACATGCCGAGAACGCTTTTAGCAGGCCACTTCCACACAATGTAGATGCTCGTGACCGTATCTCGCTGAGGCCATCGCAAGATTGGGATGTAGAGGCAATTACAACTGAGAGTCGGGAAGGGCTGCGGGCATTGGGGCCAGATATCGGTAGACACGTCCGTTGGTGTGATGAGGTTTTACAAAAGTCGTGAAGGCGCTGAGGGCTCTGCTAGTAGGGTAGTAAAGGGGACTACTTGAATGATACAGGGCATGGGATTAAGCTATATGCCGTCTACTACCATTAAAGGGTATGAGGGTAAGCTTATTGATAGAAGTAGAGAGTGTGCCGATCTAGAGAAAAGAAAGAAATGGAAGGCTCATTCTACTGCTGTTCAACATTCCTGGACTGCATTATAACCAAGCAGGAAAAGAGCGGCTAAGTTGGGAATAACAAAAAACTATATCAAAGAGTGCTATTAATAAGAGCTGAGCTGAATGGCTCTATTGCTATTTTTGTAACATGAGGCGTTGGCATGCTATTCATACCGCTTCAAGTAGTCCATCAACGTCGCCCACGAAGCGGCTGACAAGTCACCACCAAGCCACAAATTCCCATCCCCATCCCGCCCCATATTAATCCCAACTGACACAGGAAATATAATAGCTGTAAGCTTTCCCATATGATAATAATTAGGCCTCGCAGGTTCCCCACTCCCCCCTACAACCGCAGGTCCAAAATCAGTCTTATCCAAGAACCCCGACTTGGCCCAGTTAGACGACATAATCATTGTAGTTGTCGTATCACCCACGATAGGCGGGTTTCCACCTTCGATCATGGACTCGTAAGCTGCCTTGGCTGCAGCCTTGATTTGTCCTTCGGTCAAGTACTCAACGACGGCTTGGCGGGAAAGCATGGCGACTTTTCCGAGGGGAAGATCCTGTGCGTCTTTGACGGGACAGTAGAAGAATGCTCCGCAGGGTGCGTTTTGGACGTATGCTGCGTCGGGAAGGAAAAGGTTCTTGAGACGATCGCGGGGGTTGACGGCGATGAGAGTGACGATGGCTCGACCTCTGCCCATACTCTTGGCGACAGAGCGGTTGAAGAGGGCCAGGATGACATCATTCTCTGAAACAAAAGGCTTGCTGCCGTCGGTAGTTTTCTCAAGTGATACTTCACTCCTGGCTTCGGCTACTATAGCGTTGATAGCCTTGGCTGGTACACGCAGCGTTCGACACTCGAGGGGATACATCCACCCGTCATAAGCCGCCCTAAGAGCCCAGACTGCAAGCCTCCAACCGGAAAGAAGAGAACCGTCGGTTTTGGATTTCTCCGTGCTTTCAGCTCGGTATAGCCTAGCCATAACGTCATCTTTATATCCTGGGAACTTGGCAACTTGTTCAGGCTTTCCGGCTAGGATCAAACACCAAGCTTCAAGAACCGCGGACAATCCGCCTAGGTCAGTGGTCATGTGTGAAAAGGTAAGTGATACCAGTGTCCCGTCTTGGAATGTGACAACGTGCAGCGAGAATTGCGGTACATCGGTGGCGCAAAGGTCCTCAAATGATGTTGGTGCACCAGGACCTATACCGATTGATTGGAAATCGGCGGGATTTGGAAAGAAGGCGATTGCATCTGATCTAGTGGGTAATTTGGATGCTTCGGGATGGTCTGCAAAGGGCATGTCATAAGCAGCCTTGGTGAAGTGAACCGCTGGTCTTTGTGGTGAATATTCCTTCGGGACATGAACTTCAGCTTTGCCCTGGTCCTGTGATTGTTAGTTTGTTGCACCTGCTGGCAATGAATTCGCTCACGTTAAGGCGTATTCTGCCGCCAAGTCTTCTCCATCCGTCCATCTCAAAGAGTTTCGAGAGTGCTTCGTTCAACATGTCGGCGTCAAGAATCTCATCGAATCGTATTGTCCACAGCATTGGACATTTGCGCATAAACGGCGTGTCATCGAAGGCATGCATGGGCAGTACTTGATCAGTGGGTACTGTTGGAAACTGAGGCCGGCTGGGCGCGCCCATTAGGCTGGATATCGTAGCTCCCATGTTTGGCACCTGTGATTGATGGATGGTGAAAGTGGCAAACGTACTGAGATTCTAATGCCTCAGATTCAGATAACAATTTGCTCTCAAGTCACCTGATTCTCGGCACTGAGGGTGATGAATTGGTAGCATTGGTAGTACGGATACGAGCGTCAGCATTTAGACCACGACTAGTGAAACTTTGGCGCGAGTGGCGGTGAAGCTTGTGCGCTTTGGGATTCGTGTAATATTCGCCGAACAAGGTAAGATGCGGGATTGACAACTGTCGTGTCCTCCAAAAGCGTTTGGAGTCGTGTAATTGTCACTCTAGAAACAAGCTCATTCCGAGGAGGCCGAAAAGTCTAATTGAGGTAGGTAGGCAGTCACAAGCTCTGGTGTGGGCTTCGGGGCTGGCAGACTGCCGATGGTCAGCGAGGGTGATCTTCAGCGCTAAAACCCACTATCCCGATTGTGTATCCGTAAGCATTCAGGGGTAACGATCTGCATCCCTGCCCAGCAGCTAACTCCTCATCTTACAAGTGTTATGCCACATCACAGTGCCTTATCTAAAATCTATCTTCATTAACATAGTTGGTTTGATTTACCAAATCTTGGATCCATTAACTTTCTGCTGAGCCTCTTGGGATAGAAATATGACTGGCAGCTTAGCCCGTTGGTGTGACGATCTTTTATAAGAATCCTCTAGTTGTTGAAGTTCTAGTTAAGTCCTCTCTGCTCATTTAAGCTCTCAGCCACGGGTTCAACTGCAAACGACGCATGTAGATAACAACTTAAGCGTAACGCCAGGATGTCTGATCAGTTGCGGTGGTTGAAGTTCTGAAGCTAGGACAGTAACAGGGGCTGCTTGGATTATTACTAGGTATTATAGTAGATGATAGACGTCGAAGCCAAAGTAACACTGACAAAACTCGCTTTTACATTCAAGAAACGTCTCTCGTAAGGTTCTCATAGATGCTTTCACTTTCCCATGGACAGCCACCTACTGAGCCTACTCCCGCTCGTCAATGCATACGGCAAATTTACTCAAAACATGTCGACAGCTCCAAGTTTGTTACCCAAAAACTCTTTGTCATCTGCACATCCCAGGTTCATTCTATTAATTGTTTGCGCTCTCTCAATTCTGAAAAGGCATTTCTAACAGACATTCTTCAACGGGGTTCCGCGAGCAAAGACAACAAGCTTCACTTCCGCAACTTCACTGAGCTCAGTGTTGCGCAGGTTTGTATGGCTCAGATCAATGGTACCAGATGTAAACAGCGCTGGAAGTATCTTCGCATCACTGTCGGTTTGCGAAGCAGATGTCCAATCTCCCTGATCATCAGTCTTCTTAATACGGAATTCGTCAGCGCAGTATTGGTGCAGTTTGTCGTCTGGATCCCGATCGACCATAATCGGTCCAAGAGAAATATCATACTTGACATTGGTGAGCGCTTGTCCGTCGTTTTTGAGAAACTGCGCGCTATACATGTGCATGGTTAGTAGGAGTCTACAACGAAACTAATGTGTCAAGATAATTACCTTATTCTGTCAATTCGTAGATCGTAGTATCCATATCCCGAGGGATGCTTGTATGAGATGAGAAAAGGAATCTCGCCGTTTTCTCTCAGCCATGCCTTCCACTCCGGAACAAAGATATTGTAGTCTTCATTATTCTTTGTGCTGAACTCAATCCGAGGGACCGTTTGATTGTTGTGAGCACCTTTGCTTAGACTATCAACCTGCGAAACTAAACTGCGTACGACAGCCTCAAGGTCATCGACAGACATCTTGGGAGATGCGCTAACGCTGATGTCGCTATAGCGCGAAGAGAGATACCTCAGCCTCAACAGGTATTGATGGAGACGTAAGATTGCCACTCGCTTGAGAACGACCAAACTTCTGCTCAAGGCATCGATGTGGTTATGAGTAGGGAAAGTATCGCTTGCGATTTCCTTTGCTGCTCTCTCGATATCTGCTTTGCGTTTAGTTCTCAGAGCATTCTCAGCAACGCCGCCGAGATAGGCATCGATGTCTAGCTGCATCTGACGCTGAGCTTCAATGAGAGTCTTTCCTCTGATGATCATTTTCTTGAGGGCTGATTGATACTCTTCTAGTCCTGGAATAGTATCGGAGCCCAGCTTGAATTTGAGCTACTCACAATGTTAGGTAGGAATCCTCCAAGCCTCAGCCGTGTCGTTTTGTATCTAGACTCACCACGTTGAACATCTCGTCCACTTGAACTTTGATCTCTTCCCAGTCTGACAAAAGTCCGAAGTAGTCAATGGGCGGAGACGAGGTTGTTATGATATCCGACGCTTGCTCAACTGTCAGCCTTGCTCCAAACAAATACTGATCTTGTGGAACACAAACCGGTGTTGGCGGCAGCAGCAAGACTCTCTTCGATGGACTGGCGTCGGATCTTCTCTGCTTGGTGTTTAATGACCATGTTACTGTCGTATGCTTTCCAGGCGCTGAAAATACTATTCGCCGCGCTCCAGGCTACTTTTGCAACATCCTTTGCTTTTTCTCCTGCCTTGCTTTCAGGCTTCTTAGATGCTACGTCTTGAGCACTCTTGCTCAGGGCCTTTTGGACCTTCGGCGCTGGAGTCTCGGGCTGCTCGCTGTTCGCCCCGGAAGACTGATCTTTTGCCTGGTCCGATGAGCCGGACAAGTCCACCTGTAAGTGCCATTGATGTGAGATTGGTGCATCTGATGGGTCTGGAGGTTGGGACCTACTTGCTGCGCGGTGGCCTCTGCGACCGCAATACTAGCATTGACCAAAGCAGGCACTGCAACCGCTGGGTTACCAGCTTTGAGAAACTAATTAGCTCAAAGCTACTGATATCCTACAATTAGGGACTACTTACTGATCAGAGCAACGATGACTGCGAAGGCAACCTGGCCGACGCCCTTCCAGATTGCTATTTCTAGTTCCTTCTTCTACATAGAGCGAGTACAAGTTAGTAACCCAATATTAAATAACGGATCAATGAAATCAAGATAAAAGACCCTTACGAACCTTTCCCTCTTGATAGGCTTTAACATTCTTCTCGAAAGTAGCCAGGGTAGAACTAAGATTTTCCTGCCTGTCCTACCCCACGTTAGATAGGGGAAACGCCGCATGAGGAGGGCTTCTTACCATCATTACACCCTTGTATCTTGCCACTACGTCGCAACTCTTTATCATTGCCTTATAGTACTGATCATCCGGTACAGTCCCGAGGGCAAGAGTTGATAGGGCGTGTAATGCCTTGGCATTATCTTTTTTCAATTCCTGAGTCATGTCGCTTGCCAGTCTCAAACTTTCCATCGACCGCTGGACATTTCTACAGCTCGCGATAGCTTCATTCAGGTACCTTTCATACTTGGAGGGACTTTCCAGAGGAACGATATACTTGCCAACAACTTTGTCTATTGGAAATGGCCCCGGGTACCGTCGAGGTAGTTCTAAGCGCTGGAGCAGCGTACTGGCATCCTGTTGTAGGGCTGAATACTCTGGCCGGGACCTAGTACAGCGGCAGATGTACGAAAGATATGCCATTGCGTTTCTCTCTGCATGCTCTTTGCTCTCAATGTCAGAGGCGCCAAGAGATTGAAATACATGGCTGCATGCTAGAGCGAAAAGGTGGTTGAGTAGGAATGGGAGGTTTCCCAAGGCACGACTGGGCAGGTTGATTAGCGGGATCAACGACTCTCAATGAAAGGCTGAAGCTACCTTGTATCTGAGAAGGCTGGACCATCTGAAACAGTCAAAAGTCCTGAGGGTGCAAACTCCCCGTCAGCTATTTTTCCTAGTGGTTCGAAGCTCACATTTCCAGTCGAATTCCTGATCCTGAATCCGAGCATGTTCTGAGTATCTCCCGTCGACTGAGCTGTTTCCAGTTGATTTTGGAACTGCCTCTTCAAGTGTTCTTTCCAGGACTCAGAAGACACGCTGCTTATTGCCACGTAGGTCTCGAACTTAGGGCCATCACGGGAGATAGTTAGATTTGGACCATTATGACCGATACAAATGAGACCCGAGGGCAGTGTTTCAAAATAAACGTCCAACTTGAGCTCTCTTGGCGAGGCAATATTGAACTTCCAAACACCAAGTTGGGCTAGAAAGGTGCACGTGAAGATATGTATATAACGTAGCTCGCTTGTTGGTGATATGTCGATAGTTACTGTGCCATCTTCGACAGGTCCGCTATGAACCAAATTGACACAATATAGATGGAGATAGCGGATAGTGTTTGGGACGTCTTCCAGTATCTTGCGTAAATCTAGCTGAGCGCCTCGGCGGAAGAACTGGCATGATTTCAATTAGATATCATATTATCCTCCACAGCGGTACTGGTGTAAGGACTCACGTGTCTACTGTATTGAGCCGTCAAGTCCATATTCAAAAGGCCGTTCCGTATCATCGTCGACGGCATGATACAAAGGTATGGAAAGTAGCGGAATGGACGAGATGCGCTGGTATTGTCGTTCAGAGAAGACAAGTCGCTGCCCGCCTGTTATGACAATGTCTACCAAGAACATCTGCTGTGTGCATACGCTAGTGATTTCAGCTAGCCACCATAACTGCCCGCATACCTGTATACAGAATTCAATTTGCCTCCATTTTAGTGTCCGCCAATGAGGGTGCCGGCTTGGTTCTGGCCACCTTACCCCGCTCGTCGGATATGGTCCGTTCCGTTGCCACCAGGCAATAGTTTTCTAATGTTGGTTAATTTCCCACTCTTTCTGTCTCAGTTGATGGTCTAGATTTCGTGTCTATTGGGAAGCCACTCGATAGTCTTGCAAAGTGGCTTGCCAGTGGCTGGCTGTATCTATTATGGCTCTCTCCTTTCGCCTTCATCATCTCCCTTGAAATCTGTTTCCAATTTCAACTTCTTGGTCATTAATTTCGCCTTATGGGCATACTATCCTTTCCACAACTCTAACAGAAAAAAACTCTGTATACCTGAAAGCTTTGTATTCACGATGACAAATGTCGACAGCCTCATAAAGCTTTGCGGGGCAGAGGGACTGTCCTTCGATAGTACCACATATCGCCAACAGCTTGTTGGGGACGATACTGTTTTGCAAGTACTTGAGAGCCATACGAATATCAAAGAAATTGAAAAGTTTCTCTGGGGTAATTCGGCAATTGGGCAGGAGATGGGCCTGCTCTCGTCTCTGGAAGCCATCTCCAAGGAAACCGACAAGTCCGTAACGGCGGCTTGGAAAGCATGTCAAGGTATACAGTTTACAAGCACTCAGCCTTCCCAAGTACTGACTAGGATTAGACTCGATTCAGGCGATACAGATGTTAGAAGACATCTGTGTCAAAGCCATGTCGCTGTCCCCAGACCTTAAAGAACCAGGAACAAATATTGTTGGAGCATTCGATGAAGTCTGGAAAATGCTGATTGGACCAAATGAGGCCATGAAGAGGGCCCGGCATGGTCAAGTCGCATCGACTGACTTTGTATGCTTCCTCATGCACTGAACCTCGGGAACTTGTTACTGATTAACAACCAGTTTCTCGGTTTTCTGTCCAAGCGCAAAGACACCCGCATTGAGAAGTTTATCACTGATGTGGGTGCAGTAGAGGCTGAGTATGACAACAGTTCACGAGAGCGGTTTTTGCTGGAAAATCTTTACGAAACTCTCCGACTTGACAACACGGCAGGGTTGAAATTTTGGACTTGGGCACCGATCGTTGAAATGGGTCCTTTGCAGGTCAAGACCAACCGTAAGTCTCTAGCTTGAGCTACAAATCCCTTCTCATCGCGACTGACAAACCCCTTCTGTACGGTGAAGTGTGGAAAGGCAATAAGCAGACATACCAGCCTGACTTTTACTGGGCCCAATACCTCGCATTGATCCGTAGCGTTAAAATGAAGAAGATAAACCCAGATGGAAGCATGGAAGGTCACCCTATAGGAGCCTTTTTTGAAAACCAAGGTGTTGAAATGCCATATCGGATAGCGAGGCGTATGGTACTCTATGTATCAAATGATCAGGTAGTCCGCACCCAAGAAACCCAGATCGCTCTACAGGGGCTAGAGGAAGACAAATTCGATTTTTCCGAGTTACGGTATGACAGGGTCCGATATCCTCCTTTTCACCATATCTGCACGGTATGGTACCAGATGCAAGGGATATTGAATACACTTAGCGGGCCTGACGGATCATGGAGAAAGGACGACAATTATGCCAAAGCCCGCGCTATAATTTCTGTTCGAGAGAAGCTGGCAAGAAGCATGGGCTATATTGAAGAGATTGAAGAATCTGTGGATGTATTCAATTCCAGTAAGTATTGAGTGGGACTCAACCTTTTCCACTGAAAAACACCTACAAAAGCTGACCCAACGGATAGATGTGTTGGATCCTATGCTCATAAGCTTCAGCGATGTGGTGAACAGTCTCCAAGATTTGTCTGCTAACATCCTCTATGGAGATAATGAAGACCAACGAATCAATCTTGAAGAATTGATAACGTCGACGAAACGGGTACGTAGACCAGGTCCTCTTTCTCAGTGTATCTTCTAGTCTACATAAGTAGGCTGTCCGGAAATTTTCTCCACCCTCACACGTTGCCAAAAACATGTGCTAATATATGAACAGTGGAATTCAAGTTATAGCCGTGCGAACGACTTCTTCAATAAACCTGCACCGATACGTTTTCGAGATTGTGTTGGTTTCGCAGAGATCTCTGACAACCAACTCAAAAACCAAGTAGCTCCGAAAGTCACAGACTGGACACAAGTTGTTATGGGTTTCGAAAAGGTCGATCTTGACAGCCAGAGGCCGCTATACAGCTTGATTGCCCATAAAGACGACGAAAAAGACGCACCTACAATCACGACCTATGGCGACCCAAACTCTAAACCAGTAGGAGCTCGGGCACGTATGTTGGAGCTACCCAAGTCAAGCCACAGTGAATTCGGTAGAGTGAGCAACTGGAAACAAACAAAAACCGGCGACTACTACGAGATTCCTGTCACTTTCGCCAACACATATACCTCGAAGCCGAATGTTATCTGTTGGTTGGAGGGTTTCGAAGCTCATACAACGAAAAACCTTCGTGTCCGTGCAGAGGTCATTGGCATCACCGAAAAAGGTTGCGTCGTAAGAATCGGTAGTTGGTGGGATACAGAGCTTGTCCACATTAATGCCGTCTGGTTCGCGCACGCTGCTGATCACCCACACATTTTCACTGGAGGTGGCAGTGTGCACCAATACGGGCATCATTCCGATATATGGGCGCCTTTTGTCTCAATTGACTTCCCTGAAGAGAAGTTCAAGAAGCGAAGACCTGACATCTTTCTGGCAATCTCAGTTCTCGATACCCATCATCTGTTCAACACTAGATGCGAGTTGAAGGCCACAAACGTTACCCAACGAGGTATGAAAGTCTCGGTGGATGCATGGTGGGACACATATTGCTACGAGGCTAGTTTTTCATGTATTGCGTTCGATCCAGACTTCTTTCAGTATGCATCGGAGGTTTAACCGGTAATTTCCTTACGCTAGGTAGCTTAGTTGAATCATTTTACCTTACAAGAGTCTGGTGAGGACTAAACACACAAGACTTGGTTAGTTTGTACCCGAACTTCCGATGTTATAATGCGAGAGATTTCTCGGGGAAGGGATTAGTGTTCCTTTAGGATTGTCATGTCAATAGGTCTCCAGAACCTCGAAATATCTCTCAGAACACCTAGTAGATTTCCTTTTAGGTGTCCCATCTATGCGCTTCCACAATTCGAATCGATACCCCGCGGAAGCTGAATACACCAAGCATATGATCTGAGACACGAGTAGGCAACACAGATTTACACACAGATTTGTAACGAAACGAGGGTGAGTAGCATCCAGGTTATGCGCGATAAGTCAAGCTGTAAGAAGAATCAGCTTCCTACTGCGCAATGGATTTCGGACGCCGGATTCATAAGTCCATTTATTCACATGTAACTCAGAATGAAACAGTTCAGCAAGTAGTTGAATTTACTCCTAGCCTAGCCTGTGCAATATACCACAGAAACAATACCTGCATTCAGTAACACAGCCCAGACTTATCATTCCTTGCCCTTTTTGGCTTTCTTGCGGCACTTTGAGCAAAGATCCTCAGAACTTTCGCTGTCAATGGGTGTAGCCTTTTTCCCGCAACCTTCGAATACACCTCCTGCCTTAGGGCAGGGGCGTTCAACGATATGCGTGTTCATTTCGTGCTTGCAAGTAGCGCATTTGTCGACCACAACGCTCCTGATACACATTTTGTGACTATTCAGGTGAATTCAAGTATACAGTATTGTAAAATTGTTGTTATAACTTGGATGGGTGGATTGTTGAGTGGAATAGAGAAAGAATCACTTGAGGGCGCAAAGCAGTTTATTTATACAGTGAGAGCAAGGGCACTGATGCTGAGTGAAGATACTTATTATACTCTCTGGTTGATACATATTCAACTAGTAGTCTATCTGAAACTGCCGAAAATAAGCTATGTCTTCTTATTTAGACACTGATTATATGAGGGAGGACGTAGGTAATGGCAGGGCTTCACGGCAAAAAAAGATGTTGATCGACCGAGAGAGCTAGGATATTAACTTGTAGCTACTCCTTGCTCTTCGGATTCTCCTTCCTTTCACACTTCTGATATTGTCTGCTATTAGTTGTCAGTGATAACGAGGTTGGCGTTCACTCCGTATGCTTCCCAATCACCCCGCGACTTCGGGATAGGAATACTTAAGTATCACCACACGTATCTTTAGCATGTAATCGCCACATATATTTGGAATGGCGGGAAGCGAAGCTTGTGAGCCCGAGCCAGTCTATGAGACGGTCGGTGATTCATCGGGAAGAAAGTAGTGATGGGGTTTAGGACATAGAACAATTATCGGATGCAGCAAGGCCCTTGTAAATAATACATACATATATCCTAGAACCCACAACCTTCGTCATATACTAGTTGTTCTCCTAGTACGGCATACTCTGTATCATCGCTGCCTAGAACCCAAACTAATATTGAGAGGCAAATGCATCAGCATAAATATCCATATCTCCGACAAAGCCGTTCAATCTCGTTGGTGCCCAGCCTAATAGTTGCTTCGCCCTATCAGAAGAACCGCGCAGACTAGTTCCCATCGCTTCCGCGAACAAATCGTCGCCTGGTCCTACCAACTCACAGCGTCCCTTGAAATCCCAATGTGACGCCAGAGCTCTGAAGATATCCGACATGCTCTCCTGACTAGTCACAAGGTCAAACACAGGATAGACCGAGGTATTGTTGATAAGGGGAAGTTTCTCTATAGCCTTCTGGAAACCAGTCGCGACATCGCTAACGTGGACAAGCCCAGGCCGGGAGTTAACGCTCAATGGAATCTGGATAGTGTCTAAGGATCCATCTCGGGAGGCTTGAAGGAGTGGAAGAATAAAGGCGGTCCAAATAGTACTCTCGCCACCGTAGATGAGCGCCGGACGTAGAACAGCCACGTCGAGGACGTCAGAAGCAGCATGAACAGCATTCTCATGCGCGACACGCCATGCAACAAGCGGCGCAGGTGGCGTGGTGGCATTAGGTCCAACAATGTCTAGATCATTGACTAGCTTGTCACTCGATCCGTGGACCCAAGTTCCCGAGCAGTAAATGAAGCCGAGTTTCGGAACGGGTGAGAGACCTGCAGATTTTGCCTTGTTCAAACGCTCTTTACCGACGGCTTTCACATCAGCAAGGAACTTTGCCGAGTCTTGATTCGCCCCAGAGACATCAATAACTATATCGATGTTGAAGTTGCGAATGGCATCGAGGTAAGCGTCTGGCTTGTTGATAGGGTCGGGACAGATAACAGGCGTGACTTCGGCGACGGCTAAAGACTTGGCTTTGGCTTCATTGCGAGCGATGCCGAAGACTCTATGTTGGCCGCTATTGATGAGGACGCTGCAGACTCTGCTGCCGAGGTAGCCAGTGGCACCGATGATGAGAACTTTAGGCATGCTGGATAATAAAGATATCGTTTCTTTGTGTGATGGTGAAGGAGCTTAATTACGTTCGTGCAAACAGTTTGCTAATACTGGTTCTTAAGAAAGTCTACGAATCTTGCATTGCTTGTCCTTCTCTCTTATACTACAGCGTTTTTCTTGCCAACGGAATTTACTATCGGATGTATCAATTGTATTATTCCCAAACGGGTCTCTTTAGGAATAGTGCTGAGGTTCCAGCGCTTACACCACCGGAGATAGACGGACGGACGGCGGCGCGGACGGGATTAAGAACTACCAAATCTGGAAATCCGACACGGAATTAAGCCATCTCAAACCTCGACAAGAACTGTTCCTCAACCTCCCCGAAGAAGATATCCCACAGTGAAGAAAACTGTGCTTTCAGACCATCGCGTTCTTCTTCACTCCAGACACGACCACCGCGGTTCCAGCGCATAGTATCTTTCGCATATGGTATTGGCTGGTCGTAGGTGAGAGTCATGAAGGGCCCTGGCACTCCGAGTCAGTACAAGAGTCGTATCGATCGATATGTACTTACAAAGTCCAGCAGGCAGGCCCAAACTCTGGTAACATAGTGGCTCGGTCTCTGTCATTCTCTTCTTGAACCAGTCGTGGAACTGACGGAAGCCTTCGACGGCCAGGGACGATATCCGAACGGAGTAAAATCTGAGGATGAAGTTATCATGTTTCCAGATTAGGTCCACGACTGGAACCCGAATGAGTCTACCATCGAGACTGGTGGTAGTCCCAACCTCGACGCATCCTTGTTTGGTCAGACATTAGTTTTGAGAGGAAGAATGCTGCAGGTAACTCACTGTCAAAGTCGACGTCTGGTGGACCAAGACCAAGTCTCTGTGTCGCGAGTCTCAAGAAAAGGCCAATCTTCTGAAAATCAGGCGTATACATGATTAATCGTGCTCTATATCGATTAGAAGTGCCTTGATCAATATTTGGTTCAACTCACGCTACCAAAGACCCCTCCAACTCCCAATTATGGAGAGCTCCATTCTCGCGCAAGAATACATAGCATGCCAACGCAGCTTTCCTCGTCGACCGTGTGGCAACTTTGTTGACTTCATTGTCAAGCGCCGGGAGTGATTTCTCCTTGATACCTTGTAATGCGTGGTCCAAGACTGTATTGCCGCTTGCCACTGCATTCCAGGGGATCTTCTTGTTTGGGAAATGCCGCTGTGCATGATCTTTGATCATTTGCAACGCGGTCTTGTTAGACCAGTATGCTGCGATATGTAGACAAGTTCGACCTCTTTCATCGGCAACTCGGAATACGTCATCAAAAACCGGATACTTGGCTAGGAGCATTCTTGTGATCTGATGACATGCGAGGTCATACGAGTCCCGAGCTTGGAAACGTCAGTGGTGTCTCTACAAGTTGGTGGGCACTTACATCCAGAAAAGCCTTCGATGGCTGTCACTAACAAGGTCTTGCCCGCTGGTGTAGTCACGTACTCGGGAAGTGAATCAAGATTGAGCAGATACTGAATGTGCTCGATCGGTACCAAGCCATCAGCAACAGCTAGCGAAACGAGGTAGCCACCAAATGTGACCCAGCTGCCATCTCTATTCATCTTGTAGTCGTGCTTCAGAGAGTACTTCGCACGTAGAGTTTCAGCTAGTTTGCGCTCGTCATCATACCCTTCGACGAGAAGCTGAGCGAAGACCGTGAGGCCAGAGTTGCACTGCCCCTCCAATATCTCTGTCATACTCTTACCCTGTCGTCTCTCCGAGGAGAATTCTTCAAGTGTCTTGATTAGTTCTGGCAAGATCTTGGGGAAGTAGTGTGCCGCAAAGTGAAGTGCGTTCCGCCCTCCTCTCTCTGGAGTGAGGATATCTGCGCCTTGTCTGACGAAAGCCCGCACTGCCTCGATATCTCTCCTCTCGATAGCGACGTGTAGAAACAGTCTTGGTAAGTCCCACGACGGATCATCGATGACAATATCTGGAAATACTTTCAGAAATGCATCTACAAAGAAGCCAGACCCTCTAAATGTGCACATCGTCAAGAATGGATCGGTTGGTTGCTTCTTATCCACACGTCGTCGCTCGATCATCACCGACCTGGCTTCTTCATCAGCTAGGAGAGAAATGACAGTCTCCAGCTTTTCTTTATACCCTTTACCTCCGACGCACATACAGTAGAAGCGCGTTCTTCGGAAAAGAGCACTAAGTGCTTGAGCCTTGGCATCGCTAAGCTGACGTCGCGCTGACAACCCTAGAATCGCCACCAAGGCCTCTGAGGCAGCTAACATTCTGCGCAGTAGATCAACGTCAAGCTGCTGCGCTGCATGCGCAATCGCAGTGTTGAAGTTCAAGAATCCATCCCATTCTTGGACTTGTCTAGTTGGATCTGCACCATACTCCAGTAGAAGTTCAGTTGCAACTCCGTGGGAGTAGTCCCATGCTGCGAACGTAGTGTGCAGTGGAGTTGCGCCGTTCTTCATAGGGACATTTATGTCGAGACCTGCTGATAATGCAATGTCGAATATCTCTTCACAGTGCTCGCGTTTGGAGAATTGAGTTAGGGAGTGAAGAATCGTGGCTCCATGGAGAGTCTCTCGAATGGTTGGGTCAGCGCCGTTATCGACGAGGAGTTTCGCCATGTCGAAGTGGCCGCAGTGACAGCTTAGAAGCAACGGTGCCCAACCGTGAGTGTTGCCATGTCCGATGAGATCAGCACCAAGCTCAACTAGAGCACGCGCCATGACAAGATCGTTCTTGACAGCCGCAATCTGAAGCAGCGTAAAACCATCCTTGTCGCAGCAGTTGAGACATCCAAGTTGAGAGACCCCGTCTTTGAACTCCTCTATCCTTGCTGGATCTATGTTCTCTTTTCTTGCATCTTTGAGGCACGCTAGACGGTCAAAGTCGAATACTGGAGTTTCCATCTTTGGTTTCTCCTTCAAGAACAAAGGGCTGTTGCAATGGAGAAGAAACATATTCGGAAATCTCCGTTCAGTTGCGAGATATGCTTCATACTTCTCTGGCCACCTGCGAGTCCAGATATTACCGAGGACCTGGTTTGTTGAGAGATGCTTAGGAACTAAATGGTCGAACAGTGTTCCTTGAGAAAGGCCGAATGTCTTAGCTCCATATGACTCAACCTTGCTGAATAGCTCATCTTTTCTCTCTGGTGGTAAAGGTGTATCGCATGCATCAAAGATTCTGAGGATGACAGACAATGCGTCTGAGTTGTCCATCATAGCGGCTGTAACAAGATGGTCTAGACCCTTCTCTATCGATAGCTCGACGAGTTGTCCATTGAGGTACGCCCCAGCCAGGTGAAGTGGCGCAGCAGAGTCTTGTACATCGCCTGATTCAACGCTCTCCTTCAGATCTCGAAAGACTTCTTCTTGTGCCACTCTAGGGATAAGAGATACATTCAGAGTGTGCTCGAACGCAAACTGGAAAGTTAGTCATGTCAAGGATGGAGCGTCTTACTTACATCAGGGACTTTAGCTATAGCTCCATCGAAGATCTCCTCCATTCGGGAAATGAAACCCTCACTATCTTGAGTATCCTCATCCGGTTTCCAGGTCTTCTTGAACTTCTTGAGACTAGCTGGCTTGAGGCTGTGGTCTTCGAAACATGTTGCGAGCATTTTCTCGAATTCTGGGTTGTTTATCTTGATGGAGATGACTTGGTCGTACATTTGCCGCAGTTGAATCAGCATTTCGTCGTTGTGGATGTCGCTTACCTAGAAATGTGTCAGGAGCTTGCAGAGGATCTTCATTGATAAAGGTCTGGTGTCAGACTCAGCCATTCTTACCAATCCTGAATGTTTCTTCTCAAGCGCAGCCAGAGCGCCCCTAAAATATTAGTATCAGCTTGAGGTCATGATGAGGCTACATACTTGTATCCGTCTGCAGCTGGCCGTAGATCCTTGAACCACTCCAACGGGATCGTTGCCTTTCCAGTATGAAGTTGTTGCATGAGTCCCAGAAAAAGGTAACTTTGTATCGCCGATAATGAGACCCTTTCCGATAGTGAAGGCGTACAGGTTCCCTCAAGAAAAGCGTAGATGAACTCTTCCTGTTGTTCTGCAAGGGGTGTTTTCTCCTTAATGTTCTCTATGAGTGTTGCGACTGCTGAGCCTGACTGGCTTGGTGCCTTCTTCTTCATCTCCAAAACGGCCCCTGGACTCAGTGATTCAAAGGGCGTACAACCGTTCATGAAGATGCTGGCAGTGAGTAACCCAAGAGAGTAAATATCTGTCTTGTGGAGATCCTGCAGTCTGATATGTTCTTCTGCATCAAGTTCAGGTGCCATCCAAGGAAGACTACCAATCCTCGCTTGGAACATATTCTCGGACTTATAATCATCAAGGATGACCGCATACCCAAAGTCGCAGAGCTTAGCCCGGATAGGCGGAAGACCAGTTTTATCGAGGAGATCATGCTGGTGTTCGTCAAAGCCAGAAGTGAAGACCAGCACATTAGTTGGCTTTAGGTCAGCATGAACGATCCCATGCGCATGGAGAAACTGGAGTGCGCGACCGATGTTCATGGATATTGCCAATTGGGACTTGAAGTCCGCTTTGTTTGAGGACAGGTACTCTGCCAATGTGCCCTCATCCGCAGCTTCGAGCAACACCTGTGGCCAAAACCTCCCGACACTAGGCGACTCACTCCACGAAATGGCCAGCATCGAGACAATAAAGTCGCATTGTCGAATTGTCTCATTTGACAAAACTCGTATCTCGTTGATGGCAGCAGCAAGTTGAGGCGAGTCACTCGCGACCCCTTGAGACGTAACGATCTTCTTGGTCACGTATCGTCGAAACTTTTGGCTATCTTTCGCTTTCTGGATCCAATCGCGCACTCCGGGTGTCGCATTGATAAAGTCCTCATCTGCGTCGAGACTGAGTTCTTCAGCTGATGCAAACACGGCAAAGGAAGCGCCTGCACCAGCCGAGAGGATGTTCATGCTGGCGATGACATTGTTCTGGGCGCTGAGGATCGGGACATCGAGGGCGACGGCGACAGCCAAGAATTCAGCTTGGCCTTTGACTGCATATGTCTTATCGGGACGGTTAATGAGTTCCGTCGCTGAGAAAGGAGCGGAATATGTCGAAAATGATTGAAAATCGCCCATTTTGACGACACACGAAACTTGGCGATCGAGGGACGATTTGAAATGCGGGACGGCTTCTTATCTCGCGCATGCTTCGGAATGTAAGGCTGATTTCCTCGCTAGGCTGAAACCAGATTGTAACATATTTCAGCCATGTCTCGGTCTAGACCAATGAACTGCGATATTCGCTTTCACGAGCTTACGAAATCATTGCAAGACTTTCAGCTTGAGCCGTAAAAGTGAGGGGTCCCGACGCTATTGATTACCTGCATTGGCTTATCAGGGTCTAGATCGCCCGCCAAAACCATCAATCCTGCTTCTCTGCGTAACCTCTTCCTTTCAACCCATTTTTACAAATCGAAATGTCCGGTCTTGAGATACCAGCTTTTATTATCGGCCTCGGCGGTTTGATCTCAGTTTTTGAGAAGGGTTTCGAAATATGGCGCGTCATTCGGAGAGCCGACGACTTTGGGGATGATATTGCGGATTGGATGTGCAAGTTGGAGATGGAGTTCTTTCGGTTCCAGACTTGGTGGACTGCTTTGGAACATCTTGCGATCACGAAAAGGTCATCGCATTCGGTTCTCAATGTTCCACTTCAGTCTTCGCCTTTGCAGGTGACGCTGGATAAGCAGTTCGGAAAGCCCATTATTGATGCTGCGACTAGCGTCTTGAGGCTGCTTGAGAAGATTGAGGGGATTCTCCAGCGGAACGGCGTCTTGGTGGTAATACAGGCAGAACCGGTTATCACAGATCAAGGTGCAGACCTTGGGGAAGCCACTGCGAAATCGAGACAGCGACTCAAACGATTCGCTAGTGAGCTTCTGAAGCATACGCCATGGACAACTCGGATCAAACACAGTACGAGTCCATGGAAAGAAGACTCTGACAAAGCCGCCCTCGATGATTCACTGGCGTCCATGATATACTGGAACAACACTCTGTACAGAATACTGCCTCAGAATATTCGAGACAGCATCCTCGAGCTTGGAATCGCAGGCTACGCTCTGGACTCCCCAGACAACATCAAAGACATCGTCAACTTGTCTAATGACCGCAACGGCACATTAAGCCAAAGCGCCAAGCTTATGTCGATTCGACAGCGCTTCAAAGATGGCATGGGTTTGAGCGCTACCATGGATGCTATACTCCAGCAAATGGAATTGAAGGAAACTGGATTCGAGGGTCTCGTCGCAGCCGATGTCTTCAAGGGATGTCAATATACGATATCTCAGTACACATCTCAAGACGGCCAGATTTCTCGAGCTCTGATTGAATGGATACCCATACCAAAAGACTTCGATGCTTATAAACTGGCTCACTCCCGAATGGCACGGATCTCGTACACTTTACAGCAGATCGGAACATTCTCAGCAATACAGCCCTTACCAGCTCTCGGGTTTGTTGAGTTTGGGGGCGCGAGGTCTTTTGGTCTTGTGTCGGCCTTACCTTCAAGTTTTACATCTTCTACAAAGGCTTACACGCTTTACGATATGTTGTCGGGAGGCCAAAAGTCGGCGGCGGGTAGCAAATCAGCATCACGAGTACAGCATGCTCTTCCAAGTTTGAACCAGCGACTCCAGCTTGCTTCAAAACTGGTGATGGGATTTTACACTTTTCTTTTGGCTCGATGGCATCACGAGCGGTTCAATTCTCTGCACATCGCATTCCTCATAGACGAGACGGACACAAAGTCAAAGGCACTTGATCTCAGTCAACCTATCATCGGTGGTTTCGCAATCTCTCGGCCAGACTCACCTACCGAACTATCCATCTCAGCGTCAGTTGAAGATACCGAGATTGTCTACCTGCATCCCGACATACGCAAGCGTCTCAAATCAGGAGCCAAACAGACTGGCAATCAACAACGGTTCCAGCGAGTCCATGACATTTACGCTGTTGGACTATTATTAGCTGAGATTGGATATTGGCGACCCATCGCAAGAGTCGCTGAGTCCGGGGCAAAGGGTTCAAAAGCAGACTCAATGTTACCCGGGCAGTTCAAAGAAGCTGTCATCAAGAAGTGTCGATCAGACCTAGCCTTCTTCGCAGGGGAGACTTACAGGGATATCACGCTGCGATGCTTACTGGCTGGTGAGGCCGGCGGGGTTCAGGCAGAAAACGACGCTGCTGGATTGAACAACCTGTACTGGGACGTTGGAATCAATTTGATGACTAGTTAGAAGCCATAAAGCATAAGACTCTCTCACGTTGATTGTCTGTCTGTATGTGAAGATATTCAGGTGGTTGGGGAGGCAGCCGAGTCAAGTCCGACGGATCTGACAGCGAATGCTATCCACTTACAGGGGCTGAGCTAGGCAGAACGCCCTCCGCCTGCACTAAAATAGGCACACGATGCATGTCTTGGCGGAAGGATTCACGGTGCTGAGATTATAAGAATGAGAACGAAGATACCATGATTACTTCGAAGAGAGAGAGCATCATACTTGAATAACACTGTAACACTGTTTCAATTCCCTATCATGGCTTCTATCAATGCGCCTCCAATGGATTTCACCAACGTCTCATACACAAATCTTCCCTCACCAACCTCAATTCGTCTACTGTCATTCATCAAGAGACCACGCCAGCTTTCGCCTCCTTCAATTCTCGGTGAATCTCTACTAGAATGCATTCTAGAAACCGTGGATATCAACGAGGCCCCAGATTTCGATCTCATCTCTTCAACATGGGGAAATCCAGACAGTGCTGATCCAGGCGATATTGATGAATATGGGCCTATGCATCTCTATCCCACCACCATCAACGGAAAGCTAATGTTTCTCCCGAAAAACATCTATGAAGCTCTCAAAATGGCTCAAAGAGTCAATGATCCCGTCGAGAAGCGCAATGAACTGTTCCTGGAGACAGAGTTGATGACAGCCGTGGAAAATAATCATCGACCCAAGGTTCAACAGTTGTTGGAACAAGGTGCTCATATCCATGCGCAGGATTGTTTTGGCAAAACAGCAATTCATCACGCAGCACAACTCGGTCATTTCGACATGATCAACATGCTTCTCGACTACGGTGCCAGTATGAAAGTAATCGACTCGTATGGTAAAACGCCGATGGACTACATCACATACACGAAGCCAAAAGATTGGGAGAGCATTGAAGAAATTGCTTATAAGATGCAAAAGACCCCTGAGGACAGAGAGCTAGTCCCTGTTCCTGAAGTTGTTCGAGTCGGGAGGCCGATGTGGATTGATGCAATTTGCATCGATCAGAGCAATCCCGAGGAGCGATCGAATCACGGTTCTTTGGTTCCACAGATCTACTGTCGTGCTAGTTCTGTCATCGCATGGGTTGAAATTCAAAACGACGAAACGAAGCTAGCGTCACAGGCCATCTTATCAATCCTTCGAGCTGATGGCAAAGACCCGGATGAAACTATGTCGGATGACAATCCTTCTACCACAAGGACTGGGTGTTCATACATCCCCTCCGATCAGGAAAAGTCATCTATCATCAGATTTCTAAGGCGATCTTGGTTTGAACGGGAAGATCTTATGCACGAAGTCGCTTTCGGGAGAGCAATCACTGTTTATTGCGGCATGGATTCGCTTTCGTTCTCATCCATAATGGAATTTCTCAGACGGGAGGCGTACAGTGGTACTTTTCTACCTTCTGACCTTCATGTTTGGTCTTTGATTGGTAATACTGGGTCTAAGAAGCGACGCTCACTTGAGTCAAGATCAAAGACGAAGAGAACGCGACGAGATTCGATTGATGGATGATGTGCTGGGTCCACAGTCTAGCAGGCTGAGTTTTCCTATTGTCGCTCCTTTTTTTTATATTTCGCAACTTAGACTGCTCTTATGAGCTTATGAAGTAACGAATTTGCTATCTCATCCTCGTTCCTATCCGAATCAAATTCTGTCACGGTCTCAAACTGAAAACTCGTAAGCAAAGGCGGTAGCGTTTGTAGGCGGGTTGACAGAAAGTGTCAGCTATGATTCAAAGTTAGCTCAGACACTAAGTTCAAAGGAAAGGCACGTATATAATGCAGCGCTAAGCTCGAGGGGCGACTCACCGTGTTGGCCGAATAAGTATACCTCTTCTCTCCCAAATCAATAGGCCCGTCAACCTTTCCATTCGGCCCAGCCCAGTCGAATCGATAAGTCCGAACCTTTACCGTACCCTTCTTTGGGAGTCCTACTGCTCCCAAGCCGCTGACTTCAATGCTATACTTTGCTTGAACGGTTCTGGTGCCGGCTAGGATCTTGACCTTGTGGCCTTGCTTAGTAGCAAAAACATCAAACTTCAAGTCCGACGACGCTTTCGTCAAAAGTCTCTGCCCTGTCATGGCTGCATAGTATTTGTATACCTGCCACTCGCCATTCGGGTAATAGGTCCCCTCAGAGGTGCCGGTAGTGCTGTAAATCAAGTTACCCATCCAATTGTGCAGATCAGATCCACCGCCCCAGTTCGCACGTAGACCTCTGAGGTTATGGCGCTCTAGTTGAGAAAGGTAGTAGACTGAGTTGGCTGGATTCTGCTCATCGCGTGCAGCGTACTCGTTGATGTCAATTGGCTTCTCTGGAACGCCGTATTGTCCCCGCAAGGTAGTAAAGTCGAGGATGGTGTTGTCGGGCTCACGTTCCCAATCACCAATCTGATGCCAGGAGAAGATATCAGGGATTGTCTTGTTGCCTGCTACTGACTGTAGCCAGGTATGCCATTTATCATCAGACAGAATGGGTGAATGTGCCATGGCTGGGCCGCTGAGAAGGGTTTTGGGAAGTGCTTTTCTAATCCGGCCAGTCAGCTCACTTTAAATGCGTATGCATCAAAGGTATTCTTACCGCAGGAGTTTGGTCGCGCGATTATAATACTCGAGAAACTGGGGCCATGAGCGATCCCAGAAAATATCAATATCAGGCTCATTCCAAACATCAATCACAAGACCCTCCAACATGTTATGGGCCTTTAAATCAGATACAAGCTGATTCCAGAATAGCTCCGTCTCAGTCCAGTTGCCATTATCACCTGGAAACGGAGAGTTTGAACCCTGTCCGCCATCTGCACCCCAGAGGTCATGAGGCAGCAAGATAAAATCAGCGTTATACTTGCGTGTGGTGCGGTAGTTGGATAGAGTAGAGTTGAAGCGACCGAGGTATCCTTCATAGCCACCTCTAGCCCAGCCAAGCGATGGAATCTGGGCGCCGCCACCGCGATTCGCGTTGAATTTGATGTTGGTTACTAAGTAATCTGGGATAGAAGTGTCGACACTTGTTCCGTTATCAGGCCAGCCGTAGATGAAGCCTGATCCAAGAGCCTCTGCTCGTCCATGGTTCTTGGAAAGGTCTACAGTTGCTTTGCCTTGTACCTGTGCAGCAACATTGGTGACTAGAGCCAGCACCACCGTGATGAAAGTGGCGTGGAGCATCTTAGACAAAGAACTTGATCAAGAGATATGTCGGGTTGAAATAAATGAGTCCTTGGCCTTCTCATGTAGTGACATCTGAGGCAGAGGGCGACCTAGTTATCAGTTTTTTCGCAAAGCCAGCTGTTCTTGGCACTGTGCCATTACAAGGTACAGAGATGGTACATTCTCCCCGCCGGGACGCAGATCCCCCGCAGGAGCTCCTAAACTGGTAATTCCAGGTTCAAGAGCAGGATAATGAACTGCCGAGAGAGTTTGCTCCGGTGGGACAGGCTAAATGTATCATGTAAGGTTGAAAGTATGCTTAAGTCTTAGAAGGGATGTCGCAACCAACTACAAGTGCCGTCGAGGAGGAATACATCATCGATTCAAGGCCTGTTGAATCATATTATGTATAAGGTCAGTGCAAGCCAACTTCAGTTCTTCTCTCAATAGATCTTCCTGCAGAAATCCGCTATAATCTGGACGTCAGTGAATCTCAATGCGTTGTAACTATCTTGCCGATTTCCTGCTTGTCGAAGAGGATCACGCCACCAGGGATCGTGGAGGTCTGGCAAAAGTCATACGGCTAAAGAGCGAGGTACTTCTCAAGATACATCAGGTTGCTTGGAAAGGTCCTCACTATTGAGAAATACCGAGTCAGATGATGTTGGCATGGACTGGGATTCCCCGCATGATCTACTATAGCCGTGCATGCGCACCTATTGCAAACCCTGCTCTAAAGACTTGGCATGAACATTGAACTGGCATCATTGATAGAGATGAAGATTGAACTCAAGACGTCAGTTCACCATTAGCCAGAGACAGTCGGGCTTCTTTATTCGCTTATTGAAATCAATTCGTGGTCTTATTGTTTATTATTCCATTTGAGTGCAAACTTCATTTCACCAGGCTATGAGCATGCCAATCGCACTAGCATGTCAGTCTCTCACAAGCAGGTGCGGCTGTTAACTTCTTCTTATTAAAAAAGAACTCCGAAACGGGAACACAAAGGAGAAGCTATCCCTAAATTGTCAATTTAGTATTCGGTTATTATCTAACATAGTAATTAGCTCTGAAGGGCTTATTTCCTATTATTTTCAATCACTGCAGGGTAGTAAGCAGAGATACCAAGAAAACAAACTAACGACGGCATCTCATCTCTCTAAATCGAGTAGGCTGTTTCATCCGCCTCACTGTACAATGTCGCTTAGTCTTCCTAAATACATTCTATTAATAAAACTCCAGTTCTTTGTTATAGTCGTTTTTTGTAGGTTTAAAGAGTCCCGGGTGTGTACAGGGCAGAAGTACAAATTTAAGCTGCATCACGCTAGTTCGATTGCCAGTTAAAGCTTGACGTTTGAAGGTGACATTTCAAGCCATTTCGTTAGGCGCGATTGCGAGATATTTTATGGATGACAAGTGATTGCTAATCTTATAAATTTGTTGTCCTATAATCTATGTTTGCTCAGTAGTCATCACAACCCGCGTCTGCTTCAAGATGTACTTCTGACTATCCCCATCATCAATACTCTGTCTGACCTTATCATCATTGCCAAAACCCACGCGTGTTGTCATGCCCGATCGAAAGTCATTCAACTCCAAACTCGACTTTTGGTTATTCGAAACAATTCTAGTATGTTTATTTCCCGAGATATGAGGTGGGTTCATTCGACTCGAGATTCCGTTGGAGCCAGTGTTGCTTGCGTAGGTGCTGCGGAACACCGGGAGGTTGAGAAGTGGACGAAGGGCAGGCATTGAGCCGGCGATGATTCCGATGCCCTCTTCCACAATAGACCATAGGCCAATTGCGCCGGTGCTATACATGAATTCCTCGGGGTTGTTGTAGAGTGTGAGGTAGCCGAGTCGGACGACGGTTGCGCAACTAGCACTAAAAGTTGTTAACTTTGACACAAAGATCATATGTCTGACTTACAAAGCACCAAGTCCAAGCATAACAATGACCGGGAGCTTGACCCTGTTCTTCATCTGGATATTCCACAGCAAGAGTCCAGGAAGAATAGCTAGCGTCCAGTCTACGATGATCGACACAGCAGAAAAGAAGAACCCGACACTACTGTTGAGCTTCGTGTTGCAGTAGCCGTGTGTCGTTTCTCCCCAAAGTGTTGTGATCGGATGGCAAACATTCGCTGTGGCGAGGATGAAAATGATGGCGGTGATGACAGTTATACCGATGAGGCCCCATAGAGTCCAGACGAATCGACGGCGCGCATCGCAGATTCGGAGCATGGTTACGCAAATGCTGGATTTGATAGGGACGGAGCAGGCGGAGTAGAAGAATTGGGCGATGAAGAAAAGCTGCGACGTGATGCGTTAGCAATTGTACCACGACCGTCGGAAAGGCGCGTACCTTTGTTCCCATCATAACATCCTTTGCTTCGATAGCATCTCTATGCTGACCTGCTCCATGGAAACAGCACGTAATAACCAGCGCTGCCGTAACCGTATACAGAATCTGTCTCTCGTAAGTCACAGTCTTCAAACTCTGCCACAATACATACCAAACCCGCAAACATCAGCCAATCGTCCAATCCAAGATTATTCTTCCATTTTCGAACTCCCAGCCGAGCACTGAGAAAAATCCACGATAGCGTAAGCATCACGATAGTGATCCATAGAAGGGGCACGCCCGCACCGGCTACTGGAGCCATATTGGTGATTCAAGGCGAACGATAAGAAAGGCAATAAACAAAGGAACAAACAGCAAGGTCAGGGACGATTTCGAGATCTGTATCTGCCAGATTTAATGTCAAACGGCTGACCCAACGTCCCGGAAATTTTGGGCCGGTACCCATGCTCCTAGCCCCTCAGGAAAACCGGCACACGCTGCATGCAACTCCGTCGTGACATAAACAGTCCGACAAGGCCCACTAGAATATCCCCTGTACATGTTTAGTTATTTCTCGCGTTGGTTCCGAGGCTCGTTCATTCTCGCATACCCCAGCTAGCGTAGCGGTTCAAACAATAGGGGGCCAATTAGGAAACGGCCCCTAGCAGCGAACTAAGTGATGACGAACTCAAATCAACGGCTGTCTCAAAAGTTTTAGTGCAATATTTGCGGAGCATTTCGGCCGTGAATGATCCCGAGGCTACGATATTGGCTGCTTTTTCTGGAACGTCCACTTTATCCCCGGGCGGCCCGCACGTCCTAGTGTCTTTGGTCAGCCTCATATTAGATTGTGTCTTGGTCTGCGGATGATCTACTGGTGTCCGAAGCCAAGAGATAGTCATGTTCAAAGCGTAAATACGAAAGATCAAAAAAGAGATATGCATGTGAAAACGGTCTGGATGTCTGGCTCGTAACGGGTTGTTACATCAGTGCCGATCAGATCCTTCTGCAGAGATCCATTTCCGACAGAACCAATCCCCCGGGCGACTTTCTCCGGTTATTTCTGTAAAAGAACCAGTGGCAAATGAGCATTAGAAAACACGTGATCGCGTGCATGCCCAGCAAATATGGATACCAGCATGGATACAAGATCTAGTCCTCGACTAGACTCGGGACTACAGAGCAGAAACAATAGTTTACCCACCAACAGTTAATGCAAGATGAGAACTCGTACGACTGGCGGGAGTTGCTGTGGATTCCCCGGTTCCACCTAGGACCCTGAACCGGTGTGGACGAAATCCAATGTAACTTTTCGTATTTTAGTCAGGGCCACTGCTGCTACCGTCGAGTTTCTTCTCACCGCGTCTTTCTGCTTCTTCACGTTTCAAGAATTAAAAAACATGGCTGAATTTACTATCGACGATCAGAAGCTGGAGGCCCTCAAGGGCAAGGTTGTCATCGTAACAGGTATGCAACCCTTCCCTACATGACCAGCGGAATACGAGCTAACGATGTATCCTTGATAGGAGGATCTTCCGGTATTGGTTTATCCACTGTTGACTTGCTTTTGACGCTTGGCGCCTCGGTAGTCAGTGGCGATGTGCAGCCTCCCCCGGAGGAGCACAAGGGATCATTTACCTTTGTCAAGACCGATGTTTCAGTCTGGGGTGATTTGATTGCGCTTTTCAAGAAGGCTAAGGAGGTTTATGGTCGTATTGACCATGTTTTTGCGAATGCTGGTGTTGGACCTAGGACGGATTACTTGGCTACTGAGGTTGATGTGAATGGCGACTTGAAGGAGCCTTCGCATCAACTTCTTGACATTAGCTTGAAGGGTGTGATCAACACTTCGACGCTTGCTATTAACTATATGAGACAACAGCCTGAGGGAGGCAGCATTCTTATCAGTGGCTCAACAACTGGCCTGCAGCGTGTCCGAGCTGTGGATTACTGTGAGTCACCAGATCCCCACGTCATCGTGTTTTACTAACATCCCTAGCCACCGCCAAACATGGTGTCCTGGGCTGGGGACGCGGTCTCGTCCCCCTGCTCGCCGCAGCTCAACTTCCCATCCGCGTTAATACACTAGCCCCTAGCTGGACAGACAGCAGTGTCTTGCCGTCGCTGAAGGCTCTTCTTGACGCCATCAACGTTGAGCTTCAGCCCGCTTCGGTTGTCGCTCGTTGCGCCGCTTTCCTTATGGCTGATTCTTCAAAGAATGGACAGCTTGTACATATTGAGCGTGGCAAGTACGCTGAGATTGATGAGGCTGTTTTGTTGCCGACTTTTGGAAAGATTAAGAGTGATGATTATCCTTGGGAGGACGATGTCTTGGACCGTCTCTCAAAGCTTGGTTAGAGTATGTTATGGCTGCTTTGGTCATTGTAAAGCATGTTGGATCAATTTATTACCTGTGCCAACTATAGAAAGTGAAATAAGCTCAAGAATAATCAGATCTTGCCTTGTTTCCGGTAATCATCCACCCGATTCAAGATTTCTTGGCAATCATCCCAGATTCTGCGCCGGTTCTGCAGCCCAAGTAATGTTTTCCAGTTCTTCGATACCTCCACTTGAAGACGGAGCCAGTCCGTTTCAGCTTTGCCGAGTAGCGTGACTGGCTGAGGAGTTGCGCGAATGTCACCTCCGCGTTCGAGTTCTTCATCGATCTTTGCTTGAGTTGTTGTTGCCCAGAAAGAGATAGGCAATGACGACCAAGCTTCGTATAACCAAGGAGCTTCTCGAACTGTCACTTCGTACAAAACTGAGTTCGGCAGATGCAGAAATACGCGAGACGTAAGTCGCAGGTTGGCAAGGTCCTTGAAACTGAGATGGATGAGAATCTCACGAATCATTTCGCTAGGCAGTTTCGAGAATGGGTCTGAAGGGGCTATTTCCGTTGATATTGTAGTTCCAGAAAGGTTAGATTCATTCCCAAGGGTATGTTCCACGCGTGTGGACTGCAGGAGATCTTCCAATCCAGGAACAAAGCAAGGGTTGGCCACTAGGAACTCGCCTCCACGTTCATGACTCCACCACTGCTCCTGAGCTTGTTTGACAGCAGGATGCCGAGGAAAACCATGATAATCTTCGTACGTTGGTTCAAGGCGCCACCACTTCATCAAGCACTCAACATCTACAGTTCCATATCGATGTAGAGAAGCTCTCTTGAATATCTCGAAGCAAGTCGGATGAAAGGGCATGCAGGATTCGTCCGCATCTTCAGGATCCCAAATGATGTTGTCGGTACTGACATCACTCATACCATGACGGATGGGAGAAACAGATGGCCAACTCATATCTCTACTGGGCATGTCGTCTAACAAACCGCTGAGGAAGAATTTGCCCGACGCCTCAAAGTCTTGGTCGTTTCTCTCGGGCTGCCAATCATTGCCTTTTGGTACAAGACACTGGGATGTTTGACAGTGTTTCATAGCCTCTGCAGAGATGTAATTTCCGTTATAAGCTCCATTATACTCGCATCCTGGTCCAGCGATATGTTCCCATTCATCATCCGGCGTGTCTGACGTCCACCCATCATCGGATGAATCTTCTGGTTCCATTTTTGGCGGGATATACTTGACTGGTTCCAATGACGCGGCCCCGGGTTCTTGGACTCCATCTCTTTTCACGTAGTAGCATCCCCACCGAACGTGACTGTTTTCAGGGTTGACGGCAAGGCTTTGGCCCCAGGCTGCGCTTCGAGGTTCTTTATCTGTTCGAGAGCGGTTGATGTTGAAACTGACGCCGCAAATGTGGCAGAGAACTTCAGAGTAACCCATAATGCTTTGATGGAGTCACTGAGTTGAGATGTGAGCGGACAGATTACGACAGTACGACGAATGGCGTTTTAAAGACCGCTAGTGCTGATTCCAGGCAGCAAGCCCCATCTTTCGCCTAGTGGCCTTGGCGTATAATTAGTGGATACCCACTAACGTGAAAGGATAAAGAGGCATTGCCCATAATTATATTATTATTGGGAGAAGAGCTATTCACGTCTCTGTATTCTTGCAGCCTCTCTCTTTCACAACCTTGAGCTCTTCCATAATCCCACTATAGGTCCAATTTATCCTCTCAAACATATACACCTCCTCTGCACTCCTCTTGTTCTTCGCCTTTCGAGTATTGTTCTGGATCTGGCTTGCGCGTGGCCTGCGGACCGAATCAAAGTCTTTCAGTATCTCAGAAACATGCTCGCTGGTAACGCCTTGTTGTAGGAAGAGCCTGAAACCCTCTGCGTCTTCAACCGCCTGTGTTCCGCCCGGTCCTTGGTGAGGCGTCATGGCATGCGCCGCATCGCCAATCAGAACTGTCCGTCCGCGAATGTAGGTTGGTAACGGGTCCTGGTCCCGAAGCTGCCAGAGTTTGATATTCTTTGCGATTCTGTTGTTCAAGTCAGTTACTTTTATAGTACGAGAGTTGAGGATACAGAGTAATCGTACCGGAAATAATCGTGCACCCAGGAGGGAAAGTCTGAGAACAGTGACATAAGCTCTTCTTTATCCCCAGAAGCTGTCCATGATTCTGTTGTTTTTTCCTTTAGGCTGTTATCTGGAACTATGCATACAAAGTTAAGCAGTTCAAAGTTCCGGCAGGGGTACATGACAACAGATCGCATGCTTTTGTCGAAAGAGTACACCATTGACAAGCATGCAGGCTGATCGGCTTGTAAAATCTCTGGTAGGTGCTTCAGAGCTGCTCTGATATCGTCTAGCTCCAGCGTGAAACGAAAGGCCGATAAGCCAGATAGCCTCGCTGTCTGGAAAGCGGCATCGCTAACTACATATAGTCTGACCATCTTTATATTTAAAACCTTTATAGCTTAATATAAAAGCTTTATTTAACTAAAAACTTAGTCCTAAATATAACTAAATTTCTAATAAATCTTTTTACTTAATACTACTAGCTTATTTAACTTTTCCTTTTTATAACTTTTTAAATAATATAGTTATTACTAGCTACTTAACTTATTATTAAAAATATATAAAGTTTATTTTTTTTTATAAGTTTACTATATTATATACCTAAGCTAGGTTTTATATTACTTTATTAATTATTATTACTTTATTATTTAATAATAAATTTTTTACTTATTAAGGAACTAACTTATTATATTTTTAATTTTTATAAAAATATATATAAGTATTATATATAAAGTAAATAAGGCTTATAAAGATAATATCTTTAATATTACCTTTTTAAATATTTTTATAAAGTTTTTTATAGCTATTTTTATAGTAAATTTTAAGCTATAGATTTATAAGTAAGTTAATAATATTATATAGTATAAGATATATTAAAAAATAAAAAAGTAATATAAATTACTAGCTAATTAGCTATTATATAGTTATAATAAAAGTTATCTTAAGAGTATTAATTTAAGTTAATAGACTTACTTTTATTAAGTATTTTACCTTATATATATTTTATATACTTTAAGCTTAATTATTTTTATAAAAAAGTAATAGTTATTTATTTATATACCTTTAAAGTTAATTATTAAGATTTTAACTTTTTAATTAAAACTAAGATCCTAGGTAATAATAAAAGTAATAAGTATTTTACTTATATATATTTATTAGTATTCTTTACCTTTATATACTAGGGGCTAAAGCCTTTTTAAACTACCTATAACCTTACTCCCGTGGTCTGACCATAGACTTGATGCCATCCGCAGCTGTCGCGCGTCAGTTGATGAGCTTAATTAGGACATGCCTGGATAGCCTACCAATCAAAAGGTCTGCTTTGACCTGTTCACCCGATGCAAGTGTGATTCTTCCCTCTTCTGGATCGATATCAATGACATTCTGATCCCACAGCACCTCAGCCGGTCTCCCTGGTATACCCGAAACGCCGGTATCTTTAGTCGCCAACCGAAGAAACTCTCCTCTTAGGTTAGCCCGATGTTGGAAAAGCTAATCGGCGCCATACTTCTCTACATAGCTATTTTTCTCATCCAGTTGGAGATTGCCATCCTTCGTGAAAACCTTGGTAGCCGCGACAGGAAGTGATCCAGCCCTGGCGAGGTCGAAACCAAGGGTGTCGAGGATCCGAACACCATTTGGGCCGACATTGATAGCGGCACCAACCTCGATTGGTGTAGATGACCGCTCGTACACTTTGACATTGTGTTTCTCACGTAGCACTCGGGCGGCTAAAAGTCCGGCGAGCCCGGCGCCAATGATAACCACGTCAAGGGGACTGTCCTGCGTAGCCATGATCAAGGTTTGTTTCAACTTGAGGAAACTTGAATTGATTGGATTTATTGTTTTTGTTTAACTGTTTAAAATGCTACCATAGTCCCATGATATCCCCGTTTAAATCCTGGCTCTCCAATTTCCGCCTTATTTGAGCCCGCATACCTCCTCCACATGCCGACGCCGATATTCCCGTCCCGTACTCTCCACATCCCTATACTTCTGGGGTTATTGGTCCTTACGGAATACGAATTGCCAGATTAAGAGCCCAAGTGGCGATCGTTGATCAGACGGACAACAAGTACATGCAACATGACCCTTTCTGTTGTTGGCCCTGGAAAGTCCGAAAAGTTCCAAGAGTGACAGAGGGTGACCCCTCTCTCTAGGGGGTATATTCGTCGGCTCCACATTGTAGATCTGATGTCAGTATGCATATACATCCGCCTGAGCCGAAGTTAGCTGAAGGCTTGGCTATGAGTTGTTGCATAAAACTAGATCATAATATCTTCTATTCGAACTCTTCCTGTAACTTAGCTACATTGATTGCTTTTATCAAATACCTTGACAATCACCGACCATTATACCGAATCATCAATCCTAGTTGGTTCACATCCTCAACACTTGCTCACACCATGATGCCCCATATTAAACAAATAGCTACTGGCAGGCGTAAGCCTAACATGACACGAAAAGAGTACTTTGATCATCGATTCCGTATCCACGGAAGAATCTCTGATGCTATAGAGGATAAGGACCAGAAACCATAGTATGTCGACTGCGCACTGCAATCCATGGAGTTAGGAGATGCTGCTAAGCTCATACGTAGCAAGTACATCCAGACCCAGGTCTTTGACTCGGCCTTTGGGTCGCGTCAAGGTGGTCCCTTGAATGCCAATCACAACTGGGTTGGAAGAGACGACACCACAGAACTCTTCTTCCGAGATTGGGACCATGTCCAGAAATGCTTCTCTAGCGACTATGTGAAGACAACTATCGCGCCAGATGGGCCTTTCTTCGCAGACTTCGAGACGAGCATTGTTCTCATGGCATATGAAAAGACCATTCCACTGCAAACTGCGGCTGCTACAAAGCGAGCTCAGGGCTCTTCGGGCACTGTGGATTCGGGCGACGCTACTGTTGCTATGTATTTCATATCCACGCCGGATGACAGCAAGGATGGAGAGAGCCTGGAACAGACGTTAACTCCTCGCTTGGTTGACGCAATCCACTCTTGCTGCCAGGATCATGTTTGGGGACTGATTTGCAACGTCGGTGCTGTTTCTGACCAGTTCGACTTGAACTCTTATTTTGGCGGCGCAAATATGCCCCAATACGCACTTGTCTACAAACTCTTTCTTGCTGGCCCTGAGTCGGTTCCGCTGGTAAGGAAGGCCCAGGCAAAGTTTGAGAAGCATGCTGCAGATGAGTCCATTATCGACCTGCACAAATCCTTCGTCCTGTTCTCACAAGAGGCTCTGGTTATGGATGTTGAAAAGGGGGTAAGGGTAAGTTATGCTCTATGTAGCTATTATGCTCTTATTGACATGGCCTTTTACAGTTCAGCTACAATCGTCAGCCAGTTTTTGGAGACCTACCTGGTCCGTCTCACCTTGACTGGAAGTGATATAAATCTAGAACAAATATCATTTAATGTTTCTCTATCCTCAAAGCAATATTGAAGAGAAGTTTCATATGCCTCACGCCTGCCTAGAGACCATTAACGTGAGCTCAGAGCCCAGTATTGTAGGCATATGACCTTTGGACATTGTTAGAATCGACCAACCTGTCAGCACTGCATCCATCGCCTGTGTTCGCAGCCTAAAGCTTAACCTTGTAGGCAGTAGTCATCCTGAGCAAAAGAAACGTTTCTCATTGGAGGTTTTTGGGTGCCTACGGTTGAGTATTTAATTACCAACACATTATCTCAGTCCTCAAGGCGAGGCGCATGCAAATGGTTAAAGTTATCGCAATTAATAAAAATGTCGTATTGCTTCTTACTATTTTAATCACAGTATTAAAGCAGTCAATGTAAGAGCGTAGCCTGGGCCAAGTGGCATGGGCTGTCAGCGAACTTTTGTAATTGGTCTAGCACTGACTGCACTCGAAACTTCAGCATCTCGTCTCATTGGATGGTTCTTGGTGGCTTGCGGCTGAAGATTGAATCGCCAACGCGTTTCCACTCCTCATTACGCGGGGTTCATTCCCGCCACTATACAGTTAATCCTTCAAATAAATAGAAAAGACATATTCAATCGCCTGTGGCAACTGGTAATGGCGCTACCTAATGACGATACCGGCGATGCGCCCATGTCTCTGTCTCAGCCAGCACCCGCCGGACCCATACCCACTACAGCCTGGCATGCTTACTTCTCATACGGCATAGGGCATCTCGACTACAATGGTCTTGTAGAGCAGCGAACTCCATGCATAAGATCACTTCGACATCAGTGGAATGTCAAGAGCCAGTTCTTCTTACAGGCTCCCGCAGCCCAGGGAATGCCGCAATTGGGCTCCAACTATGAGATCAACGAAACTGCGACATTTCCGTATCCAAAGGCTTATCGAGACATTATGTTTTCACTGACCCCGACACCACGGCGTGATGAAGAGCATGGAGTTGTAGATGGTGAAACCTCACCTACACGGCATGATTCGAGACAGGCGCAAGCGGAGAGGATCGAATGGAAGACGAGCTTTTCAATACCTGTTTTCGGCATCACGCGGACGTCAGCTATTGAGTTTGAGTCGCGGACTCAACCAACATACGTGGTGTTGGGTTTGTTCCTCCGCGGAAATCCTAACCCGAAGGAGAGAATTGTGTTTGTCGATAAGCCTGACCAACTTTTCTCCAAGCTCCGCTGGGCAACTTTCCGACTCCGTGGGATGAGAGGGATTTTTCTCTCGCTAAAGCATTTGAAGGGCTTTAGGCTATACAAGGTTTGTCCTCGTCAGTTATCAAGTTCAAACTTAACCTGATGAGTCAGTGCGACGCAGATACCGGGACGCATAAACGCATCATCCTCGATAACAATGGAGTCGGCGACTTGCAGCTATTTATGAGTACCTACAGAAGATGGCATGTTCCTCGACATATATCCCTAGCTTGGTCAGACTGGATACACTGTACCTTGAATAATAAGAGACTTGATATACTAGAGGGCGAATATGGCCTTGAGCTGGTACTAGACTGGTCAGTCACCCGCATCTCGATCGTGGTGCTCGTTCCAGTCTTGCTGAGCTTGGCCATCGGCATTTGGCTCAACTCCAAGGCGTGGACCGATTTGGCAACGATACAGACGGCGTGGGGAACAGCTTCGTATATCGTCACTGCTGGCGCTTGTAAGTTCTTTCCACTGAGGATGACATCGTTTTGAAGCAGATGGCTAATCTTCGATAGTACTTGCGGCAATGTTGGGCTTTTTGGACATTGCGGATAAATAGGCCAGAGCCTGTTTTGTTTTATCACATGTCGCTTTTGAGACAACCACTCTGTTTTCAGCTTATGCAGCCACTTTCATAACTGCATTTTAAGAATCAGGCTGTAGAGCTTTTACCACTTGCGACAAGTAACCGTGAGGAACTGGCAGCATTCCCGAACTCGTGAGTCTATTCATTAATAGTATTTTATCTCTCAAAGTATATATCTTTCACGTTTACCGCAATGTCCGTAAAGTTATAGATTATAATGGGCATTATCACTCTTGAGAGCCTTTTTATCATGGCACACCTGAGTGTTGGTTGGTGTCCAGCTGATATCGTGTTACATTTTGATTGGCGGCGATGCCACCCAACTGTGAAGGGTTGCAGAAGCTACAATGATCTCACCAGAATCATGACTCTGATATTATTGGCCATATCAACTTGCTGTACAGTGGTTTGCCGCATCTGCTCCGGACATAAACCACCACGATTTTCAGCCGCAATTCATTATATCTCGCTTCTTGTGCCTTTCTTTTCCCGATTGACTTTCAGTCTCAACCTGGAAATCATTTAGCGTCTCAATCCCTACGACTAACATACAGTCCTCTTAAATGAATACCTTCCCTCATCTGCCCTCCCGCCATAAAGTCGGGCCAAGCGATGATATATCCGCTTACGAACCCTTCAACACTAGCCAAGAGCACCGCGGACTCGGCAACCCCACCAAGAGACGGCGCTTCGACCTCTCTGAGATCGCAGCACTAATATTGAGCTTTGGCTGTAGTATCAGTGCTCTGATTTGTTGCTTTCATCCAGCCACTGCAGCGAGTCTTGAGCAAAAGTATCAGCTAATCGTCGTTGGTTTGATGCTTTCTCTCATGGATCTCTGCACCGCCAAACTGTCCAATATCGTCTTCCTGCAACTCGAAACACGATGGGCGAGCCTCCTCCAGAATTACGATTCAATCATTAAGAAGAGTATTTTGGGTAGTCTTCTGAATTGGCGTCGGGGCAGTCAACGATGGACACTGCTGCTGTCTGCATCTCTTGCGTTCCCATTGCTTCTTAGCGTTGGGTACAAGAGCTTCGTTGGTGGAAGGGTCACAACTGAAGTGCATGCCAGCGGAGGCCAATATGGTTTTACTGGTCCTGTGGGCTTTGCTAACTTTGCCTCTGGCGCTTCTCTTATGGTCAACGCTACCATCCCGTTCTTCTTTAGTAACGTAACCAAGTTACCCTCTCGACCACAACCATTTGGCTTTAATATGCTCTTACTGAAGGATAATACGATAAAGGTTGCCATGTTGGACGGACCAAGTCCATCGTACGTCAAAAGCATAAGGGCCGAGATTCGGGGACAGCAGTCATACACCGTGTCTGCTGACGTCTCTGGCTTGGCTTGGCATCTCAACCACGAAGTTGACAAGCTGCGCGACGACGATGCGTGGTGGAACAACCTTTTTGAATCAAGTGACGACAATGCGCCACAGCACATATCTCTGTACAAGGAGAAAAAGTGGCTGTCGACCCTATGGCCTCAAGGGCAAGTGGACCGGTTCTTCGTCCTTCTCACACCGCATGCCGGGCCTTCGAAAGAAGATAGGAACATAAGACCTTCAAAGAAAAGGTTTCAAAAAGAGGCGCTCGAGTTCACAAGCCAGCGGCTCAAGTGTCACGGGAAGTGGAAGATCACAGCTAATTCGGTCAACCTTATTGAGGGTAGCTGCGCTGCAAGCTTTGTGAAAGCATTCCCGGATGGCTGTAGAACTCTTCATCTGAATGATGCTAGCTATCTGCTCAGCGATTTTGTCAGCGACCTACTGACGGCCAAACTGGATGAAGCGGCTCAGATAAGGTTCACGGCTGTGGTTTCTTCTCTTCTCTGGTCTCGGCTAGCCGCCTTTTGTGGCATTGGCTCACCGGTCAACGACTTGAAAGCTGGAGAGCGAGAACAGTTCGAGTATCATCGGACTGACAAAGCTTGGAAGACTGTCACGGTACTCAAAAGGTCTCCTCTTCTAGCTATCGTTCTACTCGCTCAGCCTGTTGTCGGCCTGGTACTCCTTATCGCACGTATCGCGTTTTGTTCTTCGCCTGTATCTGGGGGCTTTGGTCTCCTTAGCGTGTTGGCGGGACATATGTTTGATGAACGCGATACTCTTAGCGGTGCTGGGCTATCCGGAGATGCCAAGGAACGCATTGAGCTGGTTTTCGCCAGGGATGGTGATAGGTGCGATGACGGAGGTGAGAGGCTTCGATTCAAGCTGAGGGAAGCAAGGAATTCGGTGCATCATGATCGAATGAAGCTGAAGCCTGGGGTCAACTACCACTGACGACATAAGAGAGATTTGCAGCAGGGGTTCCAGAAACAGATTGTTTTGCGAAGTGTTGGCTTTTTCCAATGATGTTTTCCTTGATTCCTCCTTTAATTCATAAGAATGCTACCCAAGCGATAGCTACGATGCCCATCAGATCATGATGATGGTTGATGTCATTATCTGATTGGGGAGACTTAATCCGCTCCCTAAGTCAAGCCACCTATATAATCCGATCGGATATAAGTTTCGGATATCTAATGTTAATCAAGTTTATGCTCATTTACCAGGGTCGGAAGCCGGACCAATTTCTGGGCGCGTAGGTCCACTTTCTGCAGGAACAGTATGAGAAACAATCTGCACATTCATGATTTGCCACGTCGTTACGCCAGCCCCAACAAACCCCAAGCTGAAGAACCTGATAGGAAGACTAAAGAGACGATCAATAACGGTCGTGGAACTTTGCCGCACACCAATGAGGCCTCGAAAGAACCAATCCGACCAATTACTTTCTCCCAACAGGTCATGACATCGGCCCAGCAGCCAACTTGTTTCCAAATTCGCCTCAAACTAACCTTCTAAAATTAACGGTGTGATCGTTTCGGCAGTCGGCTCTTCCTTTGAGTGTTTCCTCCGACGGGCCAGCGAATCAGCAGTGCCAATTGATCGAGCGATCGTCGCGACACGTTTATGCGTTAGACCCCTGCAGAGCTGTAAACCGCTGGGCCGTTGTAACGCTACAACAGGTTTCAAGTCAATATATAGATGATATAGGTCAGGGATATCGCCATCGGAAACGTCAACGGCTTTAAACGTGGTATTCATTGGAGATTTGCTGTGAGATAATGACGTTGAGGTTATTTAGTTTACTGATGATGATCTTAATGATTTATGGGATCTATAATTTGGATTTTGTATAAATATGGGGATTGATGGAGGATGAGTTTTGATTCTGCATCCACATCCCCAACCTTCAGATCATTCTACCATCTACTCATTCACTCAGTTCATCATGCAGTTCTCACTCGCTATCATTACCCTCCTGGCTACTGCCGTCTCTGCCCTCCCCACTGAGGAGAAGCGCCAGGCTTACATCCCTTGCTCTGGTCTCTACGGTACTTCTCAATGCTGTGCTACTGACGTCCTTGGCGTTGCCGACCTCGACTGCGGAAACCGTAAGTAGAGCCATGTCTTGAGTGAAGCTCAATCTAACATAGCTAGCTCCCGCTGCCCCTACCGACGCCACTGACTTCAGTGCTGTTTGCTCTGCCATTGGCCAGCGAGCTCGATGCTGTGTTCTGCCTATCGTAAGTCTGATCAATACATTCAGTTGACTGATTACTGACCATCACAGCTTGACCAAGGCATCCTCTGCAACACCCCTACTGGTGTCCAGGACTAAAGGATCATGTGTCCTCGCCTTCTAATTCTACTACGCAAACACGAGATAGATGGATTATGTTAAGACTATTGTTTGGGAGTGACTGGACCGTTTCATTTTCTATTATGTTCATGTATACTTAGTGAATCAACTTTAACTCAAATTGCCTCCATTTTGTCTGGTGGCCTCATTGACCCGTGATCTTGGAGATTAGTGCTGCGAGGCTTTTGGCTTATTACTAATCCTGCACCAGTATTGGGAGGGCTGATAAGTTATATCTTTGACTTGTACTCCCTGTTCTCCACCTGCACAATCTCCAAATCAACCCTACTATCACCTCCAGGCCAAGTCTTGACAAGTCCTTCCTCCGCCTCCCCAAACACGGGATCTCTCTTCGGTTTAGGGACCCTCCATGACTTGCCATAGTCTCCTCCACTCTTGACAAAATCCCATTCGCCCCCGTTATACGCCCCCATCATGGTATATCCGTCTAGCTTAATCTCAGACAGCGCTTTCTTCGGGTCATCTGCCTCGATGCCATGTCCAACACCTGGCGACAGCAGTTTGAACTCAGCTGCAGGTTTGGTATTGTGAGTCTTGTGCGCTACACCAGCTGGAATGACAAAGACGTCTCCTGCTTCGGCCTCCAACACAATCCCGCCTTTTTCCCAAGCTGAGCCGTATGTATTCTCCTCGAGATCCTCTGACGTATCACCGACGCCAAAGCGGATTGTTGCTGTGCCTGAGAGAACAGCCATGCACTCGTGAGCCTCAGAGTGAAAATGCGACAGTTGTGTATTTGGGTATCGGAATATCCATTGGACGTCCCATCCGTTCTTGGTGAACATATCCCAGACCTTGGCTGGGTTACACTTGGAGCTATTAGGGCGCTTGGCTAAGACATTCTTGTAGTGCAGAAGCGGTCTTGGTGAGTTCGGAATAAGATCCGTTGGCAGGAGATGATATTGCTTGACTTCGAACATGATGGTTGAAAAGATTGAGTGTTTCAGGAACAGGCCTACCCCGCGATCTTATCCTTATTATAGCATGTCATAAGGTTTGGTCGGTAGTCTATCCGAGTCGGAAGTGGATGCCGACCGAGATATCTCCGGACGGGATTTCCGGGATGAATCCGCATTTAGATAAACTGAGATAAGGGATAGTCAAAGGTTGGACTCATACTCATAGGCATCAAGTGTCAAAAACAATCTATTGCAATGATAATCTATATGAAGCCTTCAAACTGACAATATCAAAACATAATCAGACCTGCCGACCCAAACGATAACAGCACTAGTCAAAGTGAATTCGCCACAGCTCACGATCAACGCCCGCAGTGAAATCACTCCTGGTATGCATCATCAAGATGTTATCGCTGACCAGAATATCACCCTTATCCCAAGCATAGTACAGCGCAACCCGACGATCATAGAGCACCGAGTCAATAGTTTCACAGACAGCAGCGCTCTCAGTAGACTCAAGTCCGTCAATTGTAACATCCGAAGCATCGAATCGCGTCTTGGATTGGGGCCAAGGCTCGTGGTATCGAAGGCAAGGCTTGCCGGTCGTAGGATGATCGATAGCTAGAGGTAGACCTCTCAAGACTGTGTTGTCGAATGCTGATGTTGATACGCTCCATGTGAGCTTGGGAATGTCCTTCTTGAGCCACGATGGGAGGTATTTGAAGAACAGGGTAGAGGAAGAGAAAATGGTGAAGCCAGTATCTCTTGGTGAGGAGGTGGCGCCTTGAAAGAGTTGGAACCTAGTCGAGGTCAGTCGCTGAATATTCTTCATGGAAACTGTACTTACTGGGGAGGAGTTGAAACCATCTTCTCATTTCCATCGTCATCAGTCTGCTTGACAACCTTGAACAGACCATCATAGTGGAATGGCATAGGCTCTGCCGAAAGGACATTATTCAGACCCCGAGCATCCTGTCCTCGATCCTTGACTTCCAGCAACAGGCCAAACTTCCAGGGCAGCGGGGTTCCGAATCGGTGGCTGAAATCAATGAATCGGTCGCGGTTTGGCTTCTTGACAAATCCCTTTAGAACAACGGGTGAGTTGATCTCCGACAGAGCACGGACTTTCTGCGTGTCGATGTCGTCGATTGTCAAGGAGCCAGCTCCATTGGCAGGGCGAATTATCAGGCCCGCGGGATACATAGGGTCAACCACGATTCCGCCTTTATCCTCTGCCCATGATAGTAGTGGTGACTTTTCTCTGTAATGCGAAGGTCTTCCGTTGTCGTAGACTAGTTCGAGACTCTCGTCGTTGTCAAATTCAGATCGCATACCTGTTCTGATGGTGCCATCCAGTCTGTAAGCCACGCTACAGTGCCAGGGCGTGGTGTAGAGCTGCTCGGTTGGTAGAAGGCTGATAGAAAGCTTCACAGCCCCAGTTGAGGGATGAATTGATAGACGAACATGATCGGGGTACTTTTGTCGAACAGCGTTGGCAAAGGCCTGCGACGTCAGTACACGACTTGCTTTATATGAAGGGAGTTGCCACTTACATCTCCACGGGCCATCATTTGCTTCGCGATATACTCAATTCCTCTCTTATACTTTGACTTGCTGCGCTTCTCATCAACTGGATAAACCGTTTCCAAGTCTGTTTGGAGAAACTTGATGTAGCCACGATAAGTCATGCACTGGTCATCCAGTTGACGGACCTCATCCCAACTCCATCCAGGCTTGCTGAAGGTGTTGAGAAGCGCACGTCGAAAGTTCGATGCGTTGGCAACATAAGTCATCTCCTCGAGATCCTTCGGTAGATCGATCTCAACAAGATCGCGAAGACGTGCGAAGGAGATGTTGTGGAATTCTTTCTCAACTGCCATGGAGCGCAGAGTCTCTCCGTATGCCCAGACATCTCTATCTGGAACACCAAGTAGGTCTATCGTCGTTAGCTAAGTTTCTTTGGAAATATCACTAAGCGAAACCTACCATTGTATACTAATCCATCAGAAATGATAGTCAGTTTGGCACCTGGTCCGTATACATCGCCGATGGCGTTGCAAAGTCCATTTAGGTGAGCAAGAGCAATCTCCTCTCCCTTATCGGGAAGTTTTCCCAAGGTTTTTGATGTCGAGTTTGGCGACTTGAAAGGGAAGGCCGGTAGGCACATAGGGACTGGCTTGCCGGCCTTGACGTGTGTGTAGATGAGAGCGATAAATTTGAGAGTTGACTCATCGGACTGTGAGTAGAGGTTTTCGTCTTGCTTCATTCGATATCTTCCGATTATATCAAGTATCTTGCTCGATGTCTCAAGAGCCACCCTATCGACAGTGGTAGTCAATGGCTCAGCAGAGACATTACTATCAACAGTCCCGAAAGGGAAGGGGATCACGGGACGAAGACTGGATACAGCCATGGTAAAATGAAAGGGTAGTAATCTCTGATAAGTGCTTGTTTGTAAATGAGAGTGACCGTTGAACTTGATGAGGTGAATGATATGTCCGGGAGATAAGAGGATATAAATCTTGCAGTTTTCTATCTGCTATCGACATGTGAGCTACAAGTTACATACTCCAACTCACCCATAGTCCCATTTTCGTTTTACTAAGACAATTTGCGAAAAACACCGAGTCGTCTCAGCAGTGGGCCATCGGAAATCCATCCAATTGCGTGGCAAAATAATTACCCTCGTCACATATCGCCTAATCCGAAGAAAAAGGCATGACACAAAATGGCTTCATCAGGAAGCTCATAAAATTATCCAACCCTCCCCTGTCAGCTTGCACGGATGTGAAATCCTAGAGTAGAAGGTATCAATCTGGAAGCCAAGCCACACTTTTCGTCATTGTATTTCCGTATTGATGAGCTGTTGGGGCTAAAAACTTGGATTTTCGCTTGCATGGGGATAACGGTCCGTGGTGATGATCGGCATCCCGCGCGGCTATCCCGTTCGGCTATATCCCACCCGGCCAAGTTTAGAGTTCCCCGGCGTTGAACGATTCTTCGGGCCTTTGGGAATGGTGTAACAGAAGCTCGGATATGGTTATTCAGATGAGACGTTGTGGAATTTTTTATCCTTGACTTGCTGAGGTGGTTTGACGATGCCGAGATAGGTAGGTCGATGGAGAGGCTTGTGTAAGAGGACTTTGGTGATTTATCTTGGCCTTGCCCGCCAATTGCATGGAACTGTAATATTAAGAACTCCAAAAGTTAGGCTCTCAACCAAATTCATTCACATATATCCAAAACCATGGAGCAAGTTGATGTTACAATCGTTGGTGGCGGTCCTACTGGACTCTTTGTTGCCCTTCTCCTTCAGCCATTGGGCATCTCAGTTCGAGTGCTTGGTACGTTGAACTAGAGTCTACACTGAGAAGCAAGTTTAACACTTTACAGATGAGAAGCCTTGTAGCTTAGAGCTTGGTCGTGCCGATGCGCTCAACGCTCGAACTCAGCAATACTTTGAGGTCGCTGGTATCCTCGACGAGCTTCTGCCCGACGGTCTCAAATGCAACAGTAAGCAGACTCAAAATCTCTAAAGACATAGTCTAACAATACCAGCGAGCTCTACTTTCAAAGCAGGAGATTTCAAGTCTCGTCAGAACGCTTGGTGGGTTGGTATCGAGCATGCTTTCCACAAGAACTTTCTCATGATCGGACAACCTGTCGTTGAACAAGTGATGCGCGCTCGTCTAGGTGATGCAGTTAGCTACAACGAGCATGTCATCAATATCACTGAAGATGAAGATTCTGTCACCGTCATGACTAGTTCAGGTCGGACGGTCCGCAGCAAATATGCTGTTGGCGCTGACGGTGCACGATCCTTTGTCAGAAACACGCTGGGTATCAGTTTCACGGGTACCAAGCCTGAGATGACTTGGGCAGTTCTTGACACATTTTTGGATACCGATTTCCCCGTTTGTCCTGAGATTATTACGTTCGAGCTTGATGGAGAGTCTCGAGTTGCGTGGATTCCGAGAGAGCGAGGAATGTCTCGATTCTACGTTCTGCTCAAGGGCGAGATTACACAGCAGCTGGCCGAGGAGTCTATCAAAGAACATCTCGCTCCATATCGAGTGGAGTTTACAAAGACAGAATGGTTCAGCACATTCCATGGTATGTCTCTCATGCAAGAGCTAGAGTCCCCATACTAACCGCAATTCAGTCAAGGAACGACTTGCCGGTACTTTCATCTCCAAGGAAGGCCACGGAAGAATCATCCTGGCCGGAGACGCTGCTCACGTTCATTCCGTCAACGGCGGCCAAGGCTTAAACACGGGTGTATCCGATGCCTTCGCTCTAGCCTGGCGTCTCTCCGCACTCGCACGCCCATCCAACCTTACCACCGAAGCAAGAGACGACATTCTGCGCAGTTACGACATCGAGCGGAGATCCACAGCCGCTCAAGTCATCGGAGTAGCTGCAGCACTAGTCAGGGACACCATACACACAGCCAAGAAATACGTCTCCACAATCGAACGAAATGCCGGCTTCATCACAGGTACGTTGACCACCAGAGTTACATATCACGCAATTAACGTAAGCAAGGCATGGGTGTCAACTACAGCGAGTTCGCCACTCCACTTATCCAGGGCACAGAAGTTGGGATCTGGAAACCCGGATATCGCTGTCCCGATGTGGTGATAACTGAGTCTTCCGGAAAAACTTCGCGACTGTATGAAAACGTCTCATATGGAGACTTTATTGTCTTGGCTATCGGAAGACGACTTTCGGCGAACTCCGTGTCGGCTCACGTTTATACTATTCTGCCCAATGGGTCGACTAATGGGCATGTTGAGGGTCGCCAAAACAGGGATGGTGACAAGGACTTTACTGCCGATTGGATCAAGAACGAGGACGAGGCTGTTGTGATTGTTCGGCCGGATATGTATGTTGGATATGTTGGCACTTTCGAGGACGAGGCTTGGAAAGGATACTTGGATTCTTACTTTGTAAAGTCTCGATAGGTTGTAGGGTAGATATAGAATAGGTTGTAGATTATTTGATTTTTCTATTCAATAGACTGTACTTTGCCCTGCACCACGCTCAATTCTGTTTACAATTCGTGACTTTAATGAAGTTATCCTGTCCATTGACTTTCCTGTCCCTACCTATGTTCAACTTTTACTTGAACAGCGTCTCGTACCTGAACTGTTGCTTCCTAGGTCTTGGTCTATTGCCTAATGTGATTGACCTTCCGACCCCCAAAGAACCTTTGTTGAAGCCCCCAACACCTTCACCACTAAATTCACTATCTCCGTACAAGATCTACGCTCATATCCTACCTGCCAGGTCCCATTGTAAGGAAATGCCACTTTTGGCAATGCATGCATCATGCCATGCCGGCACTAATCCCACATGAACTCAATCTTGCCTACTTCGCCGCATCACCGCCTTAGTCGCGGTTTTCCCCGGGATGCTTAATCGAAAGCAGGGTAAAGAAGAAAAAAAGTCTACCACCTTCCTAGCTAGGCAGACCTCGGATGTTTCACCAACTTGGAAGAATGACATGCAAAAATCATGCAAAGGTTCCATTCAGCGTGGCCAAGGAATTCGTCGTCAAAACGCGGTTTTGATAAGTGGGATAATTTCATGTGATTATTACAAATTCGGTTTATGGAGATAGTACGCGTTCAAAAGTGGCACAGACAATTTGCATTGCGCCTTGATCTGCTGATGTTGAGTTTTATCTTTTTTATCGAGATCCACTGTGGGGAGAAGGGCAGTGGTCCATCACCATATTAGGAAAGCGGGAAACGTCCCAGATTGGGTTATCCTAGCAAACAAATTGTCAGAGAAATAGAGATTGATAAGCATGGCGGTTGTATCTCGGCCTATCTTCCCTTCAATTAGGTATGCTGTTCACCTTGTAAGTCAAGGAGATTCATCAATGCTTTCCATCAGCAATGGACACTTCGAAAAGCACAGCCGATGATAACCCTCTCGTCGAAAGCAGTTTTTCGGTCGATGATGCAGCACCAAAGCCTGTTCCAAATGGCGGTTTGCTCGCGTGGCTGCAAGTCGCGGGCTCATTTTGCCTCTACTTTTGCACTTGGGGTCAGTAATATCATCAATAGCCGCCAGACAGATACTGACAGCTTCTAGGGCTGATCGCAAGCTTTGGAAGCTTCCAAACCATCTATGAACGCGACCAATTGTCCAGTCATACACCCTTTCAGATATCAGTCATTGGTTCTCTCCAGACCTTTTTGATGGTATTCTCAGGCTTCATAGTTGGCCCAATCTATGACTCTGGTTACTTCCGACACCTTCTGGCAGTCGGATCTACCTTCATTGTCATCGGCACTGTACTTCAAAGCCTGAGTCAAAGGTACTGGCAGTACCTCCTCACTCAAGGCCTCATGATTGGTATTGGCGCTGGCTGCCTGTCTATCTTGAGTGTTGCTATTACTTCACTATGGTTTACTACAAAGCTTCCATTGGTCAATGGACTTGCAGCTTGCGGTAGTGGACTCGGAGGGTAAGTCAGAAATAGCCATCCCTCTTGTTCTCTTCCTGACCTCAGTCTAGTGTTCTACTCCCCATCATGATACGGGAAATCAATGCGCAGACAAGCCTGCCATGGGCGACTAGGTCTATGGCTTTGTTACTGTTGGTTTTGCTCCTGTTCTCCAACATCGTGCTTCGACCGGGGCCCAACTCCAGCGGACCAGCTCAACGCAGGCAGCTCCTGGACAAAACAGCTTTCACTGACTGGTCCTACGTACTCTTTGTAGCCGGGTGCTTTTCCGTTTTCCTAGGGATGTACACACCATTCGTTTACGTCCAAAGTTACGCCTTGGACAACAATATTGCGTCGACCGATCTTGCAGGTAATCTGCTTGCAATTCTCAACAGCAGTTCCATCTTTGGTCGTATCCTACCAGCTTTCCTCGCTCAGAGTCTCGGACCTATGAACACTATCATCAGTGCAGCAGTCTTACTCGCCACAACAAGCTTGTGTCTCATCTCAGCAACTACAACCCCACGATTGCTTGTTACCGTCATCAGCCAGGGCTTCTTCACAGGATCCTTCTTCGCCCTTCAGCCGACCATCTTTGTCCGACTAACTAGCGACCCTCGAAGAATTGGAACAAGATTCGGTATGGCTTTCTCCGTCATGTCTGTCGCACTGCTATTCGGTCCGCCTGTTGGAGGGGCTTTGCGAAGGAGTATGGGGTATACGGCGGCTTGGGTCTGGGCCGGATTGACTGTTTTCGTCGGCAGCATTTTGATCCTTTGCAGTCGGTTGCTGAAGGATAGAAAGTCGTTGACCGTATGATTGATAGACTCAGAACCGGTTGGGTAGGCTTTACGGGCATAATCTGCTCAAAGCAAGCGCAATAGAAAGAATACGGATGATGACGTTTCCATAGCATACTAATCAAATCGGAAATGTTTCTAAAATACCCGGGATCCTCCAAACCAAGTCTCCTTCACCTCAGCCTTGAGTAGCGTCTTAGGATCCCATTCCATATCAACAACAATAAAGTCAGCCAGCTTCCCAGGCGTCAAGCTTCCAACACGATCTTCAGCAAACACACTTCGCGCTGCACCTTCTGTAGCCGCGACAAACGTCTCACACAAACCTAGCCTAAAGTGCTCGTGTACTATCTTCGGGTTCTCCGGATTCTTGGAAGACTGCCTGTTGATAGCGACATGGAAATTATGCATAGGTGACCATGGTGATGTAGGGCTATCGGTACCAATCGCCATTAGGGCACCTGCATCGGCGAACTCTCGGTATGCAAACGCTCGTTCATATCTCTCCTCTCCAATGAGTTCAGTCCACATGGTCAACGCCGTTGGGTCTGCATGGATGGGCTGGATGGATGCGGTCAGTCCGAGTTTTCCAAGCCTCTTGGCATCTTCTGGGGAAACGAGCTCCAAGTGCTCGATTCTATGCCTTCGACCTGGTGTGGCGTGTTTCTCAATAGCATCGATGGCCATTCTCACAGCACCATCGCCGATAGCATGCAAGGCAACCTGCAAGCCACCAGCATCAGCCTCTTTAACAACGGGCTCAAGAAATTCAGGCTCCCAGATTGGCGGTGGACTTCCAGCAGTGGCATACGGCTCAGATAGGTAGGCAGTACATGCGTCGATAATGCCGTCGGTAATGACCTTGATTCCTACAAGGCGAAGATCGGGACTTGTTGTCGAGTTGTACTGCTTGCTCAGCTCGATAGCACGCTGCACTTGTTTCGAGTTTTGTTCAAGGTCAGCGGTTGGTTTAATGAGCCAGTATGCTGCTAGGCGTAGTGGCAGATTAGGTTCTGTTTCTTTGAGTGTTACGAGAGCGTCCCATGCTTCTTCATCCATAGCCATTTCGACTGCGCCGGTGTAGCCAGCTGCGTTGTACTCTTTTACGGCCGCACGAATTGCCTCTATGCGTTCATGCTTGGGGGATGACTTTGCTTGGAAAGGCCAAACTGTTCGGTTCAGTCAGCTATTAGTCTGGAAGTGATCGGATTCTGGGCTGTACTCACTGATGGACATCATGGCGCCTTCGTCTAAAAGGCCAGAAGGCTTTCCATCCGCATCACGATAAATCTTGCCACCAGCCGGATCCGGCATATCATCGACCTCAAGCTCCTTCAGGGCCGCAGTGTTGCACCAGCAAGAGTGTAACGAGCCGGCATCGACGAAAATAGGTCGAGGATCAAGATCATCCAGCATCGCGGCTGTAACTCCACCGGGCGTCATGTAATGTCTCCATCCTTTGCAAAGAATAGTTGGTGTCTCTGGATTTTCAACAGCGTATTTCCTGATACACGATCGGATATCCTCAAGTGAAGTGCATCGCGACAGGTCAAGCTTTCGGAGTGATTGACCGAGGAGGAGAAGATGCATATGACCATCAATGAAGCTGGGAAGAACAACACGCTGATCGAGATCGCGGGTCTGGATGTCTGCGTCTTGGCTTTGGGAGATCTCACTACGAGACCCAACCGTGACGATTTTGTCTTCTTGAATGAGCATGCAGTCGGAGAAGTGGGCGTTGCCGTTGAGGCCAGTCTCTGTCTTGGACAAGATCCGGCCGTTGACAAATAATGTTTTGGCCATTGTTGGGTAGTAAAAGACTGGTGATGAAATGTTGGAAGATATGGAAGGCCTGAGAGGTTCGAAGAAACGAAAGATCTCTCTGAGATCGACTTTTATAGTACTCACTCGTCTGACTCTAACTTACCCCATCTGAATTCCGAGCTTCCTTCCCAGTGTGTGATTCCCAGGGCTCCATAATAAAGTCTTTGGCGCAAATGATTGCCCAATTAGCATTCTCAGTACCAATTCCGCTACTGATTCCCCGCTCGGGCTCTTGGAGAGGGGTTAAGGAGGAAACAAAAAGGTAACTGTACTTAATACATTGAGAGGTCTATAAGGCAAATGAGCTTGGGGATCAATTTGTATTCAAACTACTTATATAATACAGTGTGGGGAAAAGATAACAAAAGAGACAAGTAAGAGAGTGATGGGTTTAACCGCCACTTCCGAATGCAGGGTAAGAAGGTGTACTAGAATCACAAGCAAATCTAACAAAGTATTTGCTTGACGACCCAGAGCCATCAACGATAACAGTACCGTCTGGAGCTGTGACAGTGACGATCATAGAATAGTCTCCCTGTGCATTGGCCCAGAACACCCGGAATGGCGTATAAGTACCCGCTGTCAGCTGGATCTTGAAAGTTTGAGCGCTGGAAGGCCCCCACGAGTAGTTTTGCGCCAGGTCTGCACTAGACCGTGCTTTCGACCATGCCGATAAAGCCTTGCTACCAAACCAAACCAGTGTGACCTCGTCAGAGTACGGGACAACAACAGAGTAAGTACCATTGATTGGCGCATATAAGTATGCTCGGTGGTTAACAGCCTTATACTGCCATGTTTGACTTGGTGCGCCAGGATAAATAACCTGTGCGGGGCCTGAGTTTCCTGATTTTACGCCACCTGGTTCTGTGATACCAATTGAATGCGTGATACCAGTGTAAGTCGGCGAAGCTGTTGCAAAATAGGATATGTTGAGGGAGGAGTAGTTCGGTGGATCAGCGTTGTAGAACGAGTTAGTATAGATAGCGTATTCCAAACCACCGTTATCGCATGTTTGATCTGCAGCCTTTGTACCAACTGCGGGCGCGACGACTACCACAGTAGCTGTCTGTCCAGCGGAGGCCGGAGTCCCAGTGGACGTGCTCATGGTTGATACAGTGGTATAATAGTTGGTCACAGTGGTGTATGGTTGGGGGTTTTGCATAACAACTGTAGCAACGCCGCCAGGGGAGGTTGGCGATATGGTGGTACTATTAGTTGTTGAGAAGGTACCCCAACTTGTGACGGTCGTATAGGACTGGGGTTGTTGAACAACGACAGTTGCAGTGCCACCCTGAGAACCTGGCGAATACGTGGTGGTGCTAACTGTTGAGAAGGCTCCCCAGGTCGTGGTAGTTGTGTAGGGCTGAGGGTTTTGAAAAACCACGGTACCAGTGCCACCTGGAGAGTTTGGCGAATAGGTAGTGGTACGAGCTGCTGAAAAGGAACCCCAGGTTGTGGTGGTCGTATAAGGCTGAGGGTTTTGCACAACGACGGTTCCAGTACCACCCGGAGAGTTGGGCGGATAGGTAGTGGTGCTGGCTGTTGAGAATGCACCGTAAGTTGTTATAGTTGTATAGGGCTGAGGGTTTTGAACAACAACAGTTGCAGTGCCGCCCTGAGAGGCTGGTGAATAGGTAGTCGTGCCAACTGTTGAGAAGGCACCCCAGCTTGTGACGGTTATGTAGGGCTGGGGCTCTTGAACAACAACAGTGGCTACAGCACCTTGGTATGCAGGTGCCATTGTAGTAGTCTTTACTGCTGTAAAGCTACCATAGCTAGTCACAGTCGTATAGGGTTGAGGCTGTTGAACAACGACAGTGGCTACACCGCCTTGAGACGCTGGTGCCATTGTAGTAGTCCTTACTGCTGTGAAGCTGCCATAGCTAGTCGTAGTTGTATATGACTGGGGCATTCCTACGACAACGGTATTAACATCACCTGGAGATGCCGGTGCCAAGGTGCTGGTCACAGCTGCTGTATAGGAACCATAGCTGGTTACAGTGGTGTACCGCTTGGGACTCTCTATGACAACAGTGGCAGGATCTCCAGGATTAGCCGGCTGGTTTGTCGTAGTTAGAGGCGCATTCAGACCATCAACATAGGTCGTGACGGTTGTGTATCCCTGAGGATTCTCTACAACGACAGTGGCCACGCCTCCAGGCCCAGTAGGTGGTAGCGTTGTAGTAGTAGGTGCAGTCCAAGCGCCATAAGAAGTCACAGTCGTATACAGCTGAGGACTCTCAACTACAACGGTAGCAGGATCACCAGGTTTAGCCGGTCGGTTGGTCGTAGTCAAAGGTGCAGTCAGACTGTTAACATATGTTGTGACGGTTGTGTATGCCTGGGGGCTCTCGACCACGACAGTAGCAGGATCACCAGGATTGGCCGGCCGGTTTGTCGTTGTGAGGGGCGCAGTAAGGCTGTCAACGTATGTTGTGACCGTTATATATGCCTGAGGGCTCTCAATCACAACAGTGGCTGGATCCCCTGGGTTGGCGGGCCGTTTTGTCGTAGTCAAAGGTGCAGTTATGCTGTCAACATATGTTGTCATGGTTGTGTATACCTGAGGGTCCTCAACGACAACAGTAACAGGATCCCCTGGACTGGCTGGTTGGTATGTCGTAGTTAGAGGTGCAGTCAGGCTGTCGACATAGGTCGTAAGGGTTGTGTAGGCCTGAGGGCTCTCAATCACAACAGTGACAGGATCACCGGGACTGGTCGGCCGTTTCGTTATTGTTAGAGGCGCTGTCAGGCTGTCGACGTATGTTGTGATGGTTATGTATGCCTGAGGGTCCTCAATCAAAACAGTAACAGGATCCCCTGGATTTGCTGGTTGGTATGTCGTAGTCACAGGTGCAGTTAGACTGTCAACATAGGTGGTGATGGTGGTATATGGCTGCGGAAGATTGACGATCACAGTCATCACATCGTCTGGATTATCTACCGGTAAGGTTGTAGATGCCGGGCCTGCGAGGCCTGGGATGTAGCTTGTGAGTGTCGTGTAGGACTGAGGCAGATCAACCTCGACAGTAGCAAACTTTGCTTGAGCATCAAATGGGTATGTTGTAGTCGCAGCAGTGGTCATACCATCTTTGTGCTTGGTGACGGTTGTGTAAGGGAGCGGAAGATCAACTTCTACAGTGCCGACTTGCCCTGGAACAGAGGGTGCATATGTCACCGTGTTGGCTGCCGTGAAAGAGCCATAGCTGGTGACTGTAGTGTAAGGCTGAGGGAGATCAACCACGACTGTGAGAGTCGGGTTTGGCCCAATGCTGTTACCGTCCTCAGTTGTTGTAGTTGCAGCTGTGACCCTTCCATATCTGGTTGTAGTCACATATGCCTGTGGATCAAAGATCAAGACAGTGCCCGTTTGGCCTGGGGTGGATGGTTCCATGGTGGTTGTAGATTCAGCCGTAACGCCTCCATACGAAGTGATAGTCGTATATGGCTGAGGGAGATCAACAACGACCGTGAGAGTCGGGTTGGGTCCAATACTGTTACCGTCTTCGGTTGTGGTCGTAGCAGCTGTGACCCTTCCATATCTGGTAGTCGTCACGTACATCTGTGGATCAAAGACCACGACAGTGCCCGTTTGACCTGGACTCGTTATGGCTATAGTAGTTGTAGATTCAGCAGTAACACCTCCGTACGAAGTAACGGTGGTGTATGGCTGAGGTAGATCAACCACGACGGTAAGAGTCGGGTTGGAGCCACTGCCGCTCTCAGTGGTCGTCGTAGCAGCTGCGACGCGTCCATATCTGGTGGTTGTAACATACGTCTGCGGATCAAAGATCACAACTGTACCCGTTTGGCCTGGGCTCGTTGGCGTTATAGTAGTTGTAGATTCTGCCGTCACGCCCCCGTACGAAGTAACGGTCGTATATGGCTGTTGCATCAAAACCATAACGATACCTGTCTGGCCAGGAGCAGGGGGAGGTGAGGTATATGTGGTCTCGGTCGAGACGTCTCCATACGAAGTAAAGGTCGAATATGGCTGCGGATTGAAGATCACCACGGTACCTGTTTGACCTGGGGGAGATGGAGAGATTGTAGTTGTAGACGCAGCGGTAAATTGTCCAAAGGAAGTGGTAGTCACCCACTGATCAGGCTGGTACACAATAACAGTGCCTGTTGCATCTGGAGCAGTTGCGGGTATGGTAGATGTAGATGCAGCTGTGAATTTCCCATAAGATGTCACGGTGGTCCAATGATTAGGTTGGTATATAATAACTGTGCCCGTTGCATCTGGAGCTGTTGCTGAAATGGTAGATGTAGATGCAGCTGTGTATTCCCCATGAGAAGTAATGGTCGTCCACTGATATGGCTCATATACCATGACAGTGACTGTCTCTCCTTCAGAAGATGGTGACATGGTGGTCGTGGATGCGGCTGTAACCGATGGATCGTAAGAGGTGATGGTTTTCAACTGTTGTGGCCTGTAAATAATCACGTTACCTGTTGCGCCTGGAGCAGTTGGATACATGGTCGTTGTTGATGCCGCCGTGACACTTCCATAGGAAGTAAATGTGAACCATGGATCTGGCTGGTATATCAGGACGGTACCCGTCTGGTCTGGAGAGCTCGGGGATATAGTCTGTGTAGATGCGGCTGTGATTGTTGCGTCATAGGTGCTGACCGTCACCCACTTATATGCTCTATACACGACTACCGTGCCTGTATGACCAGACGCAGAAGGCCACATAGACGTCGTAGAGTCGGATGGAACGGCATCATCATAAGAGGTGGTGGTCACCCAATCGTAAGGGTCATAGATAACAACCGTGCCAGTTGCGCCAGGAGCACTGGGGGTCATTGTACTCGTGACTACACCTGTCACTGAGGCATCATAGGATGTCACGGTAATGTAACGAGCTATTGGGCTCGGTACAACAATCACCACTGTACCAGGACCAGGTCCTGAAGGGGTCTCGGTGATAGTGTAAGTACCGGTGCCGGTGCCGGTACCGGTGCTGGTGATGGTGGTATAGTCAATTGGTGTATCCGAGGTCATTTGAGATCTAGCCGCCATGACCCAAACGGTTCCTGTCTCACCGGGTCTAGTTGGAGACTGCGTGGTGGTCATAGCATCAGTCCCAGTTCCTTGAGTGGTTATTGTAGTCCACGGCACTATAGGATCTGAAGAAATGGCGGAGCCACCTTGAGAAACGGTAGAACTTTCTGGAGAAGAACTTTCGGTATCTGAAGCAGCTAGAGCCAAGACCGGAGCTTGGGAAAGAGGAGCATTTGTATCGTTTTTCCTGTAACCTTGCATTCTGACGATCACGGTTACTATGTCGCAGGCATTTTGGGTAGGCAGAGTGGTTGTCTCAGCCGTGGATATTATACGATCAGTGGACGTCAATATAGTCACATGGCTCTCTACCATGACAGTTCCACAGGATGGATTCTGAGAGTCCATGAGGGGAATGTTGTATGTAGTGTTGGGTTCACCATGTCCATAAACGGGGAAAGTGGCAGTGTAGGTAGCATCGGTTCGGATGAGAAATGTACTACAGGCATTAGCTAAAGAAAGCCAGTGAGAAATCCCTACGTGTCATACCTTGTCAAAGTATCATACTGCGTAGACGATCCGTCAATGATCTCAATGGGCTGCGTCTTGGCGTCTCGTGGTTCCAGCTTTGCATCGGATGCCGTGCCTAAGAAGACCAGGGCCCAAAAGGGCATCATGCGCCGAAGCGACATGATGAAAGAGGGCGCAGGGAAAAGAAAAGGTTATCAATTGGCTGTACTGACGAAATTTAATGATTGATAAGTCGGTTAACTGACGGTAACACAATGTAAATGAATGTGACAGAGAGCGGTCGGAGAAAGTACGAGACTGAAGAGTGACATGCAGTCTTTATCATGAGCTATCGCCGGCAGAACTTACTTTATTTTACGTCATGTGCCCTGATCGACGGCATGGATGCGGGAAACTTTCAGTAGGTTATTTAGTGCCATTTAGGTGCTTACAAAAAGATTCGAGACCGTGTTCAGTGTCCAACCCGGTCGCAGTTGAGGCTTGTGGCTGAGAGCCTCTATCACCGATTGAACTTGGCAACAGAAGTGCTGAGCAACCTGGTCTTCGGCTAGCTCGGCAATGCTTTTACCGCAGCCAGAACTGACATTTTTTTACTACAGTTTGGGTTAGTATGTTTTGCACGTCTTTTGTTCGGCTGGCCAGCTGGCCTATATAGTGATGCAGATGGAATGCTGAGTTCTCTGTGGTGATCTAAGCTCTCAGCCACAAGTCTCAATTGCAATTAATACATCCCAGGAATGCAATATCAATCATCGGGATTCTACTCTGGGTTTAGTTAGGAACCGAGTCTTGCTAAATGTTTTGTCAAACATGTAATTGGTATAAGGGAAAGGCCTGGGCACCTTTTATTAACATTTCTAGCTTAGAATGCTCAAGTCTGTCTGGAGACTAATTTAAGTCTAGCTATTTCTGTGTAGGAAGCATTCATTCTGTGATTGTTATCTTCGTTTATCTAGACTTCAACAATAAGTAAACAACATCCAAGACATGTCTCCCCGCCATTGGATCTGCACAGTACGGAAGCGATCAAGCCACTTAAGCTAAAGAGAAAGAAGTGACACGCTAGCCGGAGCGAAGCCGAGAAGCTAGACCAACACCGGGGAAATCCAGGGGCCGCACCGAGTAAGAACTTACTCACGGCATGGACAGTAGCTCCTTTGGTCCTCGCGTGATACTAAGGTTGTAAGTTCATACTAGCTATGTTCCGCCCGAGGCCATCAGATCTGATTTACATTGCTCTGTAAAACCTTATCCTCGATCTCGACCAAGCCTCATAGTGAATTGTAAGATTTGAATATACTAGACTGAAATGAGAAGATAACTAATATCCAATTCGCATTCTCAGCACTACCTCGACTCGGATATTAGTTCCCCCGCTCAGGCTCCCAAACAAATCACCAATGTTTACCATTTCCGAGCGCGTCTGATCTTGTCCTCTTGATACGGAATTAAAGTCGCAGATTATTAGTAACAGTTCTTTAACACAGCTATATTACTAACTGAGAGCAACCCATCATAGCCCCTGGCGATGAGAGTACTTAACTAAGAAGGCGAAGGAGACAATATCCACGCAACGGCAGTTGTAATTAATAATATTGCGTGGCGACAGCTGGACAGATTATATATTGCTGGTCTTAGCTGTAACTTACCTGGCTTGCTCTACTGACCTGTAGACTCAGTTTTCTACTAATACCAGGTATTGTTATAATACTAATAAACTGAAACTCAAAAGTCACTCGGGATATCTATCCAGGCTGTTCTTTATTTAAAGGCCTAATTAAATATTAAATAATGTCTCACTATGCTTTAATTTATCCAATGCTACCTTTGTTATATTAAATACTATTACGAATCTAGCTATTAGGAAGGATCCATTTAGTCTTAAGAAATATAGTTATCTTATATAATAAATTAATCTAAATATTTATTAAATAGATCCTAGTATTTCCCTAAACTCGCGAACAACCGATGGAAATAAGGCCGCCCTGTAGTAACACAAGTTAACATCATTCAGTAGACATTAGTAGGAAGAAAATACTTACATGGCTGTTATCATAACAGCAAACTGCTATGGCTTGACAAGCCGCGGGATTAGAAATAGATGAGCCTGAAAGGAAATATTAGACCACAAAACGGGAAGGCAGTGAGGGAAGACATACATGTTGCTCCGAGGACAGTGTTGGGGTTCTGAACCACAATACCAAGCAATCCCAGAAGAAGGCTGATAACGGGATTACTTGAGGTCCCAACAGTTTGGCAGCATGTCAGGGCGGCTGGTGCAATGCATATGCTAGCAGCAGCAGTAGTGGTAGCAGCAACCGCGCTTGATTCTGTCGTGGTCTCGATGATAGAAGTGATAGCAGCCGTTGTCGTGTCGCCTAGCTCAGTTGACACGGTCGCCGCGAAACTTGAGGAGAACGACTCGATCGTCGTCACACCAACAAGTCCAGTACTCTCGACGCTAGAGGGTCGGCAAGGACCCGCTGAAACAGCACCAAGAAAGATGGACAACGCCAACGCAGAAAATCGCATCTTGGCAGATCAAGTGGCTTGAAGCCGTTGAAAGAAATACGTAGTTGGTTGGGAAGAAATGAAACAAAAGAGGAAGAAGTCTATCTAACGGCGCAAAGGAATAGGAGTAGCATGCGTTCGAATTGTAAGCTAATGCCAATAGTTTCTCAATAGTGTATGGGCCAAGCCCAGAGTTACCATTGAAGCGAAATGCATTGCATGTCACAGTGCTCTCATTGGCTAAGTCACAAAACCGACTGGAAATAATCACAGGAATGTCCGTCCCCGAAACATCAACGTAGTGCACAGGTAGCTGGCTATCTTGTTGGTTATTCTAGAAGCTCTGTTTGGGTCAGATTGGTCAACGTGTTAGAGGCTCATCATCAAGGTTGTCAATAACGATTGCATTTTGTTTCCATCACCTATTAATATTAAATGAAGTGGATGGCATCTTATAACGCGAAAAACAGAGCAAGTCAGCAATTCTCACCTTCCAAATAATTCCACATCTCTTGATGTCGTTTGGCTCCATTGTTGTCTCTCATTGATCAGTTAAATACGACAGAAGTGGCTCTGCGTCTGCACCTAGAAACCTGACAACGAAACCATGTCTTGTGCAGATAACAAAACTTATGGGAGCCATTTCATATCCTAACCCTTAGCAGCCAAAACAGCTAACAAGACTGGGTAAGCATCATTCGTCTACGACTGGGTATGCAACTCATCTCCATTGACCAACGTCAACGGCGAGTCATCCACCAAATCAGGCATCAGTGCAAGTCTACCAACCACGCTGGATCCGCATTGTGTGGCAAGTGTCATCGCGGGGCCCCGCACGGCGAAAAGAAGCCCACAAGATATATCTGTTACAATGGGTATTGCCTTTCTACTTCTGCTGCTACTGCAGCTCTCAAATGGCTGGAGATGGATGGCATGAACCAGTGGATGCGAATGATCCCCAGTTTCCCATTTCCGAGCGAATCCGATCTCAACGCGGAACTAAAGTTGCAGATTATTAGTAACAGGTTCCTCAATACGGAGAGGGTGGATCTCATTTTTATGCAGGATATCAGGGAGTTGATAGCAGGTGGAGAAGACAGACTAGTCTTGTCTGGTGCACGAATGCATTGACAAATTCGTGTCTATCTTGTTAAGTATACAATGCGTCTCACATACAAGGCAGAGAGAGTCAACACCTCTCTTCATCCATCATGTCCGATATTTGTTCGAACCGCGCCCTACAGCTACAAGCACCCACTAACCATCCCGCCCTTCATATCATAACTCACTAAGCACTGGGTCGGAAAGCAATGGCTTAAGGACCCAGAATTGGTCGGTCGATAACCCACTCAAACTCGGAATTACACAAACTGGGAATTCGTCAACCAATCATCGCGCTTGGTAATTCCCAATTGTAACTGACGATATGATCGGAAAACTCTTATCGCGTGGAGCTCATGCTCGTTGACGCTCTTCCCCACGGGGTTGTCGGTCCAAGGGATTGGATACCCAGTACGAGCTTGCCTTGTCGAGGATATATAGACTTCATCCTCTCCATAGCAATGAACTTCTTCAACCTTCTCTTTCCATCAAACAATTTTCCTTGGTTCTTTCATAATGAGTTATACCAAGACTACAAACGACTCCAACGTTATCGTTGCAGGTGAAAAACAAGATGGCATCCACCGTCAAGCATCCTTCAGCGAAGCCACAGCCCAGATGTTCCAAACCGACCTTGAAAAAGAAAAGACCATCCAAGGCACAGCCCATTTCCACCGCCTGGGTTGGAAGCGCCTTACCGTCGTCCTCATCGTTCAAGCCATTGCCCTCGGTAGTCTAAGTCTCCCCGGAGCTTTCGCTACCCTCGGAATGGTCGCTGGCGTTATATCGTGTATTGGAATCGGCTTGATCGCCATGTATGCTAGTTACATGGTTGGTCTTGTCAAGCTGAAATATCCTGATATTGATCATTATGTCGACGCTGGTCGGCTTTTGATGGGAGGCTTCGGAGATAAGCTCTTTGCGGTTGTGTTCCTGGGGCTGTTGATCTTGGCTACTGGCTCTCACTGCTTGACCGGCACCATTGCCCTTGTAAAGATCACGGGAAGCAGCGTGTGTACCCTCGCTTTTGGAGTCATCTCTGCTGTCATCCTTATGGTGCTCGCTATTCCACCTTCGTTTACTGAGATTGCGATCCTCGGCTACATCGACTTTATCTCTATCATCCTCGCGATCGGTATCACCATGATCGCCACTGGGATTCAGCGGTCAGACGCCCCAGGTGGTTTCTCATCTTTGACTTGGTCAGCGTGGCCGCAGGATGATCTCAGCTTCACCCAGGCACTTACAGCGGTCTCCAATATCGTCTTCTCGTATGCATTCGCTGCAGCCCAATTCTCCTTCATGTCCGAAATGCATACCCCAGCCGATTTCACAAAATCGATCGTCACTTTAGGTCTTACAGAAATCGTTCTATACACAATCACAGGATCAGTCATCTATGCCTTCGTTGGTCAGGAAGTTCAGTCCCCGGCCTTGTTATCCGCCAGCCCGTTAGTGTCGAAAGTCGCGTTTGGCATTGCCTTGCCTGTCATCTACATCTCAGGTTCTATCAACGCCACGGTTGCTTGCAGATTTATCCACGGGCGACTTTACAAGAACACTATTACACGGTTCATCAATACCCGCAAGGGCTGGATCACTTGGTTGGCCGTTGTTGCCTTTGTGATCTTCCTTTCGTGGGTCATTGCAGAAGCGATACCATTTTTCTCCGAGCTTCTAGGCATCTGTGCTGCCCTCTTCATTTCGGGCTTCTCGTTCTGGATCCCTCCCATTATGTGGTTCTTCCTACTCAAAGAGGGCAATTGGTATGATAAGCACAATGTCAAGCGTGCTGTCTGCAATTGCATTGTCTTTGTCGTTGGTTTCTTTGTGTTTATTGCCGGCACATATGCTAGCATTGACCAGATTGTAAGTGTGCCGAACAATGTTTTCCACTTGATGCTAACTAATAGGACTATAGATTGCCAAATTCCAAGGAGGCAGTGTTAGCAGGCCTTTCTCCTGCAATGTGGCGTAAGACTTTGTCATTTGAACTCTTTGTTAATAGCATTAGTACATGGGTTCATTCTATAACAGACAACTTACTATAGTCAACTGGCTCAATTCTATGAGATAAGGCCATATGCAACCCTCCACTGGATCTTCAGTTTCAGTCCTAAGTTCAGCACCTGGATCAACCCGAGTTACTAGCCTCCGCGATCGGAACTGTATTGACTTCTTAAACTAAAAATACGATATTTTACCATAAATCGCTATCAGTCTCTAGGGATAGGCTTAAGTAGTTATTGCAAAGTGCGCCGTTATTCGTTACGAAAGGTCCAGCCCAGGTCCTTTCGTCGCTGTCTCCAGGAACAACAAACGCTAGATTTAGCGCTTCGGTGCAACTAAGGCCCTGAAGTGGTTTAGTCAATCCACTGAAAATCTCATCAAAGCGCCCTCGATCCACTTCTTCTGCCCTCGCTTGATTTCCCACCTTGCATGCCCAATTCCGAGCTTGACAAAATCCACATCAGTAGATCATGCCCCGAGGACGCAGGGGCTGTTGGACATGTCGCATCAGACACAGAAGATGTGACGAGTCATCCCCCGAATGTAAAGAGTGCAGTACGCGGAACATTACCTGCCATGGATATGATCTCGACCCGCCAGCATGGATGAGCAATGATCAGTTACTGCAAGAGGAGCTGCGGCGAATCAAAGTGGCCGTCAAGGAGAACTTCCGACGCGTCAAGACCATTCAGAATCGCCAGCTTGCTCGGTCGACAGCTCAAGCAGCACAAGTTTCGCGTGCCAAAGCGACTTCTCGACCGCAAAGCGAAATAACAGACAATCCGACACAAGCCGGTTCATCAACTACAAACACCATCTTCCGAGAGGCGCAATATCTTGTTCACTACCTCGACTACATCTTTCCCATTCAATATGCTTTCTACGTTGATGCACCAGATCAGGGAGGCAGAGGATGGCTCTTCTTCCTTCTAGAACGAAGTAAAAAACTCCCCGTCCTGCAGTTGTTCACTCTGACCACTAAACAGATGCACCCCTTCGAAATGCAGCTCTGACCCTCTCCGCCTTCCACCAACATACCTTTTCGCCATATCATACCGAAAATCAAGAAGACGAACTGTTACAATACCATACCAAAGCACTTCAGGAACTTCGGCATGTCGTCCAGATGTTGGTGCTTCTGCCGACAACATCGAGGAATGGCTCAAGTTCCTTGCTGGCGGTATGTTCTTGATCTCTTTTGAGGTAATACCCAAAGACTAGCATATACCTTCAATCTCTGTCATCTGACTTGCTCAAGGTTTTCCAAGGCGGCACAAACAACTGGCAAGCCCACTTCAACGCCCTCGTATCCGTCATCCAGAACCTTACATCCTCCGACTTCGACTTTGACACCTCGAATCCTACAAGCCCAGATTTCGACTTCCAGCGAGGCATGAATACTGCGCAAAAGTTTATTTTGTCGAACCTCGTCTGGATAGATATACTTGCGCCTCTGGCTACAGGGACTGCGCCAAGGCTACCATATCACGATTGGCTAAACGCTGGAAAGATTGATATGTCGAGAGTCATGGGTTGCTCAAACAGTATCATGATCGCGATCGGTGACATGATGGCCCTGGATTCAGAGGCTGTAACCTTAGGTAATGAGGCTTTGCGAATCGCCATTGATGACTTGGAAGAACGCATACATAACGGAATAGAGGCGGTATTAGATACTGAATCAACGGTTTGTGTCATTTTACAAGATTAAAAGTAAATATTTGCTAATCAACCCATCAGTTGACACCAACAAACCGCTCGGTAACCCAGCTCTTCGCAACCGCAGCACTCGTGCAGCTTTACACTCTTGCTTCAGATCACAACATCACTTCACCAGATCCTCATATCGCAGTGTCACGAGTCGTCGACGTATTGGACAACCTACCTCCACATATATTGCTACGAGCAACACCATGGCCTCTGTGCGTTGCCGGGTCTATGGCACTTCCTCCCAATGAGCAGTACTTTGACGGTCTATTGACAAAGCTCATGAATCATGCTGAGGCGGGGTTTACGAATTGTGGTACGGTTTACAGTGTGATGCAAAACGCTTGGAAGCAACGAAGGCGAGATCCGAGTAGAGCTTGGAGTGCAAGACAATCGATGGAGCATATGGGTATTTGTGTTCTTCTTACATGACCCTCTTTGACAAGGTGGGAGGCAGTATTAGGCTTGTTCGCCTGGCCATTAGTTACAAGCCCAGCACTGAGGAACGTGTATACACCAATGCTCTTATAAATAGTAAGCAATATTATATCACAGTCAAACTTCTATTGTCGCTTCATTCTACAAATAGCAAGCCGTTCAAACATTATCAATTACTTCATCTACCGGACCCTACACTTATAAACTACTCCTTGCCCTTGAGGCTGAAGCGGTACTTGGCCTGAAGAACATAAGGGTTGCCACCAGGCTCATAGAGCTGCTTCTCAAGCCTCTGCCACTCAGGGTTGTTGATACCGTCAATGTAGTCCTGAACCTCAACAACCATGCATCCGTACTTAGGGATAATTCGGGGGAAGTCCTTGTTATCCTTAAGACCCTGGGTCTTCTTGAGAGGCATGGTACCCTTCTGCTGAGTGCAGCTGTAGAATTGGAAGGCGTCCTGGTCAGTGTAGATGTCGAGCTGGATGCCAGACCAGGCGGAAGCGATAGTGGCCACGGGGCCCTCAGTTCGCCAGTCAAAGTTGCCGAGCTGGCCGCGGTTGACGCTGTAGCAGGTGTCTGAGATTGGTTAGCGATGTTATAGATCGTGTGGATGGTTACTAACCATATCCTGTGCAGTTGAAACCGCAGTTGTTCTCCAAATCCTTGTTGTTGGCTTGGTCACCAATCATCTTGGGCTTGCTCCAGAAATCATTCACAGATCCCTTCTTGTTGGGAATGATATCACCAGTAGGGATAAGAATGTTATCGGTCGCAACACGCTGGCCACCGTAGGGCATATACATAGAATGGTTGGAAATGGTGTTTGTCTCGTTGTTGGAGAAGCCGTCGAGGTTCCAGTAGGTATGGCTGGTAAGCATGATGGGGGTCTTCTTGGTGGTTGCGAGAGCAATAATCTTGAAGTCCCAGTCCATGCCGGTCAGGGTGTAGGTGACGTAGGAGACAACCTCTCCAGGGAAACCTTCCTTGCCATCAGGGTCAACGATGGAGAAGGTGATGCTGGAGTCGGTGTAGGACACAACAGTAAAGTTGCGCCAGTCCCAGCCATCGGGCCCGCCGTGGAGAGTATCAGCGCCCTTGGGAGACTCGGGCGTAGGGTTGTCGTTGGGCGTGACGTGATACTTCTTGCCGTCAATCTCGAACGTGCTGTTGCGAATACGGTTGGCGTATCTTCCGGGAATACCTCCAAGATGGGGGTGAGACTCGTCAATGCTATAGTGGGTAGCATTATCGAAGCCAGCGACGATATCTCGGGTAATACCGTACTGGTCGTCGATCAGAAGATTTGTGATGGAGGCGCCATAGGGAATGAAGGCGGCTTGGATGCCATCTCCCTTGATCCAGTATTTGCCATCCTTATCAGGACCCTTGCCTTTGGTCGCAAGGGCCAGTGGGATGAGAGCAGCAACGACAGCCTTGAAGAACATGATTGCGGATGATCAAGGTGGAGACTGGCCCAGCAAAAAAGAGCGAAAACCCCCAAGCTTTATAGAAAAACCGACGATCTCTGTTTTCTCGCGGGCCAACTTCCACCAACGAAACCCCTCTCCAATTGAAGGATTTCAGGGTCTCCTTCGGTGATCGTCTGATGAGCTTTCAAGTTCAATGACTGGAGCGGCTGTCATCGTCATCCAGGAACTTGCCATTGATCCGCGATCCTGGGGTAGTTTTGGAGCTAAGAAGCTTCCCCAGGTTTTCCGCGCGAGTGTAATTGGTGCGCCTGGGTCGGGTAATCTTAGCGAACTCTGTCTTGACATGGTTGTGCGAGTCTGGATTGGGATCGTCGTGCGGGGGAACTTCAGGCTGTTCGCACGTTCATGGGATTTCTACAGGTTCAATAGCCGTATCCCGCCGAGGGATTGACCGAGACAAGGCTGGTGGGAAGCGGTAGTTATGCGACGGGTGACAGCTTCACAGCCCCTCCAATCAAGTTGACAAGCTAGTTTGAAGCTCGAGGGATGTAATTAATGTGATGGAATAACCGACCTGGCTATACTTAACAGGCTGAATGGATTCAATTGAAGTGTACTCTGTACGGAGCATTTGTAAAGATTATGGATCTGAAAAGTCGGGGAGCTAAACCAGGTTGGGGAAATATTATTGCAAGGGGCTGGGAACTTATGAGAGGTCTGACGTCATTGTCTCTCGCAATGATACCCTAGAGTCTGCTGAATTCCAGTTACATTTCGTGATGCTACGTGTGAGCTCATGATGATCACCCGTGAACTGTGAGACATGCAAAGTAAGATCGTCTGGAAGGGCACGGCCGCACAAGTTCAGGAACCAAGGCTTAGTGACTCCAAGAGGGCATGAAAACGTGGCTCTGGGACCATCGGATGAAAGACGGTGGTGAATGATTGGGTTCCGTCTAATTGGGACGAGCTTCGATGGACGGGAGGGCTCAAAGGTCTCCGTCTGTCTCACATTGGTTGATTCAGGTAGAAGACTGTGCAGGGTAGCTCTTATCATGGTGAGTCTTTGAAATAGGCCTTGAGGGTTTTCACCGGAGTTGGATGAACCTGACGACCTCTGAATTTGATATAGCATCGCCACGAGCTTTGCCTCATGCGAAGATGTCCTAATAGCTAAATGATCAATTCCGCCTTGGCATGCTAGGTTATCTCGTAAGACCTCTAGAGAATCCGTCAATAGTGACTTGAAGGTTGAGTGCACAGAACCAAGAAGTCCTCGAACTGAATATTTCCTCTAATTCAGACAAGATTGTGGAGACGGAATCTACCGCTCCACCACTCGGAGTTGTTTCACGCTCCGATCTCTCCTGTTCTGGGCGATGTCGGATCCATATCCGCATCCGAATTGGAGGAGTAAACTTCAGGTAGAAAGCTTCTCCTCATACTCAACGCAATTTCATGAATGGTATCACTATCTATCGTCTATCATATAATCGTCTAACTTTACCACAAATGAACTAGTGAAATCAGGGTCATGGCCAGCATGATACCCATCGAAGGCGATTGTAAGCTTCCCGCCGAATCCCCCGACATTCCCTCCTCAAATCCCTTCTCTTCACCACCCAAATACTCTGCACCCAGCTTCGTCAAACCCCCGTCAGCATCAAACAGCGACACGCTGTCTCCGGTCCACTCATTCGCATCATCTTTCCTAAATGCTCCAAACCATGCATAGGCTTGAACATCATCACTATCGTCAAGATACGGCAGACTCTCATTCATCATAGCCAGCGTCGCATCGTCATCCTCTTTCGGTAGAGCCATCTCGGTAATCCAGAACCGTGCGTCAGGCGCCGTCTCATTGTAAAATTCGCGCAAACTTCCCAGCCAATTCTTGAGACCGCCTGCGTCGCCGTACCAATGCACAGCGACGAAATCTGTAGGACACCCATCGTCGTCGATGTCGTAGCAGGATTCATTAAAGTCGCGTAGCCATTCAAGACCCCGTGGTGAGCCGGTAACGCTCGGATGGCTGATTGACCACTTGCGCTTTGCTTTTCTGAGGGGGACGATGTGCTCCATGTAAGCGCGAGCTGCATCTTTGGCAGATATCGCGCTTCCACCGGTGTCTGTTTCACCATCTGGCTCGTTGAAGGTGAGGAGATGCGTAGATGATTCGGGAAGGCCATTTAGGCGCGACTCGAGCTCAGAATCTGATGCATCGTCGAGACCATGAATCAATGGCACGAAAGGTAAGGAATTGCCGATTTGACCGTTTGGCCAAAGCGACCAGGTGTAATACCACGCGATCTCAGAATTATTTGAGATGAGGAGCTCATTATCTGATTTGTGGTCATCTCCATGGTATGCAAGGCCGCGTTTTGACGAGAGGTCAATGCTCTCAGCAAGCCCCCAGAGGCATAAAAATGGGTACAAAGTTGATTGGCGCATTTTAGGAAGAGAGGTCTGGTATGCAGTGACACCCTCGTTCAAATGAGAGCGCTTTAATACGCGATGGACAGCTGGAAAATCAGGTTTGAAACATATCTGTTAAGGTTCTAGCAAGCGTTTCAGAACTTCAGGGGGTTCCTTGGAATAGCTACTTTTCTTTTGTACGTGTCGCTCGTCTTTTGGCTGGGCAAAGTGGCGATGGTCTGAGCCTTGTCGATGATGTCATAAGTCTGCCAAGTTAAACCCTGCCTCAACACCAAGACTTGGCAGCGTCAAAGACTCTCAGTAACTGGATATTGACATAATTGGCTCACCGCTTGATATCTCAGAGCATAGAAACTCGAGCCTCGTGAAAAACTTACCGCTTTGGGACAATTACCTGATTAGGTGACGACACGTGGGTTTCGCAACGCTCCTTCCGTGTTTTCGAGGAGGTGAGATACTTGCTGAAAGTCTATTTGAACCGCGACTACCATATGAACGACGGGCCCATTGGTGCTTGTTCTGCGACTAATTCAATAGAGAGTATATGGAAAGTTATGGGCAGATAACATCCTGTAGTTCTACCATTGCCGTCCGACAGATGCGCCCGTCCGGTACTTCGGGCGAGTTATCGACGAGAAGCATGAATAAAGGCAGACGAACCCTATCAGACAATGACTGAGAGGAATCTGGGATACTCATAGCCCTATAAATTCTAATACAATATGTTTCAAATGTTTTTCATCTGCCTGTCAACAGGAGGGCTAAGTGGCCAACTTAGTTCTTATGAGAGTACCGGTTTGGGGGCATCTAGCAGACGAAGGAAGTAAAAGGTTCTGCCTACACTTAAGACAGGATGATAACGGTAGCCGAATTAATAAGATTCTGATTATGGTCTAGGTGCAGTTGGTGAGGTATTGAAAGAACACAATGCACTGAGGAACTGTACCTGTCCAAGACAACAAAAGCGCGTGTAGGGCCCGGGAGTAAACATTTGAAGAATGTACCTGCGATTTTTTGAAATGTCTTAAGAGAGAGGAAACTTTACAGATAGTTATATTAGTTCTTCATATGATCTGACGAAAGTGGCCACCCCGAGGATAGCTACTTATATGTCCTGGGGCAGTATGCAAGTACAAATGGTCCTACCGGAATGGTATCTGGTAGCCGTTTCAGAGATTTACTATTTCGGTGCATCAGACAACTTCAGATGAACATATATGGTTCAATCACCGACTGAGGGCCGAATATCGAAGAGCGACCGACATGTCGCCGCCCCCATAGTGATCGACAATGAACGCGGGGTATTCGTCAGGAGCCGCGGTGCATAGGCCTGGAAACCTTCTTGACTGTCTCTCATTTCTATTCCTGCCTTTTTGACCCTGGAGGGATACTGTACCAGCAAGCTAGCATAATAACATAAAGAAAAATACAAATAGGGTGTAGAATAAACGTGCCAATAGACTGTGCAAGTAGGCCAGTGACGAAAGGGGCTACAGCACCTCCCAAACTGCCAAAGGCAGTGATAGTTACCATCCCCCTAAGAGACTCCCTTTTAGTCATACTGCGAATAAAGAGAGCAGCTCCATACGGGTAAATAGGCCCAAGCACGAGACCAACAATTGCTGTCGCAATTGAACTGCCGATGATATTTGGTACAAGCCAAATCAAAAGCTGAAAGGCGAATGCGACGACGGTGAACCCATAGACAAAAGGTTTCTCGCCCCAACGTTGGCCGAATCCTGATAGCACGAATCGACCAATAGTGATTCCACCCCAGAAGCCTGCTGTCACGTATCCAATGCTCTTAGGAGAACCACCTCGGGTATCGATAAGGAAGGAGATGACCCAGCCAGAGATCGAAACCTCAGCGCCTTGATAGGCAAAGATAAAGACAGCCCCGAGAAGTACAATATTCATACGCAATGTTAGAAGTACTGCATGCAGTGTAGACTGCTCTTTTGGCTTTTCTGACTCTCTTATAGCTGCGCTGAGTTCCTTCTCGTAGCCCCAGAATGACCATACAGTCAAAGAGAATACAAGAACCGCGAAACATAGGTTGATGAAGTAGAAACGACTCCATGCCGTGCCATTGGCAGATACGATAGCTGTTGCGATAAGCGGGCTGATTGTACCACCGAAGCCGTAACACCCGTGAAGGAGGCCTAGTATGACAGTGCCATTCGGCAAGCCACCACAAAAAAGGTTGCCCAAAGCAATATTGACTGCAGCGCCAAAGCCAACTAGGCAGAAAGCAATTGGAATCAATGGAAAAGGCGCGGTTGTCACAATTGGGATATATCCACAAACGAGGACAATATTTGCTAGTCCAAAAACCTTAGCCCGGCCGAGGATGGCTCGGAGGTCATCTAGAAATATAGCCGCAAACATGAAGCCAAGAGCTTGCCCAACGAAAATGAGCGAAACCATAGCATATCCAATGCTGTAGTGCCTGAAAAGATGTCAGTTCTGAATTTGACTTAGATCATAGAGAGGACGGGGGAGTTTACGTTTCCACGTAAGGGATTACTGCACCAGCCCCGGCGTCATTAAAACCGTTGCCAAAGCTGGCAAGACAAACGGCAAAGAGGCGCATCTTATTCATAGGGTCCCAGATGCTAGGGACTCTCTCTATGAATTCAACGCCTGGTTCTGGTTCGGCCGGTTTATCTGAAAATGTGTGAAGCCCGATTTCGGTCTCAGTTGGTCGAGGAAGCTCTTCAATATCATCGTGGACCAGTCTAATAACGACTGGGTCTAGTACAGTGAAAGATGGAGCATTCCCAGAGATATTTTGAGTGGTAGCCATGTTGTTTTGAAAGCGAAATGTTGTAGGAATATTTCATGTCTGATATACTGGTTCCCTTGTTTATATAGCACGTTGAGATTGAAGTTTATTTGCACAGAGACGGCATGGAATTGAGTTTGTGTATCGGAGTTGGTCAGGAATCGGGAGTTGCCACTCGGAGTCGGAGATGACTACGAATCGGACATGCAGTTTTGAGATGACCAGTCGGGTTTGCCACTCAGAGATCAGATTTAAAAAACGTAAAGTGATATTTCTAACGTTACTTAATTACACTATAGAGACCAAAAGCAATGCAATTGTGTTATATAGCTCATCACAGAATGAACTTATCCCTCTTTTTAGGATGGTATCGATTGTATTGCTCGACCTAGCAATTTTCCTCAAGGTATTCCAAGGAAGATCTCTAAATAAATTCCTCTGATTTATTCTAAGGCCCTCTTCCAGAAAACTTACCTATCAATCAACGATTAAATTTCTCCTACACTGTGTTTTGCCGTTTTTAGCCCTAGGGGGCCATCTGATCTTTCTACGTTTGTTTCGTTATGACACTACAGTAGCCCGTTGGCAGCAGCCCGCTTCTTGAGCGAGGCGTCATTGTCGGTTTTCTCCAAAACACGGCTAGCTTATTGGCCGTCCATCAGCGTTGATTACCATCATAAATGGTCGCATTGAGAACTCCCTGAAGTCTGATCACACCGCATGCAGATCATACTGGGGTAACGGAAAGTCTCCGGAATCCCCAGGTTTAGGCGGAGTCTCCGCCTGATGTTCAGGTCCGACGACCCCAAAACGGTCACAGCCGAAGAGTTAATGCAAGCAAGTCTTGGCATTTGCCCTTATTATGCATACATTCGGGCCGTGGCCGATCGATGCTACCCTTTTTGTTCTGCGCAGTGAACATTTGGCTTAGTTCTCAGGAATGACTTTGTGCCAAACTTGTCACGTTGCGCCTTTTTTCTAGCCTCGGGCTACGAAGAAGCGCCGAAGAGTGAACCATGCATGCTATAGTCGAAATCTAGAGGGTATCGCTTGACATCAGTTGACAGGGCTAGGAGGAATATTATAGGTGGAACAACCGTCCTGTAAGAAGTGAATGCCCCGTTTAATGGCCGAGGGTGATGGCAATGATGAAAATAGCTTCAGAGATGTGAAATGAATGTTATGATCAGGCAAAACGTACGGAACGAGAGAAAATGGCAAGGATCTTCCTCATAAGTGACGAAGGGCCTGTGAGAGAACAGGGGGCACAACGTGTATAAGAAGGTCTGAGAGTCTCCAGATAGCCAACAATTTCAACATCCTCAGACCAGATTGAAAATTACAAGATCTACAAGTCCTCAAAATGTTCACCCTTCAAGCTCTTCAACTTGCCTCCATGTGCACCCTCGTGTACGGACACGGCTACCTCAGTAAACCCATGAGCCGAACCGGTCTCAACGCTGAAGTAGCTAACCTCATCCTACCTCTACATCATCTACTAACAGGCGATAGGCCGGCCCAGATACATGCCCCGAGTGCACCATCCTCGAGCCCGTCACAGCCTGGCCAGACCTCGACGCCGCCAAAGTTGGCCGATCTGGACCATGCGGTTACAACGCCCGAGTCAGCGTCGACTACAACCAGCCCGGCGCCAACTGGGGCAAAGAACCCATCGCCACCTACAAGCCCGGTCAAGTTATCGATGTCCAGTGGTGTGTTGACAACAACGGTGACCATGGAGGCATGTATGCCTACCGTATCTGTCAAGACCAGGACATCGTCGACAAGTTTCTTGATCCAGACTACATCCCTACTGAAGCTGAGAAGCAAGCTGCTGAGGATTGCTTCGAAGAAGGTCTTCTTCCTTGCACTGATGTTGATGGCCAAGAGTGCGGGTACAGTCCTGACTGTTCTGCTGGCCAGCCATGTCATCGCAACGATTGGTTCACTTGCAAGTCTTTCGATGGTAACTCGGATGGTAAGGGATGTCGCGGTGTTGATAATGCGCCGATTAACTCGTGCTACACTTCCATTGCTGGCGGTTACACTGTGTCGGGCAAGATCAAGATCCCAGACTATGTCTCGAACCATACCCTTTTGTCGTTCAAGTGGAACGCGTTCCAGACTCCACAGGTTTACTTGACTTGTGCTGATATCGCGATCTCGGCTTGATTACATTTGCAAGTCAGGCGCCTTGGCTGTGGACCGCGGCTGCACAAAGGGTTTCATAGTGCATCCAAACAAAAGCCTGATGGGACAGTCAACAGCGTTGATCAGCGGGTGTTATTCTTTGGGCGAGGAATTTGCCTTTTACTTTTCCTTCTAAAAAACCTCTAGTCTAGCTTGCGAGACCAAATCATCACTCTTTGATCCTCATAGACCCAAAACCCTTACATTACAGTGCATTCACCCTCAACACTAGGATCCACATGATGAGATTCTCTCGAGTGAGGCTCCGTCTCCAAATCCTCCCAGTAGATGAAATCCATGAATCCAGAACGAGCTTCATTCAAAGTATCAGCAACAATCCTCAAACACTCCTCATCATCCCCCTTCAGGGCAAGCAACGCGAAAGCAACTCTCTTCTCCAGCTTCCAGGGCCCTGACCCTTCGTAAGCCTCAAAATACACAGGATTTCCAGCTTCCTTCAGACGTTCCTCTATACGCCCAAAAGTGATGAGGAGCCAGCAGGTGACGCCGAGATAGTTAAGGCTTGAAATTGGAGCGATTCCTGCTACGTCGGAGAGAATGTCAAATTTAGCCAGGTCGAGAACATCGCGGCCGTCAAGGACTTCTGATCCAGCTTTCGGAGGTAACTGATAGCCTTCTGCTGCATACTTATTCACGAGCTCGTCTGGTACCTCGAGCGTATTGTTCGCAATTGAAGAGAGTTTGCTTGTTGCGTCGATAATCTCTTTATCGGTCATTCCAACGGCTCTTGCCTTCCGAACAAGAACAGTGTTCTCGAGCTCGTCTTCGCTCACGTGCTTTGCTCGACTGAGTCGTTCAAAAAACAGCATGCTGCCAAATTGAAGCTCCTCATCAGGAATGGCCTCGAGGTTCCAACCCGCCCGATGACAAGTGGTGAGCATGGAGTTTCTCTTGAAGATATGGTTGATTTCCAAGTCAAAAAGCTGATGAATGTTGTCGGCACATCTTCTTCTGTACCGAAGCGCCTGCATCCGCGCTTGCGCTTGTCTTGATCCCGGCTGTCCTACAGATGCAAGCAGAGCATCCACGAAATCCGATTGCGGCTTGCGACCCTGTGCGAAGAAGGTATGCTTGAAGAGATCTTCTAGTGTAGCGCAGAGCCCAATAGGTCGAGAGAGGTACCCCTTCTGCACAACAGCATTGTGGAGATGGATCATCAGCGTTGGCTCAGGCATGCGCTCCCAAAGAAACATGCCAAGTCTGTAAGCGATCTCAAGACCTTCCTCAAGACCAACTCCGCAAAGGAACGGCGAGTACTCATGCAGGCCGTTCGAGTTGTGGTCTGCAAAGCGTGAGGGTGGTATGGTATCCAAGCCAGTCGTGTACTTGTGCTCCCCAAGAAAGTCGACGAAATCAAGCTGAGCGATCTTGATGATCTCGAAAAAGTCTTTGTGCTGCTCCATCTTGCCATCTTTCTCCAGAATCTGCTTAAGTAGATCGACAGTCTGACAGTAACCGGCAAACACGCGCTTGTTCTGTCGATCGAGAAAGAGGTCGACGTATCGTCTGGCATGGCCCTTCTTCGCTGGCGTTTGAAGCATATGGCCGTGCAGAGCACTCAATGACCAACCGCGAGAAACAGTGAATGAGTCGACGATGCACTGCATCTGGAAAACGTGATGCGGGTAAATCATCTTGGTGATATCGGTGCCAGGCTTCTTCATAGCCATGTTGGTGATATCGCCTGCGAATTCATTCAGCCCGAAGAGGAGTCGGTGGACGCTCCAGGGGCCGTTGGCAGACCAGTCCACGTCTTCGTAGACATGCTTCTCTCCTCTGACCGTGTTTCTCTGAACGACGACAGATGAGAACACGTTGATAAGATCGTAGAGCCATTTTATGGTGTAGCAGCGCCGCCAGTTGACTCGCTCCTCATTCGTAGCCCGCTCCAAGTTGAAGTTTGGATCCCATTTCACGAGCTTTGTCTGCATGGCCTTTGTGGGCTTGCCAGTACGATTGGCCTGAAAGTCAATAACAAAATCCCTCAGATCCTGATACGCGTGGATGAGGAACTGCTCCTTGATATCGACGGCTGTCTCCTTGTGATTGTGCTCTTCACCATCTGGGCCCAGCGCGAAAAGAGCAAGTCTAAACTTTCCCTGTGCGCTATCCATGTTTCCTCGAGTGATGGTGTTCATGATGGTTTCGTAAGTATCGTGGCCCGGAAAGTCAACAAAGATAGCTGCGTTGGTGCGTTTGACCATGGAGATTGTCAAGTTGCTTACAGCTCCCGCGACAGCGCTGTTGAGGCCTTCGTATGCAACCTCTTTCCAGAGACGCTGGGTATAAGCGCGCAGGTCGGCCCATTCTTTGACAGTCGAATAGACAGCGAGTAGATAGTCTGTGATAAGACCGACCTCGCCACTGTCCTCGATGATGCGAATGCTCTCGATTGGTATTTCATCGGTCGCGGGATCTTTCGTGTCTTGTTTCTTGCCCTTCTTCGGCTTCTTGTACTTCCTCGCCTTTTTGCCCTTGCCCTTTGGCTTTCGTGCGACGTTTCGTGCAGCGACTGGTGATTGAGGCTGAGAGACATCATCCTCTTCATCGCTCGACTCTCCCTTGTCGACACTCAATTGTTGGAATTTGTTGGCGAACAGGATCTGTTCAACGTCCTCGGTATCGTCGCTGGTCGTCGCGCTCGTCTTTTCCCATTCTTCGCCGCCGAGAATCTTGAAGGCGCTGCGAAGAGTGTTTATGAAATGTCGGTGACTTTCGTTACTTCGCTTGAGTTCCTCGTCCGAATCAGGCCCCATAAGCTCCTGAAACGTAGTGCTAACGAGAGATCTCGCCTGAATGATGGAACCGAAAAGCCGGTAGATGACATTGGGTACAGGTTCCTTGTGCTGGGAAATGAGTGTCGACATGGAAATCAGGCCATTCACTGTCGTCTGACCTGTCGTATTGACAGAGTCGGTGGATTGAGCTTCTCCATCAGTGGATCTGAGTAGGCGATTGGACACGTTGATCATCCAATACAACAAGTATCTTGTGTCCCTCTTGTATGAGAGATACAGATTCTGCGACACCATGGTCACGTACGCGACGGCTGCAGTTCGTACAGAGTGAGAGTATTGCAACGATGATAGACCATACTGAGTGAGGGGACACGAAAGAGAGTTTCGGCTCTGTTTTCGAGACTCAAATCACGTTGCCGGGGTCACGTGTTGGCGTGACACAATTAGGCATCACCCAGTTACAATATTTATTTGTTTATTTATTCTCATGTTTGCTAATGGAAATGAGGTATGCCAAATAAAGTTCAAATGCAATCATCATCATCAGGCGAGACTTGTAGATCTGGAGACACATCACCTGCGCGACACTGCAAATGTGATTGCGCCACCAAATGCAACCCCGCAGAGGCGTAAGAATCTTAAGAGAGATAAGCTTATATAGTATTACTACCAGTCTATTTATATAGGCCCTTCTAGCTGCCTTTAGGTGCACTTGCCAAGGAAGTAGCTTCCTAGAATAGAATTAGCATATACTTGTATGGCAGGACGGCTATAGCCCATAAACGCAACCTACCCTGATAAGATTTACACGTCAGTCCGTTGTTGCACACCGTTCCGGTATAGTTGACGTTGCACCAGTCTAGAAGAGCGATTCGTGTTAGTAACTTCCTATTATGAAGTTGACAGAAGATGCTAAGATGATACTGACCTCCCTTGCGACGCTCGCCCCAGCATACGTATTTGTCGGAACCTGTATGAGGCATGCAGTAGCCGCTGAGACATTCGATGTTCAACTGACACGCGGCGCCATCTCCGCTGAGAGCAAGAGCTCCAGTAGCCATGTGGGCAATGAGGAAGAGAGAAGAGGTGAATTTCATGATGCTGACTGATGTAGAAGGATTATGATGAATGACGAAAAGAATCACATCGACGAGAACCTCTTCTTGGGTTTATATAAGAGAAATAGCTGAACAAAGCTCCTATCCTCTATCCGTAGACCGCCTCGTGTTTGTCCGATTTAAAGTTCACGGCAGTTAACAGAATTTGCCCACTTTCCGCACCGGCCATCTGGGTTTATCGGCGGTTTCACGAACCTAGCAGTGGTGAGCCTTGTCTAATGCACTAATACGAGAAGGAAGCCACCAGGCTAAACCAAGTAATCGTCAGCTTCTTGATTGACCCACCTGTAAGTAGAATATACTTTAAAGCTAATAGGTAAACAGCAACTTGACGCCGATCGATATTTAAGACTATTAATGTCTGCGGTGCGGTGAGCAGCCTGGGCAGCTGGGTACAGAATGCCGTAGTAAGAGGTTGTATCGACGTATCGGCAATACAAAACGAAAAATGTCTTTATAGGTGCGGTTACTGAGTTAGTAGGCGCTAATATTTCTAGTTACCGATTTGACTTGTCTTATATATTCTGCATTATGTGACAATAGAATATACGGAAGATATCAAGGACCTGGCTATCTGCCCCCACTGTAGGCTCCTAATACAAAGTATATTCTTAGCCGAGAAAGTTACTTTTCCTACTGTGATAAAGTAATTAATTTAGTTTTCCGATGTAACCGGACACGAGTTAAAAGTTTTAATTACTGTTAGTCCTAATTCCTTCGGAACTGGATATTGTGCTTCGCCAGGCTTTAATATCCGAAAGATAAAGTCCGAATTGCAGGTAAAGACTAATTAAAAGATATTTATAGGCTATTATGTGTTACTAACACTAACAAACAGAATAGCCTGTACCGCTTGATCTCCCAGATTCAACTGCAGTAGTGCGGTCGGATATAATCTCTAGTGAATGCCTTTTAAAGATACACGGGGACGATTGGTTTTGCGACTTGGAACGATTAGAATGGCCCACGACAGAGCTTCGAACCCTTCGTACGAATTGGCGGATATTGGGGGAACAGCCCACCATGACGCCTGCGCGTGTGAAGCGCGTGATGTGAGCATCAGCTGTGGGGTCTACGCAGGGCTCTATACAAGCCCATATTAGTGCGTTGAGAGCGTAACTCTCTGCGAAAGTTAGGCCTGACCGAGAACGTATTTGACAGGGTTCCCTGAAGGAATGACCCGATTCCCAGCTTCTTCGCCGTTAACATTGAAAACGGCACTCGTAGCTGAGAGGAGCATGAAGTATTATCTAGTCCACAATGGGACCTTTCGAAGCAATTCCATATTAATATAAGAGCTGTAAATACCATGGCGAGACTAGATATTATCCAGCTTGATATTTGTAGTGCCGCACTATTTCGTAGCGGTAAGCCGCACTTGATTGCGGAGATGTCTACTGTCCCTACGGCGTAAGTGAAAATTAGGGTTCTACAAGACAGACCATTCACAGAGGTAAGACGTAGCTAGGGCTTTTGTCGCTGTGCAGGCTTGCGATAAACACATGCCTAGTGTAGCGCGGGAAATTTCATCGTGACAAAACTGTTCTTGCGTCGAGTTGGAGAATGCCGGCTGGCCGACGATTTTGAACATACAATGCATCTAGATTAAGGCTCAGCCAATAGATAGATGAATGATCGACTGAATGACATACGGCACATCCTGGGAGTTCCGCTGGCGTCTAGACTGCAGCATTCCGGTGCTCGATTAAGCTCAGCCAGGTTCAATCGTGCGTAAATTGGTGCACTATAGTTACTCATATTTGGAAATAGTTAATATGAACTTAATAATCATAAGCCTGGGAGGAAGCTAACATTTTGACTCTGTTTATTGGGGGTATATCTATATCCTACATTCCTAGAGTTCGCGATAAACTATATGGAAACTGACCACCAGTGAAACTACAACCCGCAGCTCGATGCCGTTGCCCCGGCTCCAGTTGCTTCTTCAGAATGGACACACAAAGCCATTATTCGGCATCGGAGAAGCTTGCCAGGATATCGCCCTCATAAGCTTCCTCTAGAGTATAGTCTTGGCCATTATTGCGACCAATTCCACAGTACTCGAATGCCTCGACGACTGCGTCTTTTTCATATCCCGCATCAATGTATGGATCGATCAACTTCCGATTGTACCCTCCATAACTAGCACTACTGACCGTTAGTGGTTCTGTTACCGATAAGGGATTGTTAGGGCATATAAGAGACACGAACCTATCTATTTCCGCAGCTGGGGCACCTGCATACTTCACGGCCCAGTCCTGAGCCCTTTCTCTAAAGGCAGGATTGTTGCTCAAAAACAGCGTATTTGCTTCTTCATTGACAGGAAAGTTTGGGTCAGGATGCTGAAGTAGCTGGACTACTGTGTCCAAAGTTATTTTGATAGTATGAGTTGGGTCCCATGAGCCGAGAGCACCTGGTGCAACCTCACCCTAGCATCGTCAGTTCTGCATTATACACGCTGCGTTATACCATATCGTACCGTTTCACGAAAGACATTCGGATGATATATCATTTGACTGAACTTCATTGATGGCTTCGCAAAAGGATAATTTTCCGGGACCAATATATTGATAGTGTAAGTGCCTCCGAAGTAGGGTGTATCTGCAGGAATTGGCAGAGAAGCATTGAGACGAGCTAAATCAATGGGGTCGGAGGAACACAAATCAATACCGGAGGCCTGACAATCCGCAACTTCTTTGGCGAGTCGTATTACGCGAGGGTCTATCGACGCCATTATTTTAAAAGCATTAATTCAGAGATATTCGGAGTGCGGAAGGGCAAAGCGAGATGAAGTATCAGTGAAACAGTGTCTCTAATTTATTTAGGAAAGGGAAGAGAACAAGCTAAGAAGGTCGATGATAGCACGTGTTATTACAGGAAACTGGAGAACCTAAGACCGCTGTATTTATTATTGATTGGCCAGGCAAAGCCATAAAATGCAAAGTGAAGCACTATCACGGATGCGGAATATTGGAGTAGTCTGGACCTGTAGCTGTTGCCGTAGCACGGGGCTAGACTGAAACTATTAGAGCAAGTCAATCCCATCCAGGTGGGCAACACGTCTGGGTGCCCGACACAGTTGTAATATCTTCCAAGAAGGAAAGGTCATTTCACTAGTATGCGAAGAGATTTATGCGTTAGAGCATGACGTATTAGGCTATAAGAGTGATACGAATAGGATCATACGGACCAACTCATGTTATATCCAGTAGCTGATCTCAAGCACACCAAAGCAGTACTTCGTTGACCTAACCAGCCTTGCCAATGCAGCTTTCCAGTGTCCATGGCCTCTTCCCGGTCTTCAATGCCTCAAGCTCATCCTTGAAATCCTGTTTCCAAGCATCTTCCAAACGACTAGGATTCCAACCAACCAGTCGTTTCAGCTCAGTACCTTTCATCGACTTTGTGCCCGCCCATCCCCGTTCTGCCATATCAACAAGGCCAGCTGTGATCTCATCCGCCAGGTCTTGTAAAGGAACATCCCGAATCTCCTTTGACGGAGGCGTATCCTCACGAGGTAAGATTCCTTCATCGAACGCGGCATCGAGACACCTTTGCATGATCTCGGTCTGGAAAGCCCTCCCCACGGCTGGAAATAGAATGCCGTTCTTCCCGGTTGGAACATGGCCTACTCCACGGTCTTCCCGCTCCAGAATAGTTCGAGTGAGAAGCACAAAGGCGTCTGCAAGATCCTCAACATGAACCCAGTCCCAGTTCGCAGTCTCGTTCAACTTGAACCCATGTCCGTGCTGAATAATGTATCGCATAATAATTGGTATAATGATGCCCTGTTGGTTGAAAAGTCCCTTGCCAGCCCCAAAGATCACTGGCGTATTGAGGCTGACAGCTTGCACACCAGTCTCTTCAGCTGTAGTCAAGACACGAACCTCGGTGGTTCTCTGAGGATAAGGTTCTCGCGCGTCTTCAGACTTCAAAAACTCGTAAACAGAATTTCCGTCCATATCATTCCATTCTCTATCTGGATACGCTTTTTGAGTAAGTGGCCGATCAGCTAAATTGCTACAACCTGAAATGTGCAGTAGCCAAGGCGGGGGAACACCTGGTTCAACGCGACGAGCGAGGCCCCGCACAAAAGCTTCGGCTCCGTCTGGAATAAAACCTGAGCCAGTGTTGATGATAAGCTCGTAATTAGATGCGATGTCCCTGATGTAGTCGACGTCATGGAGACCAGCCCATTGAATGGGATTCACGCGGTCGCCGTAAGCCGAGCGAAGTTTGGCGACAGCGTCATCACTTCGAATGAGGAGATCGATTGTGAGGGCTTTTAGAACCTCATCTTGAGCTTTGACGAGGTGGTCGAGAACTGTACCACCGACATAGCCTGTTGCACCGGTAAGAAGGATCCTTTTGACAGGGGAGCGAGACATGATGGTTCAGATGATTCAAATGAGGTCACAGAAGTCCAGGGAAAATGAAACAAAATTGATGCCAGTTTCAATTCCTGTTCCGAATGGCTGGATATCCAACTCCAATTAGACCCACATGCTGACCGCCATCTGTCCAGTAACCCGGTAGCGCGGGCTGGGTTCTCTCGGTTGGCTGCTGCTGGCAGGGATGGTGACATGGAATATGATATGTGATGAATGGAGCGGGCCATAAATGCAGACCGAAAGGCCGGTTGCAAAAACCCCGCAACCGTTACAATTTCACTCAACTTTACCGTAGCCATGGTAGATGAACAGAGTCCGAGCCCGAACCAGGGCCCTGTAGCTGAAACTCAGTCTCCGCCAAGAGAAGACCCTTTGGAAGTTGACGTGTGTTTCCCATGGACTATTTCTGTTGAGCATCGTGCTAACAAAGCCTAGGAAGAGGAAACACAAGATAATGATTCCACATACAATCTGTCGTGAGTCATCAGCCAACACTAATGGCTCTCGCTCTGACTAACATAATATCGCAAAGGGAGGGATCAGCCAGCCAGACGTCGTCAATCAACTCCAGCATTCTCAACTACAGATACATGGTAGTGTTCATCTGATGACCCAACCATCCCATTTACTAATAGATGACCCAGAACGGCCGACGGTATCATGCTTTTCGAGAAGGTGCCTACTTCGTGGTACGCAGAACTTTGACAACTAAGTATCATTGAGATGAAATGCTGATATTACTTCTCCCAGCCCAACGATGAAGAAGAGCAAACGCGAATGGACTTGGTACATCACATTTACTCTTTGATGCTAGACGGTGCTTTATTCTTGGCGCCTATTGGTGACCATCCTCAGCGTGTTCTAGATCTGGGAACTGGCACTGGTATATGGGCGATGGACTTTGCAGAGTGAGTCAATTATTACGTGGCAGAAACTCTTTGGCATGTTTTGCTAACTTTGCTTTTCAGTGACTTTCCCTCAGCTGATGTCCTCGGGACTGACCTTAGCCCTATCCAACCACAGTGGTATGGCAACTATCTCGTGTCTATATTTTGAATCTGACTTACCAAATTGTAGGACGCCGCCAAATTGTCGATTTGAAGTAGACGATTTCGAGGCTGAATGGCTTTATCACACACCCTTTGACTTCATCCACGCACGGGAGCTGGAAGGCTGCATTAGCGATGACAACCGGTTCTTCCAGCAAGCCTTGCAACATCTGGCTCCTGGCGGCTATATCGAAATGCAAGCAGTAGCGGCACCATTCCTATCAGATGATGGTACGGACGAGAAGGCCGTCAATGCCCAGCTATGGTTGAAGACCCTGTGTGAGGGATCTGCCAAGTTTGGCAAACCAATTGATTGTGCTCCCTTGTGGAAGGATAAACTGATAGCTGCTGGCTTTGAAAACGTACGGGAAGAGATACGCAAGGTATGCACGAGACTCGTCTACCATTCTGTTAATAGCTAACATTGCTATAGATGCCGCTTGGGTCATGGCCCAAAGACCCGAAGCTCAAGGAAATTGGTAAATATCAGTCCATTCAAGAGGCTAAAGCCATCGAATCATACACACCACAGATCTTCTCGGCCGTGCTTGGATGGTCTCAGGAGGAAATACAGGTGTTCATGGCAAAGGTCAAGAATGAGATCAAGGATCCTTCGATTCACCTTTATCTCCCTGTTCATTTTCTTTGGGGAAGAAAGCCTGCGTCTTGATACTTACGCTTGTGGAGTTAAGCTAGATTGGAAGTTGATGCTTAACCTCTATCACTTAAGATTCATATATTTGATAGGGATAATATCTATGCTTCGTTCGATAGTGTCTTGAGCTTTCAACTACATGCGAATTCGAAGTCTCTCCAATTTTCTATGTAATATACGACACATCTAATACCAGCATGAATCCATTGTTTATCTTCCTGAAATGCCAGACCGTATATCACCGGTATAGTTTGGTAGACTTTACGCCTGCGCCGCTGCAGCAGTACGGGATTGAACTGACGCTATTGGAACAATTTGGCCCAGTCGGGGCCCTTGTCTTGCTGCTTGGAAGCTGCGTCGGCAAGTGGAGAATCTTTAATCCCATGAAATTCCATGGTCACGGGTATGGTTACAGGGCCCGAAGTTGGTCGATAACGATCAATTATTCTCGGAATCAGCGCCAATGAAATGAGCTAGCTACGCGCTCAACGGGACACCAGATAACGCCGATCCTCGATTTTAACCAGTGTAAACTCGTTGTCCAGAGGCTAGACCAGACTCCTGCAGAAAGTGGCTGTTACAGACCCTGGGAATTGAGCGAGAGCTGAAAACATCCCTGCTTTACACTAACCCATCTGGAGTAATACACCACTGCGCCTCGATAGGCAATCACAGCGGCTGTCACTTCTTCACCCGGCCCCAGGCTACGAAGTTGCCTGAGAGCTGTCAAGGCAGACGGGAAATGGTCTGATTGGGATATCCATGCGCCGTGGCGTGAACCACCAAACTAAGGATTAGTTCCCGCACTCCACAGCCTTGACTTTCTTCCACCACTTTATCTTGAGTATAACTCGGAAAACGCATGGAATCACCATGAGCGCCATTTTCGGGTCTCAAGCCCGTGACGAAGCGCAACAGCTTATAGAGAAGATCGCCGTCGGCCATGGCTACATCGAGGCGGCAAAGCTGGATGCGATGCCGGCCGATATACGGCGGGTAGTAGAAGAGGCCCTGAAGAGTAATTCTAAATCTCATGCCACCGCTACAGAGTAAGTTGTCGACTTCAGATCTTGCCCGCATCTAACCTGTCGTTAGGCTCGTAGGGAGGCTAGTTGCGGGGAACATCAACGTCGCGTTTGAACTGCTTCAGAATGCAGACGACAATCAATATACCCGCGCAAAGGCCGCATGCGCAAATCCAGGTGTTCAGTTCATCGTGACTCCAGATATGGTAATTATCGGCAGCAACGAGGACGGGTTTACAGAAGGCAACGTCAAAGCTCTTTGCGACTTTGACAAGTCTACCAAGGCCGGCACGTCTGGCTACGTCGGACAGCCAAAGGTGGGCTTCAAGTCTGTATTCACTATCGCTTCCAAGGTTCAAATAGAATCTGGCCCATATTCGTTTTATCTTCAACATGAGGACGGGGATCCTGGCATCGGAATGGTTAGACCTCACTGGACCGAGCCACCTGTTCTTCCCGACCATGTGAAGGACCGTGAAGCATATGGCGGTCTGTTTGGAAACCGGACCAGAATCATCTTGTTTCTGAAGGAGCAGAACAGAGAGAATCTGCGAAATAGCTTTATCAATCAGCTCTGGGACACGCCTGACAGTGTGTTACTCTTCATGAAGAACCTACGGTCGCTGAAAATCACGGTACTTGGTGAGGACAACAAAGTTCAGCGTTCGAAAGATGTACTCCTGGATAGAGACTTATTCGGTCCTCAAAGTCGAATTTCAACGACGAAAGAGCTCGGCCCAGCGAAGCTCAAGATATGGAATCGTTATCTCGTCTACAGATCAACAGCAACAGGGTTGCCTGCCAACCCGAACCGACGACCTGCCTCGGAATCGTCAGCAGATGCTTCCAGCGCAGAAGTTATACTAGCGTTCCCCGTTGATGAGAAAGGCGAGCCAATTATCGAGAATCAAAAAATATTTGCCTTCATGCCGGTCTCTGAGACCGGATTGAGCGTCAGTATATGCGTTCATACGGCTTCGATACCCAGCTAATCAGCATGTCTAGTTTCTTATCCACTCCGACTTTGTCACCGATTCCACGAGGCAAAAGCTTATTACCTTTTCAGACAGGAACCTGCGTATCAAACAGGCAGTTGAGGATGCAGTCGTAAAGACAGTCGAGGGTCTCTGTAAAAGGCCTGGCACAGACCACAAATGGATGCGTTTTCTTCCCCACGTCAGTCGAAAAAGTACAGACCCGTTCTGGATCCTGTTGGATAACACTTTGCTGTATAAACTCTCCGAAATACCACTTTTGCGCCCAAGAAGCCAGAAGTTTGGCAGTCTCTCAAAGATAGCCGATCTCAAGCGCCTTTCTGCGGATGAACTGGACCAACATGGCGCGCCGCTTTTGCCTGATCTAGAACAAGAGTTGTACCTTTCTTCGGGATACGAACCCCAGGACCTCGATATTCTTAGTCATTATGGATTAACCTACATGCCGAACGCGGAAATCCTGAGACGGCTAGAGGTTTTCACCAAGAGTGACGATTGGAGGACGAAAACCTTTGAGGATCGAGATGAAGATTGGCATGCTAGACTGGCGCGTCTTGTCCTCAAGATGTGGAATGACATGCAAACCAACGGGAAGCAGGCCATTCGCTGCTTGAATCTCATTCCGCTTGCTTCGGGAGACTTGAAGAGTGCCACTAAGGGCGGAAAGAACGAAGAATTTTACGACAACATGATCGAAGGCATTCTTATCCCTGAAGATCTGGATTTCCCAATACTTCTATCAGCTGCCGCAGCGAATCCAGATTGTCGGAAGCTTTATGAGTTATTCGACCCGAAGAAACTTGGTGTTCAGCAAGTCCGAGAAAAGATCATAAACATTTATAAAGATCCTGCCCAAGTGGCGAGGCTCGACCTGGCCAAGTCAAGGAATCATCTTGTGTTTCTCTATCGGATCGAGCCAAAGGACTTCATCAATAAAGAGGAGCAAGAAGTCATGGTTGTTTTTGACCACAAACTACGCATCAAGCGTCCAAAACATGAGTATGTCTATCTTCCTGGCGAAGGACCAGTGGCCCCAGGGAAAGTCCTCAACCCTCCATTCCCGGAGGGACTCGAGCCACCAGATGTGTCCCTTCTACACCCAGCCTATCTTGAAGATCCGCCGACCCCATCGGCCGGCAATGAGAAACCATGGACCCAATGGCTATATCACATTATCTACTGCGAAGAAAAGATCCAATTGTTCTCTATTAGAGATCCTCCCGCAGAAGCCGACAAGACTTACTCACCAGAGTATAAATTCCTCGTCAAAGCCTACCCAGGACTCACGCTTCATAGACTCATGCTAAACTTTCAAAAACCAGAAGTCAAGAAGCAGTGGATTGATGATAAGAAGGGTACTGCTCTTATGCGAAGAATGGAGTTTCTCTGCACCGATGGCGTAAGACATCCTTTGGAGGAGGCTATACTTCCGCTGCCAAAGCTGCTAGACAGCTGTGAGAAAAGTTTTGCATCAGCGGATAGCATGCCGTTTCTTAAGCTTGATGAGCCTGTGAAAGACGATGATATTTCGGCATGGCTCGACTTGGCAGAGCATTGTGGCATCGGGACTAAGGACGACACCAAATTCACTCTGGCGATACTCAGCTCTATCTCCAAGACCACCAAGGAGATGACAAGTGATGTTTCAAAGGCTGTGACTGGTTTGTATCTTAAGCTTGAATCTCAGGTTCCTAATGGATCCTTGAGTGCTGCTTTCGCAACACAAACACAGATCAGGCGAGTTAAATCTCACATTCTCGGCTAGGACGCAGACTAACTATGACAGAAAATCCATTACCGACAACAAATGCATCCTCTGCACACCGCTCGCATCCTCGGATGTAAAGAAACCTGCTCGCTGGGTTAACCAGCCCGCATGCCTATGGAATGCACCTCAGGGTATTCAAGTCTACAACCCTCTGCGGTCGTTCTGGTCCTCTGTACTCGAACAAATGGACACTGGAGATCGCGAGAAGCTGGAGCACTTCTTTAAAAACACACTTGCCATTCGAGACATAACCCAACATGACGTTGTCAGTGAGCTTGGTTCCTTATCTCGGTCGCTGGTACAAAATAAGGACTACTCGATGGTAACGAGGGAGCTTTATAAGATTCTCCAGACGCAGACGGACAACCTCAATGAGATTAACACACTCATCATTAAGTAAGTACTAGTAGATGTTACCCGCTTCTATCCCCAGAGCAATACCTGACGCATGTTTAGGCAAGCCTTTCGAGACTCCCCTCTCATTTATGTCTGTCATCAAGCGAACAGGAAGTGGTACAAACTCTCAGAGTGTATATGGTCTAGCGAAGGTGCTAGTCAAGATGAAATCAGCCTGGAACCACTCTACGCGGACCTTTCAACTCTTTTCGTGTCTTTTCTCGATGTTCCCAAGATAAGTGCTTCACTTGTCTATCAGCATATTCTGAACATCGGGAACACTGTCCAACCTATTCCAGAAATCAAGAAACTCATCTGGTCCCTGCTCGATAGCTTGACTACCAACCGAGGACCATCAAGTGTCTATGCGGACAAGATACGGGCATGTCGAGTCTTCCCTGTAGAGGGGCTGTCTGGCGAAGTCCAACCCGCGTCCGCTTTGGGAAGTTTCTACATAAATGACCGACCTATATACGCGGCTGTAATGAAGGGCAAGGCTAACATTCTCGACTTTTCTGTCGAGGAAGTGCATCGTCTTAAGCCTGTTATCGAGTGGCTGGGCCTGACTGATCGTTACCTCTCAAAGTCGGTGACAGTAACAGAGAAGACATCTGTTAACGAATCACAAGGAGTGGAGGACAAGGTTCTCACGCGGGATATCGCTGGTAAAGCCGATGCACTTGCCATGTTCGTCAAATCGCTTACTCTTTCAACCCTTGTAAAAGCTAATGAATCAAACAGGATTGCTGCTCACTTCAGAAATGGCCAACCTACGGTACGGAGTTACAACCTGCAGGAGACGATACGCAAGATACAAGTGTTCCGCCATCCAGACATCAAGACCAATATAACTTGGTATCATGGATTCAGTTCTAGTACAGCACCGCTGCCGAGGAGTGGGATGCACTTCCATCCGGCTCTATTCTCCAAATGGAAGTACTACATTCCGCAAGACGACCAAGACGCCGATTTCTGCATGGTCACTGAGTTTCCGCAGATGCTCACCGCTCAGCTCCTAGAGTGTACAGTGCGTGATGTCAACTCTGAGGCGGTTATGATTGTCGCCAGTGTCCTTCGAGCTAAGCTCTCCAACGTTGGACGTATCCTCCAGCATTACGGGATATCCGAGGCGGGTGCATTGCCAGAGTATACACCGGAACCACCACGTACACCTGAGAGGCGACGAGACAACGCAGCTCCCTCGCCTTCTCCATCACCGCATTCAGTTATCAGATCTCCTGTCCCTGCTGTGAGCGCAGCTCAGGTAATCCGCGACGCCACTACTCCATACCAGGCTTTGCTTGTTCAAACTGTCAATGTTGCGCGCATCTCAACGTTTCCTCACAAGAATTCAGTCTTTGATATGACTGCGATTTCACAAAGCCTTGCGGAGAGTACAGCTCGATCTGGGCTTTTCAGATTCTATGTCGGAGACCAGACAGAATGGCAGCGAATGGTTGGTGCCGCTGGCGAATTATATGTAAGTGCGTGTATCATACTATGGTGCTTCATGGCTAAAAGGGTGATTGCAGGTCTTTGAGTTACTTTCAACCCTACCCCATGCCCTGCCTGGATGGTCTCGAGATAACTGGCAAAGTACTGTCAGACACCATGCCAGCATACACCCTGACTACACTTCTCTTGGCAGCTGGTACGGAACAGAGCAAGGGGACCTCTTCTTTGATGATGTGAAAGGAACATTCACCAGCTACTTGATTGAAAAAGGCTATCTTGAGGACAGTTGGAGAAAAGAGCGACCGGAGTACTATATCGAAGTCAAGACGACAACGTCGGCACGTCTCGACACGCCATTCTACATGAGTAAACATCAATATGCAAGGGTAATTTCCTCAGTCCTTTGAATCCACATATGCCTACTAACAGAATTCTAGATGCAGTCATTTGGCGAGACCGTTAATACTGATACGCAACGCCGGAAGGTCTATATCCTGTTTCGGGTGCACGGGTTAGAATCAGGCCAAGTCGGCCTGAGGGTATTCGTCGATTTGGAGGCTTCGCGCAAGAGCGGAGATCTAGTATTCGAGGCTCAGAGTTGGACAGTAACACCGAGAGCGGGATAAGCAGGTGTCTAGGAAGGGTCTTTCAGTGAAATTGTTTCTAGCATATCTTTTATCTACCCATCAGTCCTCCTTCCCTTCCTTAGACCATTTCGTATCTTTGAGTAGCCGATACCGGAAGCCAGATTCTGCATCGCCCCTTTCAGGTGTATTCTTCAACCAAAAGACCCAACAGATCATCAAGACGGCAGTGAGAGGGATAACGATTGCAAAGTAAATCCTCACTTGCTGATTCTTGGATTGGAAGTCGAACATGTTCGTAGAGAAGATGGTGGCGATGAAAGCCCCAGGTAGGAAAAGAATGGTTAAGACAGAGAGCGTCTTCATAGCCTTGCTGTCTCGAAGTGATTCCCTAGCTAGCCTCGCTTGTAGGTAGCTGTCATGCTGTGTTATTAGATTGTATAGCTACCACTGTGCATCAGTCGCCGGACTCAAGATGACAGATGGTGACACTTACAACATTTCGTTGACTCTCAATTTTCCCTGGCAGACTCTCGAAGTCCGAGTCCCTGCTCCGCGACATTCTAGAGTACAGCTGGACCACGACCTGCAGCTTATTGTCGGTCTGTAGATCCTTCTGCAGTTCGGCACCAAGCTCCTCCTCAAACTTTCGTCGTCGACCAAGCTCGGCAAGGTTCATACTACACTTGTGTAGCGTCATACTCAACTTCCGGTACAGTTTACTGGAATCGTTCAGCTTACCCTCTTCTTCGAACTGCCGCAGGAGCTCCTCATCTACCATCCCAACGTCCGTCTCAATAGAGTTGAAAGCTGACAAAGTAGCTTTGTAGTGGGACTTAAACAGCTGCACCGGTAACAGAGCTCGATGGGGGCCATCATCGGCAACAAGGCCACGCACGTCGCAGAAGATCCTTTCTAGATCAACGCCAGCATCAGCGTGAATAACACCAGATAGTTTGCTAGAGACTCCTGTAACATTACTATCCACCTGGGAGTAAAGAAGCAATGACCAAAAGCCTGTACCATAGAAAGGCGTCTGTATGATGTATACTGGGTCTTCGATTAGCGCTAGTTCGTAACATAATGCTCAAGAAGCTTACTCACGTTTGAATGCTTTACTGCCGTCTTGACCGTCGAAGATTTGACAACCTCCGCGGTCATGACTTCGAGAGATTTTAAAGTCAGCCGGGAGTTCGAAAAATTTAGATAGCACATCGACAGAAGGTTCGTTGAGGAGGCCTTTCAGCTTGTTGAAAGTTGTGAGTTCGTTCACACTCGACTGCCTTGCACTAAATTGTCATTTCAGTAACTGGAGCTAGGCCATGAGTCCAGAGGACATACATCAAGTTGCAGAAATGAATGTTTCTCCGCTGTTGCTGGGCCTGTTGCCCATCTCGATCCGCTTGTGTGATTGTTTTCCGGGCATCATTATTCTGTAAAGATCAGTACTAAAGTTCCGGTATCAGAATAGACTAACAAACAGGTGCCTCCAATATCCAGGAAAAGTATTTTGCCAACTCTTCTCGATCCAAAGACTTGGGTAACACGTTCCGCGTATCAGCAGTGGTATTGTAGTCCCAGAGATCAATAAACCATGATTCGGCCTCGTCATAGTCTACTTTATCCTTTTGGAACATATCTCTGACAGTCTGGTCGATGATTTCCCGAAACAAGATGTCGTTATTATCAACAACATGTCTTAATTTGTAAAGCTGGGAGAGATCAATGGATCCGAGGTTATGTAAATCCAGGCCTGCCAGATCATTAGGTATCAGAGGATTTGCACCAGGATCAAAGATAACAGGGTCATCTTCACTCTCGAGCAAACCATCTTGCAAATTTCGGAATGAGAACCCGGAAGCATCTGCTTTGACACTGACGTTGGCCTTGAAGATGTCATCCGAACTTCGTAAGAGTAAAATGGCCGTTTGCAGATACGGCGGAACACCCACTCTGAGATACGAGTCTTCAATAATGGTCCAGTTCGCGACTTTTGAGTTTCCTTTCAGAAGGTTGTCGCCGGAGATCATAACACTTGACCTTGTCACCCTCGAGAAGGTTGCCCGCACTCCCCCCCCAGGGTCCAAGCCAGCTTTCGAAGTTGACTCTTCAATGACATTCTCGAACTACGGAGAGTAAGACATTCACCTCAGGATACGGGCTCGTGTAGGGGGGTCTAACTTACAGCGTCGACCGGGCCGTAAGGCGCCATTGCATAGATAGTTTGACAGTTGCTATCCTCATCGAATTCGACGCTGATGTTGACTGATTTTATCCGGACATTTCTCCTGTGAGGTATAAATCTGAATGACAAGATCAATAGCGTGGCGGGTGTTTCCGTGCTTGCATCTTTGCGTCCATGGATGACACCGATAAGCTGCGATTGAATTGTGTATGAAGATGAGGTTCGATCAACAACATTCAGACGCTGGAAGGGGTCCTCGGGGTCATTTCGAACCATGGTGCGGGCGCGAGAGAAGCGAAGTATGATCTTCGATAAGTCAGGTTAAGGAGCCTGATGGTTGTGAAAGGGAGGAGAGAAAAAGAATTGAGGGGACTGTAATTGCTGACAAGATGGCCTCAATTAATCCCTGCAGTCACAGATGCTCTGAGCCAATGCTTCGCCATGAGTATGCAGCCACAGACAGGGATATTTTCAGCTCTCCAGGCTCGATAGAATTTACCACTGATTTCACACCTCCGCATCATTATGCATTCCTTGGGAATATCATATTGAAGTCTAGATAACAATTCTGTACCCAGATAGAGACCACCAATAAACATCTAAGAATTAGTAGGCATGCTCGTCAACTTCTCTCCCGTGCTCGCCTCATCCGCCCTCCAAAGCGAAGTAACAGTCTTCCACTGTGTATAAAACCTCAACCCATCCTTTCCATAAAAGTTAGCAAGACCAGTTCCCGCTACACTGCGCTTGTTTCCGGTGAAAGAAAACATAGGCAGAGGAACGGGAATCGGCACATTAATGCCAACTTGGCCAGCGTCGATTTCCTGTTGGAAGAGTGAAGCCTTGGCTCCAGAGTTTGTAAAGATGACGGCTCCGTTGCCCCAGGCGTTGGAGTTGATGAGATCGATGCCGTCTTTGAGGGTTTTTTCTTCCATGCAGAGGAGAACGGGGCCGAAGATTTCTTCCTTGTAGCACTCCATGTGGGGACGGACGCCGGAGATGACTGTAGGACCGACCTGTATCATGTTAGCGACTCAATTGTGTGTTGGATGCAGTTGACTTACCCAGTTGCCATCGGGGAAGCCGTCAGGCTTATATCCTCGACCGTCCAGTAGAATCTTAGCGCCCTCCTTCTCGGCGCTTGTGATGAGGGCATTGCAGCGATCACGACTTTGAGGAGTGATCAAAGGTCCGAAGTCCGACTTTGAGTCAAAGCCACTGCCAGCGATATGGTTCTTAGCCTTAGCGACAAGATCAGGCAACCATTGCTTCGCGTCTCCGAGAGTAACCAACACACTCAAAGCCATGCATCGTTGTCCAGCGGCACCGAAAGCAGCTCCAGCGATTGAATCAAGGGCATGGTCCTTGTTGGCATCGGGGCTCAGAAGAGCATGATTCTTTGCTCCGAGGTTCGCTTGCACGCGCTTTCCGTTTGCAGATCCTCGCTGGTAGATATACTCTCCAGCCTTGTTGGACCCCACGAAGGAAATAGCTTGGATCTCAGGCTCGTCAAGAAGGAAGTTGACTGTATCCTTGGATCCATGGACGACGTTGACGACGCCTGGTGGAAAGCCGGCTTCTCTGCAGAGCTCGGCAATCATCATAGCAGCGCCCGGATCGCGTTCCGATGGCTTGACGATTATGCAGTTGCCTGTGACAGTCGCTACAGGAAGAGACCACAACGGAATCATAGCTGGGAAGTTGAAAGGGCAGATAGCTGCAACAACACCCAATGGGTTTCGGTAGGACCGAGTTTCCATGTCCTTGGCTACCTCGAGGACTTCACCGCCGAGCTGAGTAGTGATTCCGCAAGCTGTCTCGCAAACTTGCAGACCCCGAAGAACATCGCCCTTGGCATCAGCAAAAGTCTTTCCTTGCTCCGTGACAATGCTTGTCGCAAGGTTATCCATATGCTCGCGGATCAAATGCGTCAGCTTAAACATGATTTGCTGACGCTTAATGATGCTTGTCCTCTTCCATCCGGGAAATGCAGCCTTAGCTGACTTGACTGCCTCTTGAAGCTCATCGTTGGTACTCTCCGGAACACGCGTGATGACATTGTTGGTCGCAGGGTCATGAACTTCGATCCATGACGACGTCTTTGAAGAGACGAGTTTGTTGTCGATGAAGTTCTGTGTGTCCTTGGGCTTGTCCAGCTTTTCGTGGTTGCCGGGATAAATGACAGACAGGTAGATCGAAGTTGAAGGCATTTTGGGATAGATGTTGCTGGTAGATGGAAGAAACAAAGAAGGGATAGGATGATATAGTGAGGCGGAAACCTTCCCGATATAGGAGCAAAGAGCGGTCGCCTCCGTTCGGGACAGACCGACAATTACCCCGCTCTACCACTGAGAGTGTCTTGTGCCGGCTTATCACGTTGGCGGGGCCGATAACCGTTATCGTTGGAGCCTATCGGAGCGAGATATCAGAGACATGATGATCGTGTAACCGTTGGTTTTCGTGGGTCTCCAAGATGAGCGTTATCTAATCTCTATTTATTTTGGAGACGGAAGCCATGACATTGAGCTCAACCTGCGATTGAGTTGAGATAGAAGCCTTCACTGTAGATTCCTTTGGCCCGGCATGGTCCCCGCGAGACTCCACCTACTCCAACTAAGCTTCCCACTAACCCTTTGCCTCAGCCAAGGGACACAAGGCACCGTTTTTGTAGCCGGAAAATTGTCCCGGAGGCTCTGAACTGATGGTCTTGGTGTTATTCCTTGGATATTGCGGCAAAGCGTGAATAAACTTTTAGTCACTGGGCTTCGCTGCAAATTTGCTAATCATAAATACACACGCATAATACCTGATTGATTACTAGTACTTATGTGAACCATGCTCGGTACTTACAGTTGCATATAGGGTTAGAACCATTCACCCCCAAAATAGTCCGCATTCTGGAAATATGCCAATCTGGTCTTCGGGGGATCGGCCACCGAGATATAGTAAATGGCTTCCTATTTGAAGTCCTGGTAAACCCCAGCTTTTTTCCAGCCATTCAGTGTTCTCTATACACTTTGTTTTGTCTTATTACTGTCCAAAATCTACGTTCCAAAATGAAGCTGTGTATCTTGATCTCCTTTGCCAGTTCGCTGCGCGCGGCGGTGGCGGCACCTTCAGCAGACAGACATTCTCAAAAGAAGTTTGACTTTGCCAAGATCAACAAAATCGTATCTTTGTAACTTGATTCACAATTCCCTGCTGGTAGTTATTTTAAGTCTGACTATGCAATTAGCGGTGATTCATGGACGGACACTCGGTTCAATACCTCTGGAGCTCAGCCTTCCATCTCCAACCCATTCGGAAATACCGGCAAGACAAGCTCCAATGGCAAAATGTGGCCAATGTACTTAACCACACAGTATAATCAGTCGTCCGTGTTACTATATAACATGGCTGTCGGTGGTGCGGTCACTGATGTCAACATTGTCAAGACTGGACCAAATGACGTTGTTTCTCAGGTCAACAGGTTCGACGCCTATTTGCAACAACTAGGCCCAAACTTCTTTCAGCTAAAGCATACACTCTATACAATCTTTATCGGCATTAACGACATATACCGCACCATCAATGACGCTGACCAGAATGAGACGGTCACCGAGATCATGGAGCGCCTAGACCAGCTTACAACTGACCTACACGGCCACGGTGCTCGGCAGTTTCTCTTCATCTCAACCCCGCCGCAGTCTCTTTTCCCAAACAACGTTCCAAAGCCCATCGCTCCAACTCTCAAGGCAGCATCTGAAAATTGGAACAAGAAGCTCCACAAACTCTTGAAACAGCTCGACCGCAAGCTGTCTCACAGCACCTTTTTCTTGTTTGATATTGTCCCATTGATCACTGCTGTCACCGAAGATCCGTCTCAATTTCCCGAGACTGCCGTGTACAAGAGTACGGGATTCTGTGCAGACTACAAGAGGTAAGACATGCTACTAGTCCATTTGCGAAGATCCAGGCTAAGAAATAATAGCGGTACTATTACGCCAGACTTCAAGTCTAATAATTGTGAATACAACGCGTCGGAGTACATGTATATCGACGGCGCTCATCCAACACAAGCGTTTCACCAAATCTTGGCTAAGAAGGTTGCGGAACAATTGGCTGCTGTCCGAACCATTACCTAGCATTGATTGGACTCAGAATAGCTACTTGGAGGTTTATTGAACCACGTGTGGCAAATCGACAATAGGGTTTGAAATGAATATACTATATCCGTATATTAGGCTAAAAGAAAGACCAGCTTCCCCGCGTATAACCTTGTCTGTTGGGGGCATTCAAGAAGCATTCTGGGAGTCTCGGCAAAGAAAGGGCCGAGCGTAAATTAAAACCGTTTACAGATCGCCATGCGAGCCCAGAAAGCGGTCGTAAGGTCAGTCCGGTGCTACATTGCAGTGATGGCTCTTAAGTTAGCTTTATGCCTGTGACTAGATCCGATTGATATTCTGTCTGTACCTATAGAAAAAACATAATTAATCTGTAATCTTATTGTTATGTTTCATAGGGTTTTAAAAAGACGTTACTTTTTTTTCTTAATTTCTATAAAGAATTCGGCTTAGTCTCTGGGACTGTCGTCTTACCCATTCAATCTGTCCATCACGAATGATATTCCCCATAACTTTATCCCCAAAAAGCTCAAGAACCTTTTTCAAGGTGCAATACATCATGAATAGGCCAGACGCTAACACCTGCTGCGCGTGCTGGACTTCATTCCAAGGAAACATTTCGGTCGCGTTATTCCCGTCATGAGATGGCTGCACCACAGATGGTACAAGCACAGCCATTGCTCCTAGGCCACCTGCGGCCGCATCACCGGTAAGGAACGGCACACTGGCGCATATTTCGTCGACGAGAACCTGGGCTCTGCATAGGAGTGCAGGTGGAAGCACGCGCAATCTATAGTCCTGCTCTGGGGATGATAGGCTCACAAGACAATCGCTGATGAGCGAAAGGGAGCATAACTCAGTGACTCGGTGCCGATTGTACGAGTTTGCTATGGAAATACTTGCGTAGACGGCGGGATCTACGTGGCTGTACGCACCAGCAGCCTGTATTGATGGGGGGAGAGTACAGGCCGGAACGGATAGTACCTTCCAAGCTGATGGAAGGGCATTCTGCCAGAGACTACACTCGCTGGCGAGGTTGATGGTGCGGTTGAGAATCTCGTGTAAACTCACCGCTGTCCTCGCTTGGAGTTTGACCCTAGACAGCCTGAATGCCAGTGTGTCGGCCTTCACCGCCGGGCTGTATATATGAGCTCCGGTGCCGCAATTCCATACATCTCGGAGAGTTTCAAAGCCTCCTAGTCCATCCAAGTCGTGCCAACTGTGTTGAAGTAGCCTGTTTCGTGTGGCAACGACCAGGCGCCACGATAGTTCGTCCTTGTAGTCCAGGGACCCACGGTGTTTCAATAGAGCGATGGAGCCAAGGATATGTGCATGAGACGGCGATATGCCATGATTCGTCTTCCCAAATGTGGCGTGGGCATTTTCGTATGCTTCTAGCACAAGAGTCGTCATAAGAAGCTCGTTCGATTTGCTCTGCGCCGATGCAGTGAGGGCTTCTTTGGTTCGGATCACCGCCTCAATGTATGTGCTATGGCCCAAGACTGAATACCCTCCAGCCGACCGGTGCAAGTAGGCTACCTCAAGAGCGAGCGCCGTGGTGGCCTTGACCAAGGGGGAGTTCAAGCTGCACTTTGCGTACATGCTTGGGAGGATGCCGAAGATACTGCAGGTAGCTTGACCGTCGTAGCAGCGGCCGTAGTGAAAGAAGAAGAAACCCAAGGCGTCGAGCTCATCGTTTGATGGAGGACCCGGAGGCATTCGTGTTGATAGCTGCATTAGCCTGAGCTCCGGTGCGGCCGTGGAGGTCGTGTGGCTCCTGTGCGAATGTCGCGTTCTAGTCTTGACGCTTTCGTCCCGATGCGCCTTGTCGAAAACATCACCATAGCCTGGGCACGAGCTTCCTCTGCCAAGGCAATTTCCACAGGCTGGTGTTCTTCGATCACACTGGAGATTCACGGCTCAGCTCGGGCTAGATCAAGACAATGTTGCGACTCACCTTGACCTTCCTGTCTCGGCACATCCGACACCCCTTGCTTGGACCGTTATAGACCATTTCATGGGCAGCGAGGCTTGAAAGATAAGAGACGAAGATGCGTCGAAAGGTTTTTGACTGATCTGAGAAGAAAAACATTCGGCATGGGTTTGGAGATCCATTTAGCCTTGTCTGTTCGTCCAATAAAAAGACTGTCGCAAGGGAACCCCAAACTCGGGTTAGTTCCCCGGACTCAGCCACTCTCTGACAGGACCCCTGTTTATAGATTGCTAAGCCCGTTTCAGAGGATACTAGCGATTACGGCACGGGAACGAATTGCAGAACCATCAGTACTGCACGCATCAGGCTTGATTCGAAGGGTCCTTGCGAAACACCAAGTCATGATGATGGAATCGCCTGCGTCATGTTCTTCTGAGCCTCACTCGCTTCATCTAGAATTTTCTCCCAGAGCCCTCGAGTGAACGGCTGGAGGAGTATAAATAGGCAAGACAATAACCACTCTCTGCACTTCGGCAATCAATTACAACACAAACATCATCCAGCACACAAATCAGAATCACAGAACCCTCAAGCATGCATCTTGCTTATATTTCCACCCTTCTGGCCGCCTTGGCCAGACTGTCCGTTTCAACAGCCCCCCAAGGCAGAAACTGCGTCCAGCACCGGGCTCGAGCCGGTGACTTCATTGATGGACCTGCTAAAATGAGCGCAGATCCCCTCGATCACTTTGATTCCCCAATGGTCTCTGTGTTCAATGAAACCGTGAGCGAAAACTGGTCCTTCGACGCTGCCTCTCATGACGGAAAGGCTAGTATCGTCCTCTATCTCACCCGAGGCACAGTTGCCAGCAACATCGCCGCCCAGCGTGGCCTGATTTCCATCGCGTGGGCCAACGGAACACGATACATGGAGAATGCTTTTGTCGATACATCAACCTTGACGACCTGCCTAAAGACGACCACTGGAACTTGGACTGACGACGCTGGAAACATAAACTGGGGCTTCTCCGCGTCCAAAGATTTCAAGGAGTCTGTTGCTACCATCAAGTCTCCCACCATCAACGGTACATTCAAGCTCAAGTCTCGAGGGCCTCCAATCTATCCTGGTGGACTAGTGTACCCCGATGCCAGGGCCAGCGTGCTGCTTGGCCCAGAAATGTACTGGCAGGAGCAGTTCCCGGTCGCCGACGCCGAGGTGCACCTCAGCATTCGTGGTACACCCTTCGACTTGTATGGTGTTGGAGGACGCGATAAGAACTGGAACTCCCGACCGTGGGCCGTCATCAGTGGGAACTGGGACATGGCCCGGGCTATTGCTGGACCGTACGGCCTTATGCTTTGGAACTACACATCAGCTATTGACGGCCGCCCATACTTCAGCGCTACTCTGATGAAAAGCGACAAGGTCATCTTCCGCACCACCAATCAGGAGCGCGTATGCTCCGAGACCTACGGTAGCGTCACGTTAACCAAGAATGGCCCTGTCCATCTATCATCCGCCCCTGGTACCAAGTCCCCATTGCCCAAGTCGCGCCACACGGGGTACCTCATCGACTTGGTGTCCCCAGAGACGGACGAACACTGGCAGTTCGCTCTTGACTTCTCGCAGACTACGTTTTGGTTTCCTGCTAGCGAGACTCTGACTGTTGGGCAATTCGCAGGAAATGTTTCTGGCGGACTGGTGGGTGGGAGCCAATACAAAGGGGCTGCATCTGGATCGCTTCAGGAGTTTGTGCTCTAGAGAAGCTTGAAACTTGTTGCCCAAGGATACAGAAATAAGTCAAGGCGGTACTGAGTTTAGGTATCATCTTTAAGACTATTTCTAGATCTGTTATCTTATTAGAATACAGCAAGGCACCTGCCAAGACCTTAACATGAGTATATAAATATTTCATTGCAAGAATTTACACGCTTTATCCTCGCCATACTTCCAGAGAGTCCATACTCTAATTAGTATCTATCTTGTAGTAATTATTTATTTTCAAACCTGTCTAAGGATCCCCATAAACCAATCTTCAGGATAAAAACACTAAACAGCATACTACAGTATCCTTGTTTAGAATAATAATAGCTACTTGGTAAAAACATGTTTAATCCTTTAGTTACTTTGTCCACTTTCCCTTGTTCTCCTCAATCTAATTCCAGAAATTCTTAATACCCAGATACATTTAACAGCTCTCCTTAACATTATTACTATAGCCATCCTCTCCAAACTAATAAAACATATTACTTGCAGTATCCCTTAGTACTATCTTAACCGTATTTACAATTACGTAAGGTCTAATAGGCATAGACTGGCCCGTTATTTACTTAAAGATAGTATTAGTCTTAAACTAGCTTAGCTTGTTGCTTACAATTACAGTGTAAAAACAACCCTAAAGTAACTAGGTTAGGGTAATAAGTATTAGATATTTAAAGTCCTAATACTTATATCTAGCCTCTTTTTTTTTTAATAAATAAATTAATTATACATAAACACTACAATTAGTTAGGATTGTTCTGGTCTTTAAAAGATCTATGCATTGACCTCGACTTAAGTAAGGATTGTGTAGAAATACGAGGCGATAGACGACAAAAGTCCACTGATCTTTCCATATCCGGACGCTATAGGTTGATCAGTCTGTTATCGTCAACGCTATGCTTTTTACGATCACGAGAACCGTCTAAAATTAGTTCCGGCTCAAATACGAGGTTTTGAAACCAGGAACTGGTCCCGACCGTTCTAGCCGATTTCACCCAACTACAAAATGTTTCCCCTTTCGCTTTCGTGATTTCTAACCTGCCAAGACCTGTCTTTAACTTACAGATCTCTTTCCCGTCTTGGCGAAGAAGTGTTGCTGCAAGATCATAAAGCAATGCACTGTTACGCGACACTCGTCGCGCTGCTGAGTGCGCAGGTCGTCAGTGCGCTCCCTCAATCGCAATGGAAGGCCGTGTCTGGGGATGAAGTGGTTCGCGCTGCTGTCGCGTTCCATCAGCCTAAGCTTGCGGAAGCTGAAGCCTTGTTGATGGATATTTCGGATCCTAAGTCAGAGAAGTTTGGTCACTATCTTGAGCTTAGGGAAGTGGTACGTTTCCCCCCAATCTGCTTCACTGGTTCTCCTACCTGACGATCTTCTAGCAAGACTTCTTCAAACCCAGCGACAGTTCACAGAAAAAGGTTCTGCAATGGCTCGAAGATGCAGGTGTCGACTTATCTTCCGTGCATCTCAAGAAGGCAGCTGCTATCCTAGAGTTCTCTGCTCCGGTCAAGCAGCTTGGAAAGATGCTCGGAGCTGGCGTTCATGTTATGCACAACGATGCGACTGGTGAACTTCGCCTCGAACCTACCGACCACGCTGTTCCATCTGCAATTGAGGATGATGTTGAATTTATTGCGCTGGCTCCATCTCAGAAGACTGGCAAGACAAAGCGCAGCCGTGCAGTCAAGCCCGTGCTAGATACCCTGCCACCGCCATATAAGCTCCCAGTGGCGGATGATCTGCGCAACTGTAGCGAAAGCTGGACTCCAGCTTGTATCCGAAGTAAGCCAACGGAGAAAATATTACCGTCCACTACTAACTGGCGATATCAGAGCTCTACGGTGTTCCTCTTGGAACCAAGGCCGCAAAGAACAACTCGATGGGTCTCTTTGGATACGGCGATCCGTACCAGCTAGCTGATCTCAATCAATTCTGGGCAAAGCACGCACCTTTCATCCCCAAAGGAACCAAGCCTAAAGTCAACAGCATCAACGGCGCCGTGGCAGAAGGTGAGCCCGTCGAAGGCGAAGAGTTACTCGACATCGAGATGTCGTATTCAATCGTTTACCCCCAGACCGTTACCATGTTCCAGGTAGACTACAACAACAAAGGAGGTCTTGCTAATGACTTCCTCGCGGCTGTTGACGCAAGCTACTGTAAGTACGACGGAGGCAATGATCCTGATCTTGATCCCACGTTCCCTGTCTTTGGTGGCGGCTTCCAGGGCCCTGCTATGTGCGGCAAGTACCAGATTACAAACGTTCTTTCAATCTCTTTCGCGATTGATGAGCAGACTCTGCCTCGGCATTATATCCAGCGACAATGTCACGAGTGGATGAAGTTGGCTCTCAGTGGTGTCAGTGTTCTTGTCGCCTCTGGAGACCGTGGTGTCCAAGGTGCTACGCAGTGTACTGTGAACCCTTACGATTCAAAGAAAGAGGCTTTCAACGCTCTCTTCCCTGGATCCTGTCCATATGTCACAGCAGTTGGAGCGACCCAAGTCAACTTCACTGGCAGCAGAACCAATGAAGTTGCTGTTTTCGATCCCAAGCATAACTTTTACTCTGGAGGTAAGTATCATCATCAAATGGCAGGGTTGTACTGACATATCCCCAGGCGGTTTCAGTAACATGAACGCACAGCCAGCCTACCAGCGCAAAGCTGTCGCTAGCTATTTCGCGGCCAACAACCCTCACTACCCCAAGGGAACATACAACATTTCAGGACGTGCCTTTCCTGATGTTGCGCTTTTAGGAGCAAATGTCACTTTCCTGCAAGATGGCAAGACTACGATCAGTGGTGGAACCAGCGCTGCTACGCCAATGTTTGCTGCTATGATCAACAGAATCAACGATGAGCGATTACTGGCGGGGAAGAAGCCAATCGGCTTTTTGAACCAGATTCTATATCAGCATCCTGAAGTTTTCACTGATGTAAGTGCATAACTGAGTAAACAATGTTCATTTTACTAACATTCGTAGATCACCCAAGGCTCCAACCCTGGTTGCGGAATGGCAGGGTTCAAGGCGGCCAAGGGATGGGATCCGGTCTCGGGCATGGGCTCTCCCAAGTTTCCCAAGCTTCGAGACTTGTTAGTTGGTCTTCCTTAGACTGTGAACTTTATATAGACTGCATGAGATATAGATATTATAATTTGAGCTTGATATTATTTGCTGAAAATTTCATCGCGGTCCCAGTTTGCTGCCTAAATGTGAGGCAAGATGATGCATGTCACGTGCAACTGTTGTTATGTTAAGCCGTGATGAAGCGTGAACTTTTCATCCTTCTCAACACGTCAAACCTCAACTCTGCAAACAAAATGGACGCCGCTCTCCTTCCAATCAATGAGCAAACCGCTCGCTTTCGTCAAGCAATAGAATGCAACAAAACACTCATGACCGTTCTATCGCGTGCCGCTGAAATGAAACTCCCCAATTGGTACCTCGCCGCTGGTGCACTCACGCAAACGGTTTGGAACGCTGTCACCAACCGCGACCCAGAACTTGGCATTGACGACTACGACTTGATCTATTTCGACGACTCAGATCTATCATGGGAGGCTGAGGATGCTGTTATTCAGGCTGGAAAGAAGATCTTTGCCGATATTCCTACTGAAGTTGAGATCCGCAATCAAGCACGCGTGCATCTCTGGTATGAGAAGAAGTTTGGCAAGCCGTGCCCTCAGCATCGCTCTAGCGAGGCATCCATGACTACTTGGGGGACCAACACTGCACTTATCGGCGTTAGACTGAGAGAGGATGGAGAATGGGATATCTTTGCGCCATGGGGGTTCTCGGACATGTTCACACTCACAGTGCGCCCCAATCAATTGATCATGACGGAAGAGACATACCACAAGAAGGTTCAGCGCTGGATAAAGTTATGGCCCGAACTGACAATCATGCCTTGGAAATGATGTATATAATCTCAGTCTAGACAAACCTTTGCTATAGAGCTATTAGACAATGATACAATTGGAGCAGACGTTATTAGGCTCCATGCACACAAGGCCTGTCTAAATCTCCTTCTTGGGTCCCACGTAGATCTTGTTAGCACGAAGGAAATAGTAAATGGTAGCCAAAACACCAATTCCGCCAGTCATCAAAGAAGCATAGTTCATGCTCTTAGCATCGACGGGAGTTTGAGGAGGCCACAAGCTGAAGAACCAGACGATGGTGATGAAAATGCAAGCAAAAGTGTTGTTGATGATGCCAAACATTCCCTGGAGGTGCCAAGGACCCCATTCGAGAATTTGGCCGTCGCCGTGAATATTTCGGATCTGGTAATTTTTATCGCAGCGGCGATAGAGAAGAAGAATGGCGGGCATGAAGTATGATGCGTAGAGGCCTGAGATGGCGACTGAGATGATGGCGTTGTAGACAATTGACGAGCCGAGGTTGATGAGACCGATGATGCAGGAGATGAGACAGGTGACGGTTATGGACCAAACAGGCATGTTGGTACGGCTCTCGACCTGAGTCTGTTAGATATTGTTACGAAAGCGATAGTATGTAAACATACCCTTGAGAGGATGGGCGAGAAAGGAAGAGCATTATCACGAGCAAACGCCCAAAGCATACGCGATGTCGAAGCGATGACACCAACGGTAGCAGAAAGGGTCATGACGATAATGAGTGACACCATTCCGGCGGTTCCGCCTTTTGATCCAGTGGCTTGGTAGAAGATCTCCATGAATGGATAGCCAGTTGGTGTCTCGATGGCTGCGTCGATGTCGGTCGCGGAGTAAAGCATGGCGATGACCATACCGAAGCCGAGAAGGCCGTTGATGGTGATGCTGCCCATGATAGAGCGAGGGACGATCAGGGAAGGGTTTCGTACTTCTTCACACATCTGTGACATGATCAGTAACATAAACATCGATTAAAGTAGTAGTCCTTACGTGAAAGGAGCAGTCGACACCTGATACACGTTAGTTGATTGAGCAACTGATGCTGTGATCAAGACTTACCAGTGAATGAGAAGACACAGCCCAACAGTCCAACAAACCATGAAAGACCTTGCGTGGGCCAATTGCCCGAGTTGCGCCATTCGGTAAACACTTCAGTGCCATTATCATTGTCGCGAAAGACAAGAAGTGTAATGAGAATAGCAAAGAAGCCGATAAGATGCAGAATCAAGATCATCCCCTCCAAGATCGGCAGCAATGCACTGACAACAGTGTTGATGATGATAGCGACCAGGACACAAGCCCAGATCATCAGACTACCATGCCACGTTTTCGCATCATAAGAAGGCGTCGTAAAGATAACCAGACCCTGAATCATCGTAGCAGTAAGAAACCCCGCAGCAGCAGACGTCCCCTGCCACCCAGCCAAGTTCATCCATCCGGTGATGTAGCTAAGATATTTCGCGTATCGTGGGGGCGCAAGCATGGCGACCCAGTGGTACTGGCCAGCAGCCATCGGGGCGATCGAGACGAGTTCGCAGAGACACGCGAAGGAGCTGAGGACGCCAATCCAGACGAAGATGTAGCCGTAGATGAGACCCGCGCTGCCTCCGTTGCTGAGACCGGGAGCGAAGTTCATGAGGGTTCCCTCCCAGGTGACGAGGACGGCGCAGCTGAAGCCTAGAATTGTCCAGCCTCCAAAGTTTCTCTACATTGTGTCAATTGCGTTTCAAGAGGGTGAAGTGGTGTTGTGTACCTTGAGGACTGATTTCTTCCCAAGCTTTGCCAATTGCGCATTGTCCATGTGATCCTGATCACTAGACACTGAGGCATCTTCGACCGTCGATCGGGGATGTTTGGCCGCAGGCATGTCGTTGAGTTCGTACTGAGTAGCCATATTGATCGTCGTCAAAATGGGTCAGAATTGATAAAAAGAAAGTATGCAGTCTTCGCTGCAAATAAATGACCCTCAAGATGGGGGAGCAGTTGGGGGAAAGGTTAAAAAGAGACTCCGTCTGCAGCAAAAAAGTTAAATGCAACGCTCCTATGCCTGTCAGATATGACAAACAGTTCGGCGAACTTGCATATCCCATCCCTGGACGGTATATTACTCGTGGTAACGGTACAGGTGGAACGCGAGTAGAACCACCTGTTGGCGCTACAGCCGAGTAGGGGAGGTATTCCCAACTTGCATGAGACATGCATATCGCGTAGGATGAAACTACGAACGAACGAGAGAGAGTGGACTGAGGTCTGTGACCCTTGTTATCTTCACCAGGTACGCTAGGGACATGCATTGCGCCACACCATTTAAACCATCCCACTTTATTTACAAGGGTTCGGCCCGCGCCCAACGGTAGCATTATCATTTGCTAAAGAGGAATATACCGGTACCTACCGCAATTAAGATCCGAGTGGTCACTCAGTGAGCAACCCCAGCAGCAGGATCAACAAGGGCCTCCTGGCTATTCTGCCGCGCCGCATCCCACGAACCTCCTCCCTTGCCATGATCCGTCACAATGTGCGCAAACTTTTTCACCTCCCCCTGCCTGCTCGTCAGCTCGAAAGCCTGCGACCCCGACGTCAGCGTGTGGTTAGACCTAGACTTGTTCCCCGTCCCTCTGGTCGTCCCGCCGCTTTTGCTGTTGTTGCTTTTGCTCAGGGCACCGAAGATGTCGCCGGCGCCCATCTGCCCTGATTCGAGACTCTTGAGGAAGCGCCACCAGAAGGGGATGCAGGTTGTGGTGATACCGACGCACTGGGTCACTTGTACGATGACGGTGGGCTTCCACATTGTGAAGATTGGGGTGGATGATTCGAGGGCTTGTTTGAAGAAGTAGATGTGAGACACGGCGGGAGGGATCATCCTGAGATTTTGTTAGTCTGGGTGGATGCGTGGCGTAGATGACTTACAGAATGCGTGAGCCGAAAACACCAACCACCATTGCTTTTGTGCCAAGTGGCATCTGCAGGTGTACGAGAATTTCGATGGTGACACCCGTGATAAGAAGATCGGTAATGATGTTGAGAGCATCGACGTATGCCCAGAATGCCACCAGATCGACACATGAACCGTTGATGTAGTCCCAAGATGACGGTAACGAGCATGCGAATGCTCGTACGAATATCGCAGAAACGGCCCAGCCTACAATGATGATTTGGATCGGCAGTATTCGCTTGTGAGACAGTGGTGACATATTTCCAACGGTCGTCGTGGCTGAGATCTTCGAAAACGCTAATGCCAGGTAAAACAGAATATCGGACACGAGTTGGTCCTGCTACCGTCAGACCAGTCGCATCCATTCGCTGTCAAACTCACCTTCAGAATCAGCGATGTTTGCCCAGACGACACATCAAGCTTTCCCATCCCATTCGCGCCCTGCGAATAAACGACCGCCGATTGCGCAATAACAAAGATCTAAAAGATTAGTAAAGATCGTCAACCATCAAACCTTGACTCCTCACCATCGATACAAAGATGAGAATATCATCCGATTTGAACAGACTCGACCACCGTAATCTCCTCATCGTAGCGATCCGTGTAAGAACACGAATAAATACCGAAAACATGGTGACAATCATGAGAATCATCGACAGCGCCCGGATAACAGGCGCCTTGTTAAACGGCGTCTCATGCTCACGAGGCAAAAGCATCTCGACGACTTGTTAAAAATTGATGAATTACAGATCAAACACATGAAAGCAGCGTCGAAGAATGGGGTGGATTAGGGTGATAAAGCTTCTCACTGATATCTAATTAACGCAATGATGCGACTGGGACCATGGCATGCACTCCCTTGTTTTTTTCCCCGACCCTGCGTTTAAGACATGTGTTTCGGGAGACAACTTATCTCAACAGGGCATATCAGCACTCGATAAGAAACCACCGAGTCCTCTTTATTCATGCCGCATTAAACTTACAGGTCAACTCCAGAACACGCAACAGTGTTGGTCGGGCAGCTCACAGGATCTCATCCTTTGATATAACCCCTGCGTCCAAGGCATCAGACCCGGAGATTTACTTTGTTCTAAGCCGTTGAGGCTTTCTTTCATTTCAGGGCAGATCCCTGCGCTATCTCATGATTTTTCGGACACTGGGTGGGATCACAGAGCCAAGATGGGTAAATCCTTCGCTGGGTGGGGGGTCGGGATCAACAGCCGTCGTCGATCTGGGGTCCGGAAACCAATCAAGGGCTCCTCAAAGGTCTCGACTCCAACTGCCGATCCCTTGCCCCTTTCGTGGCCGCGTAACAGGGAGGTCAGCCGCGTTTCGGCATCCTCCATTCATCGTACCATGTAAGCTACAGGGGCCATTACAACACCTTTTCTCTTCTCTCGCCCTTTGTTTGTTGATGATACCATGATGCATTGGTATATGCTTTATTACGAGTGTCGGTTGTGTTTCACGTGTTTAACCGAGACGAGTCTCCCCAGAGAAATATATTGGGCTCGAATTAATATGTTACCTCCTGTAATCAGAGTTTACACTGCTTAAACTTTATTACTAACAGCCCTGTAGATTTCGTACCCTAGCTTTTTTTCCGCGGCCGACGCGGCTACTTGACAGGGAATAGTAGACCTGTCAGTGTAGAGTCTATTCCACTGGAATGACATTCCGTCCAAGCTTACGATTCCATTGCTAATCTATGGAGCCGTCTAGTTCACTTCTAGAAGCTGTATATAAAAGGCCCGTCAGGCAAAATTAAGCCTTCAGCGCTGTGGATTCGGCACATGTTAAACCTGACTAACAGAAAACAACGTCCTCGGTCAAGAGCATTGAATAAGTTAGCACGCAAATCTCGACTCCTTCGCTTCAGAACCAATCGATCTCGTACACCCTAAGCGACATGCATCTCCCGTCTCATGGGATGATCCGGAATACGGATTGCGATAAATGGAACGTCCCGGTAACCGCGGCGTAAGCTCTCCCCAACCGACCACTCAGATCGAATACCACCCGGCAGAAGCAAAATCAGGGGTTACATTTTGCAAGGATGGGTGAGCCGTGTTGATGGGAGGGGGAGACAAGAAGGTTTTCACTTATGCATGGAACTAACAGGGCATTCAAGCCATCGGATCCACGGACATTAACGGCGCCGAATTGTGGTCTGTTTTGACAAGAGTTTAGGTTATTTGCTTTTTGGTCACGCAATGCTAAAGTTAAAAACTGTCTCATATCGTTGATTTTCTATTTGGTAGTGATCGGCAGTTGGATGTTGCTCTGGGATTGGGTAAATCCACGTTCTAGAACTTGAGGCCTTGAGTCCATTGCGTTCAACCGATGAGGAGAGTTTGTAGGCGAAGGCTAGGTGAGAATGATGCCAACTCTATATCAATGCAACATGGACGATAAGATTCCATTCGTTTAAGTGCCTATCTCTTCGGTATGTTTGTTCCGGCTTCCATCCACGGGCACAAGTACCATGAAGTCCAAACGCTGTAACCTCGCGAGGTTAATGAAATATCTCACCGTGACATCGATCGTGGCGAACATGCCAGATCAGGACTACTAATCGTCATGCTCGTATGGAGCTCGCTAGTGAACTCAAAGTCATACTTAACCCTATAGCCTGGTGGTCTCTGTAGAGCATGTTGCAAGAATGATTCTTGTGTAAATTCTTAGCCTAGGGTAGTTTGCAGAGAGTTGGTGGGACACGGATTGTTAGAGCCCGTTAGCGGGGTACATTCAATTGGCCCTGAAAAGGAGAGCTGCGATGTCACTCCTAGCAGTTTCCAAATCCCATCACAATTTCCATCCACCCACGATAGACATTTATTCAGGCATGCTCCTGGCAACTTTTTCGTCTCTTACAGGTAAGCATGGTGATTTTCATCAATTTGAATGCATGCCAATTTTGTGTCCCGAAGCTTCGGGTTTCTTGGCCAAATCCAAGCTTTCGAGACAATCGCAAATTCTCCGTCCTCTGACCCAATTTTTGCGTGTCGCTATTTATAGATAAGCTTGTACGGCTTCAACCGGCGCCGCTCTCGGCAGTTTGCAAAATCCGTGGCGGGGAACGAGTTGAAACAGGAGAAGATGAGTTCAGATTTAGTTCAGAGGATGACCGTTCGATTACTGCTTACAATTCTAAAGTCCATACCTGCCCATGAGCTCCTTGAATGACTCGTCTTCCAAAAGCTCCTCAGCAGTCAGTCGTTCTTCTGGCAAATAACACAAACCCTTCCGCAATACAGAGAGCACTAGCTGTTGCTCGACAGGCTCGATGGTATCGCGAGATCTTGTGACCTTGGCCTCTAAGGACATATCCGGTTCTGGTAGCAGGCTCTGGTCATACCATTTCTCATCAATCTGTCCGCCAGCGTCATATAAACCTTTCCATGATGGAGGAAGCGCCCCAAGCGTTCGGACCATAAGCTCAAGCACGAAGCCATATCTCGCACCACAGAAGACAGGGTATCCTAGGTAGAGTTCGGCAAAGATGAGCATATAACTCCATATATCGGAGGCAAAACTTGGGTCGATGTTGTGGAGACGCTCTGGGGCACAATATATGGCTGGCGACTGAATTTTGAAATCAACTGGGGTGCCTGATGGAATGGCTAAGCCAAAATCCCCAAGGGCTATGCTTGGCTCAACAAACTCTTCTTTAGGTACCATTGGCGTAACCATTTGTCCTTCTTTCCACATTTTCTGATTTGTTGGCAAAGGTAGTTTCTGAGGGCGCGTGAGAGCTTCGTATTTAGTGGTTATATCAGTACCGCTCTTGAAGGGTTTTAAACCAAACATGACATTTGCGCTGTTGAGGTCTGCCAAACTAGGTCAGTATCTGGTAAAGGGTGAAAGGAAAAAAACCCCACGAACCTCGATGAACAAATCCCCCATCATGGAGCGCTTTGACAGCTTCGAGTAGTTGCTTGGCAGCTGCTCTCCGAGTGGCAGTCGAAGTGGATGGTGCGAAAGCTTCCAGGTTGGGGCCTCGAAGAGGGAAGACGAGAACCCTGTGCCGAAAGTTGGCTGCGCCTTGAAGAACGAAAGTATCAATGTAAGTTAGGAGGCGAGATCGATCTCGCACAGCGCTGATGATGTCGTTCTGGATATGGTACTCTCGTTCTCCTGCACGATCGCCGATTAAAACTTTCATAGCGACGTCTTTCTCATCGGACATGTCGTAGGCCACCCACACAGTTGAGAAACCGCCATGACCTAGCTTGTGCTCGATGCGATACCGGCACGCGAGAACTTCCCCGATGCAGATGGGATAGTAGAGACCTTCCTCGTATCGGTCGATTGGCTCACAAGAATCCTCAACATCGATTTCACCGTCTGAATCCACGAAGTCGCCCCAGGTAGGAGACTCAGGATTGAATTCATCAGTCCCAGTACCTTCGAGGGCCATGTTTGTTATTTTCCCTAAAAAACGAGGGGAGCAAGAGGGCATTGAAAGAAGAAGCACAAAGGTCGGGGAAATTCCGGATGATGTTTGGCACCGAAACCGGGAAAAACAGATCTTGCGAAGGCTATGGCGCCGCAAGCTTTGGTGTCGCTATGACCGCCAAGGGGGTTGATGGCTGGTTTCACAAGGCTGTTAGCCATCTGGTCCTCATTCGCTGGCTTCAGAGATTTACTACAACCCTCAAACACAACTTTTCAGTAGTCACATTTGCAGAAATCTCTACTCTACCAGCATCAATTGCTGACGATGCGTTCATTGGACCTTATGACGAGACGGTCCGGACATACTATGTAGATGAGGTGTATGCGCTCATCCCTGGGCTCACGGCGCGGATGCAGTGGCCCGTTGTTTACAAATCTATACCTGGTGGAGTTCGCCTGCGCGTGTTAGCCGCAAATGGCAACATAATTCGGTCGTCATGGATCGTTCGTCCGTGTGGAAACGGTTCGTACCCAACGGATTCGGGAATTGGCTCTCCGTCTAGTTCAACAGTCACGGAGGACATGTGGGAACTATACGACGAGGGATACCTGGAGGGCAACAGGTTGTTGATGCCATTCTCTAGTAGATATATTGATATGGTTCATGATATACAGTCTAAAGCCATTGTTGAAGCAGCAACAACAGACTTTCTTTCTGGGAACAACTAGAAAGCTCTGTATATCTCCGACGATCCTTTAGTCAGTCCTATATCGCTCATCTTTACTTTGAAAGCTGCTTGTAGACTTGTTTCTAGTTAAGATATTATTTTACAGTAAGACGTTGTTTTAGTATATGGGGGACTCTTTCCATGACGCTTCAGGAACTCAGGCATAAGCGTCAACCAGGACATCCGGCAGCAAACGCAACGATACACCAAGAAATAGAGCCGATGGCTCTAATACCACTGAAATCGCCCATTCCGTGCGTGTTAATCGTGAAGTCACGAATGCCTGGCTACTGTAGAACACAATGAGGACTTGCCTAACAGCGACGAGAAATCTGATAGGTAGGAGGAAGGGGTTTCTGAAGCTGCCCTTGAAGATATTGAATTGATTTTCCGGTCGCTGGGGGTTGATGATGTTGGAGATCCGATACCAAACCAACGCATTGAATGTAAAAGTGTTTCGCTGTCTTCTGTTATCCGCGGGGTTATGGGTCCTGGGACTCGGCCGAATACCTTCAACGACCCAAAGTGCCTCGACTGTAATATCACTTCCATTGTCTCCTTTCGCGAACCGTATGTCGGCAATATTCAATGCAGAACCATCCTGGGCATTGCCATAAACCACCGCAACGGTTTCACCCTGCAGCTTAAGGAGCTTGACGAAAAATCTCTTGTCTTCTGGAGAAGCTCGCGCTAATATCATAAGATGAGGTAGTATGGCTTTCTGCGAATGTTTATCTAGAGACCGGAAGACTGGTCCATCTATTACAATGTCATTGCTGTGAATGATACTATTCTCCTTAGCTACTGCTTGGGCGGTCTCTATGTTGTCGCCCGTTATAATTCGTATAGACATAGCCTTGTAGAACATGACGGCCACTTTTACTTTGATCGTTCCCTTAATTTCTGGAAAATGACGCATCAGAATGGAGTGTCACTCACTACTTTTCGCCTGATCGGCAAGCGCTCATAATAGCTAGCGTTAAATAAGCAGGCGGTGATAATACATAGTCAAGCTTACTGATGATCTTGTCTTCGGGGAGCGAACGCCGTATGCTGCCTAGGCATCTGCGACATTGTTTCATTGCGCATGCTGTACAGTCTAATGATATCCGATACCCCTTGCTTCGATTGCATCATTGAGACACTCTCAAGCTTTTACTGGCTCGTCGATCTGCGGCTGTGCTGACGGCCGATGCAGCTTTCAGCTATGCGGGGATTAAATCTCGCAGTGATCTGACCACCCAGGAACACCAGGATCAAGGTTACACTTGCTTAGCAGTTACAATCACGGCTGAAAACATTGAGGGAAAAATTCCAGGAAGTCTTTCTCTTTATATCATACTTTTTTTCGCCATACTCCCCATGAAACTATCTTAGTTGTTCAAGATAGTACTTCCGGCGCAGCGAACAAAATGCGTGAGGAGGTATGTTGACTCAAAGGTTAAGATCTTCAAATTCAATACTGATGATATTATAGGATAGCGTCGAGGTAAACGATACTCGGGTGGGAGAAAGCAGAGAGGGGTCGAATGGCGGAGCTTCAGGAGGCACGTTAAGCGCTGACCTACCCGCGTTGCTCAGGAGCCCTGTTGGCCCTCTCCTCATAGCTGCTGGTCCTACAATTGTCTACACGATATTGTGTTTACTTCTCTTTTTTATTCTTCGTCTACGCATTCCGAGAATATACTCCCCCAAGAGCATCAATCCATTATATAGGTGAGGAACAACCTCGTAAAAGCCGCCCCGAGATAGTTATGCTTATTATAATAGGTCATCAATATTTGGACTACCAAGTGGCTGGATCTCTTCTTTTCGTGCCCCAGATTCCTACATTATTGCTCAATGCTCTTTTGATGGGTTTCTTTTTCTGCGATATCTAAAGGTTTTAAGTCTTATCTGCTTTGTTGGTATCGTCCTCACTTGGCCGGTCATACTCCCGATACATGCGACAGGCTCAGACAGGCCACTTCTCAATTCCCTTACCATAATGAATCTGGGGAACCCGAATCACCTCTATGCTCATGTCGTCATATCCTGGGTATTTACTGGCAAGTTCCTTTTCATATCGAATCTGACAGAACTGACTGGATACCAGCCTTTGTCTTATACATCTTGTGGCGGGAAAACCTTTATTATATCAACTTACGACAATTCTACCTCTCACAATCAGGCTACTACAAGCGAAGGACATCAAGAACTATCCTTATTACCTCGATTCCCGAACACTGTCTAAATGAAAGGGTCTTCCAAAAGCTGTTTGGCCATTCGTTCGTCCAATGTTGGATACCACGAGCTTCACGAAAACTGCGAAAACTAGTCAAGAAAAGGGAGAAACGAGCGCAGCAATTGCAAGACGAGGAAGTTGCCCTAATCAATGGAAGCAACCGCGGAAGTCCATATCGACTACGGTCCTGTCTTCCTAGTTTCAGCTGGATGAGACGAACACAGTCTAACGAGCCGGGCGTGGAGAAGGTTAAACATTTCCAAAGGATAGCTCCAACAACAAAGGATACGAATATTCAGTCCAAAGTAGCGGGAATGTCGAGCAATGAACATTGCACCTTTCACTTTGAGCCGCCTAGCCCTGCAATTGGAAAGATCAAATCTACTCGATCAGATTTGCACCTCCTCAACCGACAAATCGACAAAATACGCGAGGAATACGAAGCTGGACAAGGAAAGCATATGAATGCAGCATTCATCGAATTCGACTCTTTTGCTAATGCTCAAGCCGCATTCCAGTCAATTCCCCAGCATCAACCACTTCAGATGTGCCGACAAGTCATGGGAGTCAAACCTGGTGAAATTGTATGGAGCACTCTAAGGATAAAATGGTGGGAGCGTCTTCTACGAGAGTTCGTGGTAGCTATTGTGATCGGCGGATGTGTTATCGTCTGGATCATGCCAATTACTCTTGTAGAGTTTGTGACATCTGCATCAATGGTAGGTAAAGTGGATGGTGTTTCAGAGCTTCCTCGGCTAGCGGTCAACGCCATATCTGGCTTGGGACGAGCCTTGCTGATGTGGATCTTACTCGAATTCGTCCCGTTTCTCATGAGAGTATGTGCCAAGTTCGCAGGGGTCCCTACTCTAACCGCCATCGAACACTTCGTTCACAAAAGATATTTCATCTTCCAAACACTACAAATCTTTCTAGGCCCAATGCTCCGATCTTCACCCATTACGTTTTTCAGTGACATCACTTTCTTGCAGCGACAGATACCCGAGGCTTCTATCCTGTACATGTCATATATCTTGGTTCGTTGCCTCTCGGCTGGTGCCACTGAACTTATTCAGCTATGGCAGCTGTTTCTCAACATTACTCAAAGAAAACGCCCTGGGACACCTCGAGCGACTTACGAGAAGCTTTATGAACTCAATGTAGTTCATTGGGGCAGTCTTTATCCCGTCATGACAACTGTTGGGGTTATCGGCAAGTATCTCAAACAACAAAGATATCAAACAACACTAACCTTCTGCAGCCATTAGCTATGCTTGCATTGCACCACTCGTCCTTGTCTTCGCATTAACGGGTCTCGGATTTGTATACTTTATTTATAAGTATACCTTGGTTCATATATATGATACCGAAACTCTGGATACGACTGGACGGTTTTACCCTCGAGCAATAATGCATATACTACTGGGGCTTTATTTAGCGCAAGTTTATCTTATTCTGTCATCATTCATGTATCGCGCATGGGGTCAGTTTTCCCTTCTCGTCTTGCTGGTGGCCTTTACTCTCTTCATACACCTGTCCCTACGAAAAGTTATGCATCCTCGCATTGATAGTTTCAGCACGCTCGATCGTGACGGCGCATCTATGATGCTACGGCCGAGTGAAGATACTACGGATAGAGGCGTCGACCAATATGGATCATCTTCAAGCATTGCGACCCCAATAGAGAGCCTGAGGGATCCCACACCATCAAATTTCCATAACGGCTCTTGGGACACTCAAAAAAAAGTCAAACATCGTATGTGTGGAAGCTGGTTTCGCACAGAGGCTTTTGAGGACTTTCGGCACGATATTTCACCTGACTATACCGAGGATGAGTTCATGACCTTGTACGAGTCAATTTGTTATCAGCCTCCAGAGACATGGCTTCCAAAACCAAAACTCTGGCTTCCTGAGGATGGTGCTATTAGCAACTGCCTAAAAGCGCTAGATAGTGAAGAGCCTCTGTCAGCATCGCACAACGGAGCACGAGTAGATGAAAAAGGTCGAGTGAAGTTCGATCTAGAGCTTATTCCATTTCATGACGATCTTTTGTACTATCGTCATCTTCGTCTTATCCTATAGTTATACAACACAATGACATAAAGTTGAGTAGCGCCTATCAAGCTGGTGCAGTCATTTAACTAGCTGCAAGATGTCAGATGTTAGATTTCTATTTGAATTTGCCCTACCGGCTACTTGAGGGACTTGCGAGTTCTCTTGTGAATAGGGTTGTTTTTAGCTACCTGCGCCAATCAGGGATCCTAGCCTCCCTCACATCTTGACCATGCTGGCCTAAGCTCTCAGCCACAACTGTCAACTGCGAATAACACATATCTCACAGCTTAGACATCATACATTACAGACTGTAACTAGGACATCTAACCTCTTATGGACTGGAGTAAGTCTGCCACGCTGTTTTTCGGTGTCGCAAACAAGTCGGGAAGCTCAATCTAGAAGTAGTTGAAGATTATCTTAGCTCAGTTGGGCTATTTGCACTACGTACTATCTCTATCTTGAGAGAATCTCATTATCAGTACGCGACCCGAATCATAGCCGGCAGCCAGAGTTGACTCAAAGACAGCTGATAACTTGGGGCGATAATTGAAAGGCAGCCAAAGAACGTTCTCGTCATTTTTCACAATCCATTGCCCATTGATCTTGATACCGTGACTGGACCGATCAGAAGCTGTTAAGACAGTTACGCCAATTGTCTCGGCGTTAATATTAGGCGTTGGAAAGGGTACTTCTAAGTCCAAAATACCGATGTCGGTGTAGAGTTGGGAGTTCGTCCATGAACTAAAAGATAGCTGATAGAGAATTGCCCCGACCTTGATTGAGTGTAGACACGAGCACCGTTCCGAATCCCAGATCCTCACTTCACCATCTATCGAGCTTGATGCGAGATACAGGGCGTCTACCGACAAGGCCACTGATGTTATACGCTCAGTATGTCCCTGGAACACTTCGAGGCTATGCTCTCCAACATTGCAAATTCTGATCGTCCCGTCGTCTAGGCCGGCTGCGAGACGTCGGCTGTCGGCTGAGAGAGCCACTGCGTGTACTTCATCATTATGCCCAAATGTATATAACCATTCCCCAGTTGCTGCATTCCATATCTTGGCGCCGGTTCCACCTGATACGAGATATTGATCATGTGCCGAGAAGGCCACTGAACGGATGATCCCATCGTCCTCAAATGTATACAGGCATGTGCCAGTTATAATATCCCAGACCGTGATTGCACAGTTATTTGAGCATGAGGCTAAGCGAGTGCTATCCGCAGAAAAAGCCAAACAGCTTATTATGCTGCGATGGCCTTTAAGCGTCTGTAGGCACTTTCCTGTTTCCGTATCCCAGATCTTGACAGTAGTATCGGATGATCCTGATGCGACTCGCAAACCATGTGCGGAGATGGCGATAGAGCTCACAGACTCGTCATGACCTTCAACTGACAGCTGGCGTGCGTCGATCGATGTAGCCCAGATCCTGACTAAGCCATCCTCTGAGCCTGATACAAGACGACGCCCATCAGCCGTGAAGGCCATAGACGTTACTATGCCATCAAAGTCCTTCAAAGTCTGTAGGATTGTGCCGTTTGCTGCATCGAAAAGTTTTATCCCGTACTCGGTCGTTCCTAAAGCCAGGCATTTACCATCCGCTGTAAAGGCTATTATATCCCCGGCATACGAGGAGATTCCCAGTGTTAGCGAACTGGAACCTGTCGCCATATCCCAGACTTTGATCGTTTCATCCCTTGAGACTGATGCAAGACGCTTAGCATCTGGCGAGAAGGCTACTGACAGCACTACGTCATTGTGAGCCTCTAGCGTCTGTAAACATGAGAACAATTTCGCGTCCCAGATCTTAACCGTACTATCAGCCGATCCTGACACAAGACGCTGGTTATTTGGTGAGAAAGCCACTGAAAGAACCCTGCTAGAGTGGTCCTCAAGAGTCTTCGTACAGTTTCCCGTTTTTGAACTCCAGATCTTGATTTTCCCATCATCACATCCCGATGCCAGATACTGACCGTCTGGAGAGGAAGCCACTGAGTTCACATGTTTATCGTGACCCCCTAACGTCTGCCGACATACTCCTGTTTTCGTGTCCCATACTTTGATAGTCTTTGAAGCCGATGCGAGACTTTGTCCATTTGGAAGAAATGTGATAGAGTAGATATCATCGTCATGACCCTCGAGAGTATTTTGACACACACCTGTTGCGATATCCCATATTTTGACTGTCTTGTCGCGACTGCTGGATGCAATAAGATGGTTGTCTGGTGAGACGGCCACTAATAAATGTCCACGGCCACGGCCCTCAAAGGTTTGTAGGCAATTATTCCATTCCTTATCCATCCTTGGCTTTAGAGCTATCCAGTCCGGCTCTTCATGTTTGAATACCTCTCGAATGAGGCTACATTCTGGACTAAAGATTAGTGCTGAGTCATATGCTTGCAATGGAGCAATCTCGATAGCTCGCTTATGGGTGAGAATAAAACGGCGCGCATCTTCGAGAAGTCTTCTCACTGGGTCAGGTGCCTTGAATGTCTGGGTATGATTGTTAGATTATTTCCAAGATGTGCTCTGAAAAACTCACAGTAGCTAGATCTTCGAGCTTATATATTGCCTTTACCCCCTCTACTGTGCTGATCAAGAGACTGAGAGCTTCTAGCCAGTATAAATACTTCGTCTGGATGAATACGTGGATACCACTGCCCGTTTGCAGTTTACTGTTGAGCCTGGTGGGTTCAGAGTCGTGCAGATGATCCACCCAATAAACGCAAGAGTATCGAATGGGATTTAGTGGCGTAAAATCAACCGATGAGGTGTCATCGATGTCAAACCCTGGATGGCCTAGTTCGCATATGTCACGTTTCAGAGTCTCCGATAGTGCCTGTAATGATCTCTCCAAGATCAGCTCATGTTGATATGCAAGACCTGACGGTGAAATCTGGTTTAAGGCCTTGTTGAGCAAGTAGTCTTTGGCCGACTGATGCAAGAAGTAGACAGAATCTCCTCGGAGTGTCAAGAAAGAACCACAACAACTGACAACTTCCGACAGATCATCATCCTCGTCCTCATACTGTGACCCCAGAAGAGTCTTCAACTCAGCCAAGGTAATTGGTCTATACACGACGGAAGCAAGAGACAATATCGCTTTGCATATCTCTGCATCTCGTGATTGATTGATTTGTCCCATCATTCTTCCGTACAGTGGGTCAAGTCCCTTTGGGAATTCCTCCAATGTGTCGCGGGTATGACGTTTGCGGAGTACCATGATATCCGAGAGCCCCTGGCAAACCAAAGCGACCCATAGAAACGTGCCATCCGCATTCTCAGCTAAATAGCTCTTAATCTCGCTTTTGAATTCTCTGTCATATCCCTTTTTCGCGGCCAACTCCTTTACCTTGAATTCGATGAAAGCCTCAACGGCCTTGGAAACTGAGTCTTGATTCAACTCAAGCTGTAGCGTGACTTTCTGCGTGGAACGCTCTAAGACCTGTTCGATTTCCGGCCAGTTGCGGCTAGTCACGATCCACTTGACATTGCTAGACTTGATTATCAGATCAAGAAGCTTTTCCTGATCCGTGCTACACTCATCAAGAGCATCCACAATCAGGAGTGCGCCATCGAGTAATGGGTCCTCGAGCATTGCCATGAAGATCTTGGATAGAGCTTGCCATGCATTGCCATCCTCAAAGAGCTGCTTGCCCGCATGGTCATACTTATCCTTGATGTATGAGAAAAGCGGAGGACATTGATCAAGAAGAAGGTAGATCAGACCGCGTAGCACGGCTGTCGCGTTGCTTAATCGTGCTTCAGTGGCTTGGCAAAAGAAGTATGACAAGAGACTGTTGTGTTCTTTCACAAGCTCATGGATGAGTCCACACAGTAACATTGTTTTACCCTTACCAGGATCGCCTTTGATCCAGAGAAGCTGACTCTGTAAGGCCTTATGCCATTCTTGAAACTTGTCATTTGCAAGAATCCAGCGGTACGCATCTTTGAGCAGTCCACCTTTTGTTTCTTCGATACGGCTCTTGTCATCACGAGGGTCGGTTTCGCGCAGATCGCGTAGACACTTGTTGTACTTTTCGTCTTGAAGCCAGGTGCTCTGTTGCTCAACACTCTTGGGCATGCTTATAGAGATTTCTTCTGTAGGAGCAAGCTTTTCGAGGAATTCTCTTGCAAATGCGGCAGCGGTAGCAGCAGCATATTCCTGCCATTCCTTGCTCTTGTGGGAGTCAGAATAGTCACATATCCCCCGTACTGACAGACAGGAAACAATGTCAGGGAGGCCAGCCGCCTCCATTTCGAAACAAATAGCATTAAGCTCCTGAGAGATTTTATCACGGATGGTTGAGTCTTTGATAACTTGATTGCCTGAGGCGATAGTACCATAATGAATGTGTGGATCATTTGAACTCCGCTCGCATCTCTGTACCAGTTCTGAAGGACTGCAGCCATCGCAGCTTGACGCTTGAGAGTTGTGTTGATATGCTGCACGGAAGAGACGATCTGATGTAGTTGGACGGGCGTAGTTTGGAAGCTCACAGAACCTCTCCTGTAATATGAGGGGAACTCGACTGCTGTGAAGCTGATGCGCCGATCTTAGGACTGATAAAGCTTTACCGAACGGATGTGATAAAGTCCTCGGGACTGCAGTATGCTGAATCTGTCCATCTGTGCCAATCTTCATGAGGTCGTGCTGCACCACTTGGGTACCAACAACTATGTCGCCTAACCGAATGTCATAGTTCTTGTGCGGAACCCCGCCGCCGATTCCAACCATGAGGCTAAGACGAATCGCTGTGAAGGTGCGGGTAAGATGAGTCAACACGTTAACCGCATTGTTTGTTCCAGTTCCGTCAATTGGCAGACACGCAATAACGATGTTGTGACGCGCTATACTGCCAAGGATGTACGAATTGGTGTCGTTCGTAGGCCTGCACAAGGGTTCATGAACATCGTCCAACACAGCTTCAGCTGCGGCCGTTTCTTTTGGCAGCGCACATATCCAGGCGATTTTATATCGTTCATAGGAAACCGGGGATATTTTCTTCGATTTGTGCTCTCTGTGGTCCAGATCACTCCTCAGTGTCAAGCGTCGTTTCAGAGGCTGATAAGCCATGATGCCGAAGTGGGTTGAGCACTGAGATTGTGTAGGTGTACCGCGCTGGAGCGATTTCCAATGGTGTGAGTAGACAGAGATCCTTTGCAAAGGTTGCTAGAAGATGTAGGCGCTATGGAGTCGCAGAAATGAAAGCAAGATAATCAGAACGAAGCAAGAGCAAGAGATGTCAGATGAAAAGGCGGGGAGAGGGGTCTTGGGAATCTGCATGTCTTAAAGGCACAGCCACTGCCTGATTTTTGAGGCCCCCCAAGAATGTGCAAGAGGATGGTGTAGCTGATAGGCCCGCACAGGTATCCCTGTCTCAAAAGTAAGGCTGGCGCTATTGGTGTCCAAGCAAGGGAATGGAATAAAACTTAGGATCTTCATTTTAGGTGACAAAAAGCCTTAAGTAAATTTGGTATAGATTTGGAGGATCTTAGACTGAGTATTTTTAATGTCTCGATTTAATATCAGAAGTCTTCTCACCTACCGGGGCCAAGTCATCATAACGCCTTTCTTAGGCTCCTTTCAACTACTGCCTATTCTGTTGTTGTGAAATCTAGGAATAAGTTGGTCGCCGTTAATTCTATTATCTTAGCTGTGAGCTGGTAGCACTGATACGATGTAGCTGTTACCGCGGTTCTCAAGTAAAAAGATAACTTGATTGTATGCGTGTCTCAATCAACGCGGCACCCAAGCACGTCACTTATACTAACCTTCATCGGTCAATTAGATAGTGTCTTTTTTAGTGATGGAGTTGTTTAATAGGACCAATTCCGCTCTTCGCTATCTCGGGTTGTTAGCAAGATAAGCTTCAGCTTACGGGCTCCGCTATACTATAGCGTGGGTCAGAGCGACTGGGATACTGGAGCGTAAGTCTGAGCACGCTAAAGGGCTTGAGTCAGGGACCAATGTCACCCCGAATCCGGACGTATTTAGCTCTTGCTTCCCCACAAGCCAGGTCTGACCATGCTCTTACATACACTTCTCATGGCGATCGTTTCGCGATAATCCAGCAGCTTCCACCAAATTGTGAGAAATCAACAGCCTTTTCCAGTTGCGTATCTAGGAAGCTCAAAATGCCCAGAGGGGCTCGATCACGTAGCGGATGCGCCGCATGCAAGTCCCAGCGGGTAAACACAGTCACGAAACCATTGACGGCCATGCACAAACAGCTGACGGATCTATGGTAGTTAAAGTGTGATGAAACTTGGCCGTCTTGCGGAAGATGTACTCGACTCGACATGACTTGCTCTGGGCCCATTATCCGTCTCAGATGGTCACAAAAACACCAAGCACGTCCTGATAACAGAGTCCAAAAGAGAACAAAGCAAAGTCTACAGCCATCGACGACCAGACACTCTGCCATTCCAGATCAGTCGGAAGCTGCTCCCCAGGACTTTGCGTTGCCGTCAGTGTTTAACACTTCGGAGGTCGATGGAAACTTTGCCTTTTCGCCTAGCTACGGCGATGATGGCTGGATCGACGAAGCGTTTGGAGGCATGATGCCGGATCTCATGTCATTTGGTCTCATACGGAACCCTACCACGACATCAATACAAACGCCCGAACTTCTGCAGATGGCAGACCAATGCAGCCCAAAGGAATCATTACAACAACAGGACGAGATCTTAGCATCACCCATGGCATCTTTACCAGTTGATACGAACCGACCGCAAACTGTCTCATCTCAATCGGTGCAGGTCGTGGAGACGCCTGAACCTTACACTTCAACAGTTGTCGATCGACCTTTCAATGATTACAGCACCATTCTCGTCGAGTACTACTTTAAAGACACAGCCGCTATCCTCGCCCTATACGACAGCGAGATGAATCCGTTCCGGTCAACAGTCTCTCGCGCATGGGCATCATCTGAGCTCATCTACTGTACGCTCCAGAGCATGGCCGCGTCATTTCTCTCCAATGTCTATCCTCAGTTGCGAAATACCGGACTGTACTTCCGCCAAAAGGCAATTCGACTTCTCGATGACCTTGACGATTCTGCAATTCATGAACAGGCACTGATTGCCTTATTCATGATCGGTGGAACAGCTAGTTGGTTCGACATCAACGACACTGGTTCAGAGTATTTTCCCCGGCTTAAGAAACATGTACAGAGTCTCAAGACTTCAGGTCGCATGTCGCCGACGGGGCAAAGCCAAGCCTTTTTCGAAAACACTTTGGCGTGCTGGGAAATGTTCCTAGCCTTTGTTGTCGATGAAGATGAGAACGAAGTTTTCGACTCGCAGCATCTACCGCTATTGTAAGTTCACTGGGGAATTACGACTGAATGGTTTCTAATTCGGTCAGGCCGGCAGATTCAGATCCTGAACCTGGATCGATATTCCCCGTGGTCCAGATACCTCATCCTGTAACAGGAGTGGCTCACGAGATCCATACAACTCTCGCACGAGTCGGTCGTTTGGTCCGAAGAAATCGTCGTCGTGCCATGTCTAAACAGTTCCTCACACGAGAGACTATCTTGGAAGCGCATCGCGAGGTTGATGAAGCAGCGGAATTGGAGATGTTTCTCACCAATCTTCAAGTTCCGTTGGAGTCCGCTATAGTGCAGACAGGTGACTCACAAACACCGACCTGGCATCTCACAGCTCTCGCAGAAGTATATCGATTCGTTGGTCTCATTCAGCTGTATCGTGTTTTTCCTGATACTCTTGTATCGAGGATGAATCTGCAGAACTCACATGCTGGAGGTGAAGTCGTTCCAGCATCTGCGCATGAAGCGGAGGAGAGATTGAGACAGTTCACGCTCAAGGCCGTCGAGATCCTTCGCTCAATACCTGCTGAGTCCGGGACTAAGGACTTTCATCCATTCCTAATCGTCGCAGTCTGCAGTGCACTTACAATTCCTGTAGTCGAAGTGTCGGCTTCTCCCCAGAGCATGTCGGGTTTGGGGAACTCGTTGGCTCTAGTGGCGGCGGATGTTCATCGAGCGCGGGGTTTTTTGAGGGGTCGACTGCAGCTGCTTTTGCATTCTCTCCCCAAGAATCCAATTCAGCGCTGTATTGACATTGTTGAAGCTACTTGGGCAGAGACTGATAATCGCTCTCGGTGTTCAGGACGACCTGCATATTGGATGGACGTGATGATGCAGAATAACTGGGAGACTTTTATGGCATGACCGGCATTGAGTCCGATGCGAAAGATGAACAGTAATTATCAACCATTATTTCCGCGACGATGATGCGAAATGCCTCAATTCAGAGATGTCTGGGCCGCTTAATCTAACTGTAATCGGCGCAAATGTGACACAAGGAAGCAGTGATTGCCACGCCACAGATCATTTCTCCAGTGGATGCACCGAGCCAGGACAGAGGGCGACTAGCCTGGAATGTCCTGTTTTAGTAGGTCGTTACGGTTGTGCTCCGCTATACGAGCCGCCCAGTCACAACTCACATGCTTATCGAGCTGGGCGGTTATTTCGATGTCGGGTAGAGTAAATGCTCACCCAGGACCATAAATAAGGCTCTTGTTGATATAGGGAAAAGAACAGAGGTCTAAGTAAGCGAAATTAGTCAACGACAATGAAGATCAACCAAGTGCTCCCAATTCTTTCCCTTGGCGGGTTGACAGTTGGCTGCAATCATCAGCACGACGATAAGAAATGGACAGCTGAAGAATTAGCCGAGCTCGAGGCAAAATGGGGCTTTGACGTAAGGTCTTCTACCCCATACTTCCCCAAACATCGTGACTTACACTTAGACAGTGGGCTTTCGGCGGCATTGGAACATTCGCGCACCTGAATCATGTCAAATGCCTGACGGAACCAACTGAACCTTATGACATCGCTATTATTGGCGCCCCATTCGACACCGCTGTGACGTACCGACCCGGAGCGCGATTCGGCCCACGAAGCATTCGTCACGCCTCAGGCCGTCAGCACTCACTCCGCGGCTACAATCCCCGAGCAGACATCAATCCATATCAAAACTGGGCTAAAATTGTAGATTGCGGAGATATCCCTATAACACCCATCGACAATGATATCGCCCAGAAGCAGATGACACAGGCGCTGGAACAATTGGGAATGCGCAGAACTGTATCGTCTATTTCCTCAAAACCCAAGCTTTTCACGCTCGGTGGCGATCATAGCTTGACTTTGCCTGCTCTTCGCGCATTGAAGAAGGTGTATGGAGATCGTGAGATCCAAGTCCTCCATTTCGATGGTATGGAATCCCGTCTAGATACGCATTTTCCTTGCTAACGCTTACCTGTAGCCCATCTTGACACATGGAACCCTCACGCATATCCCTCTTACTGGGGAACAACACCTTTCAATCACGGATCCATGTTCTGGCTAGCCAACCAAGAAGGACTTCTCTCCAACTCATCATCCCACCCCTCAGTCCACGCGGGCTTGCGAACACGACTCACAGGCATCCAAGACAACGAAGACGACACTGCGCAGAACTGGATCCGATTCTCAGCTGATGACATCGACAAGATTGGCACTCAAGGTATCATCGATGGCATCATGAAGGTTCTGGGCACCGAGAACCTGGTGTATCTCTCGGTGGATATTGACGTCCTTGACCCTGCTTTTGCGCCCGGAACAGGCACGCCAGAGCCTGGTGGTTGGTCTACGAGAGAGTTTATAAACATCCTCAGAGGCATCGAGGGTTTGAACTTGGTTGGCGCTGATGTCGTGGAGGTTTCGCCTATCTATCAGGGGGCAGGTGAAGAGACGACATTCGCGGCTGCGCAAGTTGTATACGAGATTTTGACATCTATGGTTAAGAGAGGATTACAGGATCTAGGAAGGTCGGACAAGGCTAGTAAGGATGAGCTATAAATCTATCTGCTCATCTAATCACCATCACGGTGAGGTAAACCGGAAAACATCCGGCCTCACCTAGAATTTCATTTAGTCCCCAGCTCAAGCAGCACACAAATGCGACTTTTGTAGCTGAAGTTTGTACGTGAGGGTTGTAGCCGGCCAAGATTAGTCAAGGAAGACACCTTGGCTAATTATATATTGTTTTTTCTAAAGAAACACTACAATCCCCTGTATTGACAGAAATAGAATTATCTCTCAATTTAGCCAATAATTTACTATTCATGGTATGATTGTATGATAAAATTGTAAAGAAATATCTCGTGAGTAGAGCGTTGCAGGGTAGGCATTTGCTTCTAGACGTCGGCAAACAGGTGCCTTGGACGATAACAACATTAAACCACAGTCACAGTCGCTTATCATGTTCATATTAACCTTTCTCCCCTTTAAGCACGTTCAGTGTCGTTAGAGGCCTCTGGCCCAGAATGTTGTCATCTGATGAGCCAACAACTAACAGGCCGGTAGCAGTAAATGATCGCCACGAAGATTACCCTTTTAAGCCATTCTAGGCGGTCCCGCATTTCCATTTCCATTAGCGTAAGCGGTTCAAACCCCGCTTCTTCGCGATCCCTGTGAAGCCTGTTACAAGTCTTGCTCCATTGGGCAAAACGAAGCTAGCGTGTGGGCCAGAAGTGAGCGACAGAGAGCCAGACTGATCGATCCGGATGAGCTGAAAAGATAGCAGAAACGAGCGAGACGATGCCTATGACCGACTAGCCAAGCATTGCTTTGACCTGGTGTGACACATATCTTGGACCAGCAGCAAACGAACGTGTCAGTGGCAAAGACGTCGCATCAGCCAAACGAACGCTTATCACATTAGCCCATCTCACACGTCCCCTTCATATCCCCGGTTAGATCACAACACGGAACCTCAATAATGGATCTTGGACTAGGCCTCCAAGGCGATGTGGTGGTGGTGACAGGAGCAGGTGGTCAAATAGGCCAGGTCATTGTCGAAGCATTTCTGAGCGCTGGCTGTTTCGTCGGCGGCTTTGACATCGACAAGTCCAAGTTTGTCAAGGAGCATCATGATCTCTTCTGGGTTGCGGTCGATACCACTGACGAGGAGGGCATGATTGCCGCATGGAAAGCCGTCGAGGAGAGGTTTAATGCGACCCCTACATTGTGTGTTTGTGCAGCTGCAGTTGATCTCAGCTTCATCGAGCATCATTCATCTATTACCAAGATGTCGACCAGCCAATTTCGCAGAACTCTCGATATCGTACGTTCAGGTGATTGTTTTTCTGCGAAACGGGACCCTAATTTTTGTATAGAACACAACAGGAACTTTTATAACGGCAAAATTATGGCTCCAACATGTTGAGACGATGGTCAAGAAGAGGGATGCGAAACCAAACGGCGTAAATGGCTCGCATGCAACAACATCGATATCATCAGACAGCAAAGCAAACAACATCTCATTGATAATTATCGGTTCAGAGGCTGGCGATTTCGGGGTCGTCGGCAACCCAGACTACGCAGCAAGCAAAGCTGCAGTACAATTCGGTCTCGTACTATCCCTAGCCCCAGACGCTGCTCGCGTTCACCCATCAGCGAGAGTTAACTCCATCTCCCCTGGAGCTGTAGACACCCAGAGATTCAGTGCAGAGTGCGCAGAGGACAGCTCCGGTTCACTTAGGTGGATCGAGTCCGAAGCGACAGTTCCTCAGAAGAAGGCGGTGGATGTGGAGGGCATCGCGAAGATGTGTCTGGTACTGGCGAGTGAGAAGTGGTCTCCTTCAGTTACTGGTCAAAATGTGAAATTGAATGGCGGGAAGAGCGGGAAGCTTTTCTGGAACCAGAATGGCGATGCTTTGTGGTGATTATGATAACCTGTATAGTTATACCCAGTAACTTGCAACAAACAATTAGTGATAACTGTAAACAATGAGTTATAATTCTATTCTGGGCCTAATAGTCTATCTAGAAAGACTTATCAGGTGTCTGTTAGTCAAGTCAAATTGCACTCCGGCCAAGTGGCACAAGAGAGTCGCTTACAGTAATAGAGAAAATGACATTGCAGGTTCATTGCCAATGCTACATTACCGAATCTACAAGCTAGCTGTCCTTGTCTTCCAAGCCTTCGCTACATCTGCCATGCACTCAAACGTAATTTCCCCTTCAGCAGCGCTACCAGCCCTTGCCTTGAGCTTCGCGACAAATTTGTCAATCATGCCAATGACATGCGACCTCCCAGCGCACTCCGGATGCAGTATAAGAGGGAAGATAGACCCGTAACCAGCGCCAGGACCTTCATTTACAAAACTCTCATTCTCCCATAGCCATTCAAACCGGTCCAGCCACATCTTCTCAATGACATCTGTACTCACATAGCCTTGGGTCGTTGCCGAGTGCGGGTAGAAGCATAGAGGCGTGGCGTCCTCGGTGTACCAACTACCTGGAATCTCTACCACAGACGTTTCCGCCTCCTGGGACCCGGGCTCGGGTTGCTCAGTGAATGCTATTGGTTTCATCCATGTGCTAGCAGGTTGACTGTAATCTGGAATAGCCGGATTGCCCTCCGCAAAGGTCTTGGGGAGAAAGTAAGGCAGGCTGTCATGTGAATTCAGGCTAGCGTCGTAGAGAAACCCGTGTTCCTCCAAGAGGCGAACCGTTGACTCTCTGATATCGTACAAGGGAGCACGGTACCCCACGGGCTTCTTGCCCTGGCAGACAGAAGTGGCTAGTTCGATGCACTTCTCAAGTATGTCCCGTTCCTGTTGTTCAGACAACGAGTATGCACCTTCGTGGCTATATCCATGCAGGCCAATCTCAGCGCCGCTCGCAACAATGGCCTGGGTCTGTCGGGGATAACTCTCCATCGAATGGCCTGGAATGAACCAAGAGACATGCTGGGAAATGCCGTGCTTGCTAAACACTTTCAATAGTCGGTCGACACCGACGTTGCCACCAAAGTGGGCAGCTGAGTAGTCAGCGAGTTTGTTCTCTGGGACATGACCGGTTCCGATCAGCCCCGAGACCGCGTCAAAGTCAACAGAGAGGCAGATTCTTAATCTTCGGCGCCTCTCAGGAGGATTGAAAGCAGTTGGTACAACCACTCTATGCGTCAAAGAATCGCTGGTGGTCTTGGCTTGAAGCTCATCTTGTGCCTCTCTCCATAGCAAGCGTCCCTCCTGACCTCCATCAACAGATATACACTGGCCGGTAATGTGGCCTGCGGCTCTATGAGATGCTAGAAACGCCATGCAACGAGCTGCATCACTGGGCTCAGCAATCTTACGGAGAGCGACAGTCGCTTCTGCCTCAGCCCATCTCTCCTTCGGGTCATCCAGCCGATCCCCAATCAATGGAGTGTTGATCCATCCAGGCGCAACAGCGTTGATGCGACCTTTAGAATTGAGCTTGACGATCTCGTTCTTGACAGTCTTCACAAGTCCATATTGGAGACCTGCTTTGCCCGACGCATATTCAGCGTGGCCGGCCTGGCCAAAGACGCCTGTTTCGGAGCCGGTGACTACAATAGCGACGTTGTCCAGTTCCTTGCCCGATACTTCTTGCGCTTGCTTTACAGAGCGAAGGAAGTGCTTGATGGTGAGAAAGGTTCCTCGGACATTGACAGCGTAGACTGCATCCCATCTCTCTGTATCAATATCCCAGATTGATGGATGACTGCTCTCATCCGTGATACCAGCATTGGCAATGAGGATTTGGACTGGGCCAAAGTTGTTGGTGGCTTCTTCAAATGCCTTGACAATGGATGATTCGGTTCTCATGTCGCCCGAAATGTGGTACAGCCTCGTCTTCTGCTCCTCTAAAATAGATAGCGCCTCGATGTTCAATGGGTTTCTATCGAAAGAGGTGACCCGGCATCCGTTCGCTGGTCTCAAATATTAGCTAAAACAAAGGGAATTGGTGCTCGTTGATAAACAACTTACCCAGAAATTCTTTGACAACGGCTCCGCCGACCCCTCCAGCCGCTCCCGTGACAAACACATGGCAGCTTTCAAGGCCAAGAAACGTAGACAATGAGTCCTGGCGAGACATTTTCAGGGCGTAGTATTACTGACCAGCGAGCAGTCAATTTGGTGTTCCGTTTGGTGTTCCGCTTATGGGCCAAATCCCTTCCGAGAGAGTGTGCTCAAGCTTTAGAAATGCCAGAGAGGAGAGAAATGAATATACTTGCTCAGTTACGTCAGATGTTCTCTACATCCACTACCCTTTGTCACTAGAACCTGATCAAGCATCGACGTTGGTAGCCTAATGAGGAAAGACGGGGCGGCTAAGATCTACACTCGGGGTCGTTGTATCACCTACCGACCATGATGGAACTTCCCCGCGCTGGCCTGGCACCGGGGCTGCTTTCACCAGGAGAGCGTGGTTCGATAAGTCGGCAATAGATAAGGCCAATCCTATACTAGTAATTCCTGGCTAGACCTAGCTTTAATTTTATGGTAACTTAGACATCTAAGACCTAGATTGTGATACGTGCCCGTAATCCTTAGAGTTCTTTATCGCTGTTGTTATTCCCCTGCCCGATTCGTGTATACGCGTCGTAATAACGCTATAGATAAGGCCATGCTTTGAATGGCCGTAAAACTTCTCATAAGACGCCCGGAGAGGACTCTCGTTGTCGCTTGAAGTTCTAACTCATCACTCTCAATCAAGTCTGTCTTCTCAATAAAAGTCGATTACAATGGAAGATAATAAATCTCCTGGAGAGAAACACGCAGACAGCACGACTACTTCAGATAACCACGATGGCTGTTCTATCGTCGCAGAGCATACCCGAGAGGTACCAGTGAGCTTCGGACTCCTGTCTCTCACAGGTCTAGGCATCATCATTGGAGTTGTCTGGCCTGCTTCTGGCGGTTCAATCCAAGTCGCTATCTTCAATGGCGGATCCCCAGGTATGTTGCATGTCACCTACCTCATCGACACACAGCAACTGATTCAGCTACAGGCGTACTATACGAGTTCATCGTTGTATCCTTCTTCTACTTCTTCGTCGCCGCATCCCTAGCCGAGCTTGCCAGTGCCATGCCCTCCAGCGCAGGCGTTTATTACTGGGCCTCTGTCACCCCAGGCAAACGTTATGGTCGAGTGGTTGGCTTTTTCGCCGGTTGGTGGAATTACCTGGGCTGGATCTGTGCTGGTGCAAGTATGGCTGCGATATGGAGCAACAGCATCATCCAGATCTATGCATTGAAACATCCCGACTACATCGTGAAGGAAGTACACGTCTTTGTGGTCTTTGTGATCTCCACCTGGCTCGCCTGCTTCTCGGTCTGTTTCGCCGGTCGGGCAATGCCTCTTCTTAACCAATTCGGCATCTACTGGCTCCTGATCGGTCTGCTCATAACTATCGTGGTTCTTGCAGCTGTACCTCTTCGAAGCGGAGGAAGCGGCCATGCAACTTCTTCCTTCGTGTGGCTTGAGTGGCAAGCAGACCTCGGTTACCCTAACGTTATAGTGTTCCTTTGCGGCATGTTGAATGGCGCTTACAGTGTTGGTTGTCCTGCAGCTGTAAGTCATCTAGCCGAAGAGATACCCCGTCCGCAGAGAAACGTGCCTCTCGCAATGGGCCTTCAGGTTATTACGGGCTTTATCACAGGCTTCTCATATCTGATCGCTCTCATGTATTCCGTCCATAGCTACGACAGAATCTTCGCGAGCCAGTTCCCACTTGCCGAGATCTATCTGCAAGCTACAGGATCAGCTGATGGAACGATTTGCCTCCTGGTTCTCATGCAGATATGCATTGGACTAACCATCATCGGTCTCTACATCACGTGTGGAAGAACTTTGTGGACATTGAGCCGCGACGGGGCAACGCCATGGCCGTCAGTCTTTTCCAAATTCAACCTCAAGTTCGATGCACCCATCAATGCAACCATGGCCTCTGCCGTGCTCGTCACATTGATGGGATGCATCTATGTGGCAAGCATGACAGCGTTTAACGCTATTATCGGTTCCTACGTACTTATGTCGTCGTCAGCATACACCGCAGCTGTCCTGCCTCATCTTCTCACAGGGCGAAGAAATGTCGTTTACGGACCGATACGAATGGGTAGAAAGCTGGGCCTCGTGGTCAACGCGATTGCGAGCGCGTATATGGTGATTGCCTTTGTTATTTACTGCTTGCCCTTTTCTTTACCTGTCACTGCTCAGAATATGAACTATGCCTGTCTGGTTTGGGGTGGTTCAACCTTGCTGCTGGGTATCTACTGGTTGTGGAAAGGGAGACATGGGTATACAGGACCTATCAGGGCGTCTGAGGGAGGCCAATAACTGATCTTGAGGCGCCTTGATATTGATACCGAAGCCCATAATAGAAAGTGGTTGTCGAGAGTATAGATCTTGCTTAACCGCTATTGGCAGTTGCATGAGAATCCTCACTTCGTTGCCCTGCCTGTGAATGATCCGGCTCTCACTTCTTCTTTACCAAAATTAGTGCAACAGCCATCTTGGCCGCCAAGGCTGTCAACTCAACTGGCTGTCCACTCTCTTCCAACACCTTGCGAACTTTACCCATCAGGATCCGAGCGGGATCCTTTTCTGTCCCGACGAGCTCGGGATTCTTTTTCTGCCAGCGACTTAATGAACCAAAAGTTCCCACTAATCTCTGTATCCTTTGGACTTGCTTATCCACGGACTCATCCCTATTACCCTGGCCGCTTGCCTTTCTACCTGCATTAGGAACGAAGCCATCTTCAGCAGTAAGTACATGGCGGGCAGATGCTTGCTGATCGTAAAGCTCGGAGGTATCAGGATCATCCCAAGGCATGGGCAGGTCGACATATCCGCTTTGAGTTAGATGAGTACCTGCCTTTGAGTAAGGTGCAAGAGCATCCAGAAAGTCATTAAAGATGGATTGAAGTTCAGTGTTGTTGTTGAATGAACCTATACAATGCCCATTAGCGTACTGTCGAGGCTGGTGAGGAATTACTGCGTACCTGGTTGTCTGAACACAGTCCATATCGCGACAGTTCCTCCTGGTTTCAACACCTTGGCTGCTGCAGCCCAGAATCTCGGCATGTCAAACCAGTGAGCCTAGAGACTATTAGTAATACAATTGGGTTCAGAAAAATATACATACGGCAGTGGCAGCTGTTATCATATCGACAGAGGTATGGGTAATGTCATTGATCTTGTCAATGTCTTCTGCCGTGCTTAATTTGTATATGATCGGATCGCCAGTGCGAGTTCTTCCTCCAAGCTCAGTAGCTGTTGTAATCATACTCTCCCCCGGATCAACGCCGTAAGCTAGATCAAAGTGCGGCGCAAGCTTTTGAGTTGCAGTGCATGGTCCACAACCAACATCCAATACACACGCAGTCTCGCCATTGGTCGATCTGTGATAGTTGAGGATGAAGTCGATAAGGGCGTCGGTGTATCCGAGTCTCCCCGCAGCGTAGTCAGAAGCTTGGTCGGTAGTGTAGTTTCGGAATGTGACGTCCCGCGGCTCCAATATCTCCGATGTCATGGTTAATAGCGTGGTCAGGAAATCTGCCCTGTGTAGTATTTTACAATCATGGATTTTCATGGAGGGGGGGAACAGTTTTATAAGCCTGTCGGACCGGGCATCGGGAAACATAGTAAGCACCGGCTCCGAGTAGATGACGTACCCAAAACGGTGACACCGCTCCCTACAGTATGCCGTTCAATTGCTCTCAGCGTTTCAGTCCCATATATGTTGATGGTTGAAGATTGATTGCCCGAGTAACTAGTTGCAGTGACCAGATCATTCGATGCCCAAATGGTGTTGTCGCGATTGCGCTTATCAGAATACCTCAGTGCGCGCCACAAGTACAGGATAATCACCACGCTTTATGACCACGTCAGCCGAGCTTTTTACAAGTCGAAATAAGAATGCGACAGTTACTGAGTATAAAATACGAAAATAATACTTTACAGCCGTAAAAGAAGGTTAATATCATAATTATCGCTAGTGAGTAGGCTATTGTGCCGCTAGCCCACGCTATTCAATTCTGAAGCCGAATGTCGCTATAATCATCAATAGCCTCAAGCCATTTTCAGCTCTCGAACCAAAAAGAAATGAAACTCCTCTCAGGAGACAGCGCCACCAGAAAAACATGCACTTCATAAATAGAAAATCCCTCTATTGACTCCTGGCTCCTAATTTCTCTCTCTCTCATCCCTATATTGTCAATTCTTTGACGTCCGATCTTTACCACCCGTCTTACTTTCTGGCTGTGACCATGGTCGCCATTCGCTCCTTTATCGTGCTTTCTGCTGCGTTCGGCATTACGTCTGCTGGAAAATGCAAGCCTGAAAGCCATTCAAGCTCCATCGGGTCAGTGGCAAGCAGCACTGTTTCCGCCAGTGTCAGCGTGATCGAGTCTACTACTACGCTGTCAGATACAACCATGGAAACGAGCCTTACCAAGTCTGCTGCAGAGACTACTTCCAGTGATACGGCCTTATTAAGCGCCTCGGCCTCAGCCACAGTCATCGAGTCTTCTAGCACTGCGGCCGATACCACCGCTGAAACGAGCATGGCCGAGTCTACTGCTTCCAGCGCCACCTCTGCCGATGCCAGCACTACGGAGTCGAAGCCCACTACTTTCCTCACTTCTTTCACCACGTCGAATGCAGACACCACTACCGAACCTGCAATCACCACTTCAGCTGCCCCCGGTCCTGTCGTCACCTGTCCTTCCGACGTAGACCAATGCCTTGGCACCATGGAGATTCAATGCGGCGTGCTCCTCGGAGGATTGAACAGCCCTAGCATTGTCGCTGATATGAACGAATGTGCTCAGCGATGCAACTCCGACAAATCTTGCCGAGCCTTCACATATAATGAGTACACGCGTGAATGCTTCATTGTCACTACCCAAGAGATTGTTGCCGTAGACATCAGTGGCTGGGCATCTGGCATCAAGGGAACCTGCGGTGAAAATACCGAGTCCAGCAGCACCGTCTTTACATCCACCGCCGGAACTACGACTACCGAAGAGGCACCTACTTCAACAACCCTGGCACCTGCTGATCCTACCTGTCCCTCAACAGTTAAGCAATGCGCTGGTGACTCAGCCGTCTTCTGTGACGTGCAGCTCGACAATTTGCAGCTCGCAGGATTCTCCAAAGACATCCTTGAGTGCGCTTCGTTCTGCGACGCAGATGAGGATTGCGCCGGCTTCTCCCGTGTCCGCTCGAGCGGAGGATGCTTCAAGGCCATTAGTTCCATCGCCGGCGTCACCAAAATTGACAGAGATGGCTGGGACAGTGGCATCAAGCATACCTGTGGACAAGACATTGAGCCCACAACTACAGCCCTCACATCCACTGCCGAAACCACTACAACCGAGGCGGCCACAACCACAACTGCAGCGGCACCGGTGGACAACTGCCCTCTCGAGGCTGGTATGTGCATCGGGACATCGAGAATCCAATGCGACGTTGGTCTCAATGGTCTGACCCTTACTGGGGGCGGCAGTATCGCGCAGTGTGCTCAGCTCTGTGCGTACGATGATACATGCACTGGCTTTTCTCGCAGACGGGAGGATGGTGCGTGTTTCATGACTACCTCTGAGTCTGTCATTTCATCTGAGCGAGAGGGATGGGACAGCGGTATTTTGTACTCTTGTGCCGCTTAGATTCCGCGAGGGCAGAGATTCACCGTGATCGACGGTTTTGATCGTTGGGAGAGTCTGGAATAGACTCAGAAGCGTCATTGATAGAAACCGCATAGGGCTCGAATTGGATGTGTTGAAGGGCATAATTGTAATCTTCTTGAACATTATTAGACTATACACTTCATACCGAAACAGTTGGTATGTTTTTGCTCTCTCCTTGCAATGTTCGTAAAAAGCCATGTGCAGGCGAGGATTGTAAACACCCTCTTCCAAAGGACTAGATAAAGCCATACTAGCTTTTCCAACACGTCAGTAAAGCATTCTATCTAAACTATCGTCTGAGAGTCATTTTCTGCACCGTAAGGAAACGGGATAGCATGCATGCAACCGTTCCAAGATCTGGCAAAGTTACTGATTCGTATGTACTTGGCGGCGTTGGAACCGCCGCCCCGGATCAAGGCTGAGAATGCGTTAGTTCTGATGGGATCCCCCGCAATGTCACAGGCCTTGGCATCATTTCGGGCTGGTAAACGAAAACATGGGCTTCCAATCTCCACAAACCGTACCGAGGTGCTGACTCGGACAAGCGCCACACAAAGTCAAAAGCTCGCTAAGCTGGGCTACGATGCTTCCGATCGTATCACAATGCCATTATCATCCGGGGTTTCACGCTACTGATGTCTACAGTAAGGGGAGGTTCACGCTAGAGGCAAGAATCTTTCAGGAGAGTGCGGGCCCGAGTAAGCCCGGAACTCTCCACATTCCGATCCAAGTAGCTGGTTGACCTTCCATGTCTTGATTGGATGGGTTGCCCCGCTAGATCGAAATTACCCATGCCATGTGGGTACGGGGAAGACGGCTTTCGTGATATGTTGGCGCCAGTTTCTCGTACCTGTCGCTGTTAAATAGACGAGCTTGTCTTCTTTAGATTGTGGCTGCTTACACTTGACTATTCCCTTAATGATTCAAGGCGCTGTAAGATGGCACTCTCCGGCCCCTTAAGACTCCTGCGTGCTCTGAAAGTCGTGTTTGCTATAAAAGCGGGGATAGCGTCCCTGGCTGGGACACTCAGTTACCTCTCTAACTCCCCGACTACTTGCGCTGCTGCTGCATCGCGCCAAAGCCCAAGATGGCAAGCGGCTCGGGCAATGCTGCTAGGTCTCAAGGGCCTGATATCCTACGCCTAAATGTATGCCTTATCGTACTGTCATCTCTTATCATGGGGGCGCGTCTGTACGCTCGTTGCTTCATGACCAGAGCTTTTGGGGTTGATGACTTTTTGGCAATACTTGGCTTCGTGAGACTCCCCGTGAACCTTTCCCCATTGTATCAACGTTGACCTGTGTGTGCTTTAGGCTTTGTCTGTCGCTATTTCCGCCATCGAGATCGCCCAAGTGCAAAACGGATCCGGGTCTACAATGAGTACACTCACTCCCGCACAGCTAAAAGCTTTCTTCACTGTACGCGCCGATTATTCCATGCACAAATGACCGGCTTATTTCTTGTTCCAGGCTAATAGAGAAAACCCAAGGTACTACCTGTTGAACAAATGCTGTTTTTCCCGGCGCTCTGCTTCATTCGCCTGTCAATTCTTGCTTTCATTCCCCGTCTTCGCCGAGATCGTACGTGCACTATTCTTTACACCGCTGGTACAAACTGACCCTCAACCTGCTGATAGGTGCATTCATGCGATGGTTATGGGGCATCGGCGCTATCATCGTCTTGACCACTCTGGCAGCATTACTCTTCTTCCTCCTAGAGTGTAGACCTATCTCGTACGTGTGTTTGTTTCTATTGTTTCGTTCAGTCGGTAATCTAATACTACCTTAGGGACCTATTTGATCGCATGAAGCCCAACAGACATTGTGTCAATCAAAAAGCGGAGGCTCACTTGCTTTGGGCGCATAGTTTTATCGGGATTTTCATCGACGCCGCACTATTTGGAATACCAATATGGATCATTTACAAAAACATGAGGTTTGGTTCTCAGGCTATAAAAGTTATTCTCGTGTTCTGTGTTGGTTTAGTCGCCATCGTGGTTGGCATTATTCGACTTGGCTTCATGATGACTACGGACTTTGGGGTCGACACGTGGGTTACCTTCCTTCGCTCCTTTGCTCTTGTCACTAACACTTTCCTCACAGGACTTACAAAATGGGCCGAGTTGCCATTTGGGTGTCAATTGAATTACACGTTGGACTCTGGTGTGGCAGCTTCCCGGCTCTTCAGCCTTTGATTCGCCTCGTTTCCTACCAGGTCGGTCTTCGAAGTCACCTGTATAGTACAGATAAGACGCCCGCTCGAGGAACTCGGACTGGAACTCGACCTGGCGCAAGTCAATACATCAGACAGCCTCACGTGGCTGACACCGACCCTGGGAGTGATGGCGCAAGCGCAAGAGCTATCGTCACGGGTGGCGGCGCGACGACAGAATCTCTGGAGCTTGGGCATGTAGATAACAAAGGGATTCAGGTGATTACTGACGTAGTAGTGAGGGTAGAAGATCAAGTTGACTCACGAGATAGAAGCAAAATGGAAACAACATGGGATGCAGTTTAGTGAATAGCTAACTAGAGTATTAGACTTTATTAAAAAGTAGTTTTTGTGAACATTTCTGTATTATAAAATCTGGAATTTAATAATTAATTACTACATTAGATAATATAATAAATTTAAATATAGTAAATATAGATAAATGTATAATATAAAACTATATAAGTTAAGTATTATATTCTTATACATCGAAAAAGTCTTATAAATTAATTTAGAAAATACTAGCTTTGCTACTCTGCCTGCTAAAGCGTTTTATATATCGATATTCTGTAATTATGATTTTTAAAGCTAAATATTTTAACTTCTTAAAATCTCCTCAGTTTAGTAAGACGGACCTGGCTGTTCAACTCCACCTCCCATGCTCAGACTTCCCGGATACTCATAGTCATTCGCTCATACTTATCCGGCGTATCACTACCTCCAATCTGCCAGGTGTGACCAAACGGTCGAACACCGACAGAATTCAATCTCCAATAACCGGCAGTAGGTATACACGTGGGTGGAATACTAGCAGATCCGCTCGACACACAAGACATGGCTGGGACCGAGCACTCAATTGCAAAGGGACCGTCCAACTCGCAAGTGAGGAAAGCCGTCTGCAAGGGAGTTCCGCTATGGCAGACCGCCACTGTCGCAGGCTTGTTAAGCTCATCGTTCGTCGCACCATAGTATCCACAGAGAAACCAGCCGAGATCATTCACAAGCCTGCCTTGAGCGTCGATGAAGTATTGTCGAGCGAAGGGGTTGTCGTCGTCGGTGGCGGGGTCGAATACAGCGACGGTGCCGTCGCGGTTGTAAGTTTGGAGACTTCTACCTGCGACGACGTTTGGGCCGGAAGCGAACATTGTGAAGCTAGGGATGGCTGCGGATGAGGTGGTCTCAGCGGCGGTGGTGGTGGCATCGGTGGTGGTTGGCTCAGCGGTTGTAGTCTCTGTAGTAGCCTCCGTGGTGGTTGTGGCTGCAGATGTCTCAATGGTGATGGAGGAATCCGATCTTTCGGCCGAGGAAGCAGATGTCTCAGTGGAAGAGACGAATGTCTCGGTAGAGGACTTAACTACCGTGGAGGAAGTGGCGACTTCATCTTCAGTGGTTGATGCGACAGAAGTGACCAATGAAGTCTCGGCAGAAGCATCTGAGGTCACAGCCGTGGATATGATAGTGGCAGAAATGGCAGCAGGAGTTGTTGTGGCTGAGACTAATTTTATTTGAGTACTCAATTGATCAATATTGCTATGGAAAAATACTCACAAGGCTTGCAAGGGCTTGCGGCAGCAGAGCTAATGACCAATAGGGCAAAAGCCACTCGCAAATGAATGACAGATAGCATTGTAGCAGACAAAGAGTGACTAAAGTGAGGACAAGAGAAGGAATGGGGAAGGAAAAACTCGGCGCGTCTCCTACATCCTTTTATTATCGTGACTTCGACAATTAGAAAGGGGCCTACGAGATATCATCGAGCTAACAGACGCCAGAATCAATAGTGATGTTTTTAGCGCAACGCCAGACCCAAGTTGACGGTTCAGCTAAACGAATTAAGCATACAATTGCTGGGCGCTGGGGATACATCCAGGTGATTGGCTGCATTGGTGCTTTAATTTCCCAGCTTTAGCAGAAAACCCTTGATGAAGAAATGCAGAGCCTATTCTGCCTAAGAGAGTGACAAGGCTAATATATTATTCGACTGAGTCTATGTCGCGGGATATTGAACTTGCCGGCCACATGAATGTCAACTTTCTCAATTCCTGCAGTGGCGGGTGCCACTCAAGTCTTGGTGGTCGATGATGCTTCGACTGACCTCTTCTGTCAGCTATGAGGTCAGACAGGTAGTACTGAATGAGGCTGAAGCAATGACCTTATCGCCGTCTCAAAAACTTACTTATTGCGTAAGTATATATTGCCTGGCTCGGGTCCAATGTAGGTCTGCGCCGCTTCCCTTGACTCTACTCCGAACGACCTAGACCTCGCGTCGGCAATCGAGATGCATATCCCATCTCTACTCCTTTCCACCATTGGATTAGTTTCGATTGCTTCGGCATTGCCCAGCCGAATCTCAAATCCAGAGCGGCTATATCCTCGCGTTATATTGAACAAACTAAAGGCAAATGCCGACGAAGACAGTCTGCGATACCAGCCAGCCCTCGACTTTGACAAGGACGGTTGCTATAACACTGCAGCTATCGATAGGAATGGGACAGTAAACAAAGGTCTCTCCACATGGGGTAATACAAAAAAGGACTGTCGCCATAAATCTCGGCTCGATAATGCAAACGTCTACACAAGGAAGCGCTGCAACAACGGTTGGTGCGCATACGTGTAAGACCCAACCTCTTATGCCCGCAAGTTCAAACTGACCGGATCAAGGTATGACTACTACTTTGAAGTGGATCATTCCCATAGTTGTTTTAGTGGCCGCAGGCACAGTTGGGAAATCGTAGTGGTCTTTGTCAAATACAACATCATCCAGCGCGTCGCAGTCTCAGCACACGACGGATACCACCCACATGGCGGATTCGATCATAGAGACAAACCCCTTACACAAGACAGCCACCCTTTGATCGTCTATCACAAGAAATCCTTGGGCGCTCACGCCCTCCGATTTGCCAACAATGAAGATGTGAAAAAGCCTGAGAACCACTACGGGAAATGGGTCATGTCAGACCTAGTTGGTTGGGATGGCTTTCCTACTCCAGAGTACAAGCAGAATTTGACAACTTACAAATTCGCAAGGGATGAGCATTTTCATCTCTCGGATGCGTTATTTGGGCAGAGTTTACAAAAAGCTGCCGGGAAACAGGTTGACGGGTTTGATTGTTTTAGAGACGGAGGGGAAGAGTATAAAAAGAAGGATAAAAAGCAAAAGGTTATGCGCAAGAAGAAGCAGAAGCAGAAAGAGAAGGGCAAGGGCAAGGAGAAGCAGAAGAACAAAGTGAAGGACAAGGGCAAGAGCAAAGTGAAAGAGAAGGATTCAAAGACTAAGAAGGGCGAACATACGGAGGAGGAGGATGATGCGAGGAAGGAAAATGGCGCCAAGAAGGAGAAAGATGAAAACAGATAGATTTTACTGATATTTTCCTCTGGCAGCCGAATACCCTACATCCCACGACTAATTAACAGTGCTCGGGTCATCAAACAACATAGACCCGTCGTGGATGACCGGCGCATACAACCCATTTATATCTATGTTTTTGCAAACCTTTAGAGAGTTCTTACCAAATACTAATAGAAAGCATGTATAGCAGCTGCTTCAGGTCAAATGCAGCCCATATCGGAGAGTACGAAGATATATGCTAACAAAATAAGAACATAGAACCTGTCTCCAGCACCATGGTCAGTTAAATCATTTACTACACTTGCCACTTCTATCGACCTGATGATTGATAACCAGATTTGAATGAACAGACCATTCCACGCCGTCTCTGATCACGATTCCATAATCATCGGTTCTCGCCGAGTCTCCCCCGCATTCCCACGCCACTCTTCATTCGTGGAAACATCCCCCTGTCCAATCTTAACACTAACCTAATCCCCATCAGGTAATCCGATCATCCCATCACGTTAGGCTTATAAGTGACTTTGTGACTTCGCATTACTATCTCTGGAAACACGTTCAATGAGGGGAAGGTAGTCTTTTGCGTCACGTTGTGCATCAGCTGAGGATGTTATAAAAGCAACGTTTCTTCGTAGTACAACCCCTCTCTTCTTCCCATCACTATTGCTGGTACTTGACTTCAACTTCCATCATGTCCATGAAAGCAGTGCGTTTCCACGGACAGCAAGATGTCCGGCTAGAAGACGTGCCCCTCCCCTCTCTCGACTCAAACTCGGTCCGCATCTCACCTAAGTTCTGCGGGATCTGCGGGACAGATGTTCATGAGTATCTCGGTGGCAATAACCTCATTCCCAAACCGGGTGCCCCGCACGGCATCACTGGGGAAACATCGCCCCTCACTTTGGGTCATGAGTTCAGTGGCATTGTTGAAGAAGTCGGCAGTGAAGTTACGCGCCTCCAGAAAGGAGACCGTGTTTGCGTTCAGCCAATTATCTACGATAATGAGTGCCGTTCATGCAAGCGTGGTCTTGTCAATTGTTGTGATAAGAATGGCTTTATTGGGTTGAGCGGTTGGGGAGGCGGTCTTTGTGAAACTACGGTCGTTCCGCAGGATGCTGTGAAGAAGTTGCCTGATAATGTTTCGCTCGAGGTCGGAGCGCTTGTTGAGCCGCTGGCTGTCGGATGGCATGCCATCAAGATATCGCCCTACCAGGAAGGTGATTCAGCGTTCGTTGTTGGCGGCGGACCGATTGGACTGGCTGTGGTGCAGGCATTGATTGGCAGAGGCTGCAAGAACATCATCCTCAGCGAGGTCAGCTCCAAACGACGAGAGTTTGCAAGGAAATTTGGCGCTCATCATGTCTTCGACCCCACCAAAGACGACATCGTGGCTAAAGTCAAGAAATTGACGGACGGTCTGGGCGCCGACGTCGGTTTTGACGCGGCTGGCTCTCAGCATGCCATTGATGCAGCGTTCGATTGCCTCAAGGCTAGAGCCGTACTCGTCAATATCGCTGTTTGGGAAAAGAGGGCTCAATTGAACATGAATCAGATCGTGTTCCGTGAGAGGTCATACGTTGGATGGTAAGTTCTCTCTGTCGTCATTGGAGTCATTCTAACTTTTATCAGCGCCACGTATGCTCTTGGTGACTTTGAGGAGGTCATTGAGGCGCTGTCAAATGGCAAGATTACGCCTCAAGACATGATTACAAAGGTCATCAAGATGGATAAGGTTGTTGAAGAGGGGTTCCAGACGCTGATTAATGATAAGGATAACCATGTTAAGATTTTGGTTGATGTCAGTGCTGGCGTATAAGAACGGAGATCGGCATTCCATTATGTAGATTAGTTGACGAGGAGTTGAGTATGAATCCTGATATGCATCCTTGTCCTAGCCCCAGCTCGGTCCGTTCATCATTCCACCGTACAGGTCTATACCGAGATCTCCCAGCATCCAATCCATATACCCATTCGGACTCGTCACGTCAGGCATACCATCTGAATCTAGAGTTCCCTGCTGCGGTACAACACCTTCGGCCTGCACGGGCGTCGCATCAGGCGTAGCCATTCTTCCAGCAAGATAGAAACCCGGATTCAACTGTTGCATCTCACGTACATAACGAGCCTTGACCATAAGTCTCTGAATAGGCCTCCAGAGGTACCCTCTCTTGCCCCTCTCGTTCATATTCCATCGATTATGAACCGTGTTGATAAACTCCCATGCCCGATCGCATTCCATGAAAGCTGGCCGGGAGCAGATCTCGGACAGCACAAAGATGACAGCATGCCATTGGATATGCGCTTTGGAGTGCCACGTCCACTTCGAGAGACTGCTGTTTATCATGATGAAACTTGAAAGCTCAAGGACTTCCATTGAGATGGAAAATAGTCGGTCTCGAATGATGGTCGAGGTGTATGCTTTCTTCTGCTTCCTTGGAAAGTCAACAATGAGCCCTGTGCGGGCAACGATGAGTCGGGCGACCTTCGATGTGAACAACATGAATGGCACGGACTCATCACAGTAACGTAGATAACGCTCCTCTAATCGACTCTTGAGTTCTTGAACGATTAGTTCACCATCACCTCGTGCTGCACTGGCTGCCGAGCTTGGAGTCGGGGATGCATATCCAACCTTCCAGCCGGCTTTCATCACCTCGCAGCGGATCAGGCAGAACGTCATCTGAGTGTATCCTTCACGTTCTACAGGAACATCCGCCATATGGGGAGTGAGATCGCTGTCGTTGATGTTGAGGGGAAGCTTCGTGTCAAACATGTCCTCTCGTACTATAGGTTCGTATCCGTGAAACTCCGAGGAGCGCATGTCTAGCAGACATACATGCCACCATAGCCGCCGCCGTAGTTCGATATCGAATGGCTTGAGACCAAAGGTCGTTCCGTCGCGATGTAGACCCATAGCTTGGGCGATGTGAAAAACAAGCGACGTTAGGGACCATGTCGTTCTGGAATCATCTTCGTTGCGCAGCCCTGAGAGGAACAGAACAGCTGCCTGGAGGAGCACGAGGCTCTGTGTATTCAGCAAGTTTGCACGGGCCATAGCCTGCTCGACTGCGAAGCGAAACTTGTTTAAAGAGGTAGAACGTGACTCCGCAAGGACTTCCGAGCACTGGCTGTCATCCATGCTAATGACTGATGAGTAGTATATAGCGAATAGCAAGGCTTCTGCGTTTCTATCGAGTGTGTCGAGTGAGACAATAGAATCCCAAAACCACTGCTCGGTAGTCGGCATATGGAAGATATGCACCAGTGGAAGGACATTCTCGATGAAGATGTTCAAGAGAGTGACTGATAGGTGCATAGGTGGGTGATGTGGATGAAGAGAATTGCAGAGGGATCGATATCCTAGGACTGAAGCGCTTGTTCCAAGAGGTGAGGCCACTTCTGGCATAGGCCCAGATGCATCGATAGGATTATCGATCTCGTCTTCAGACAGAGGGTCATGTAGCATGTCACGCAACTCTTCTATCTAAGAATGAAGCAAATCAGCAACTACACCGGACAATAGCGCTAGATTACTCACTTCGTTTCCTAGGTTGGCCCATAGAATGTTGCTGACGTAGTAGCTCTTGCTATCATCTATCATTAGACGACCAAGATGCTGGTCGATGGAAGCATCAGGAGCAGCGTTGTCTAGTCCCGAAGGACAATCTCTTGCACCACCTGTAGACGGTTCAAAATTATCTCCATCTGTACAACTGCCAGATGGAAGAGCATTGGCTGTGGCATCGACTTGACTAGTGAGTTGCTTGATGATGTTTTCCAAATTTTGGAGCCGATCGACAAGACGCGTATCCAGAGTTCGAGTATATCTTTTAGCAGCTCTACCACGACCAGCGGGATAGGAACAGTCGTTGTTGGCGCGGAGGCAATTGCTGCAGGGCTTCTGACGATCGCATTTCACTTTCCGCTGGCGGCAAAAGGTGCAGCTTCGTAGAGGAAGTGGATCAGATGGAGTAGATGGGGTTGGTACAGGAGAGTCTGAGGTAGAACTTATTCCCGCAGTGTCGGCAGTGAATGAAGTCCTCGGAACCCTCGGAGGGGAGTTCTCTGAGATTGAGAATGCCATGAAGGGCCCGTGGATCGTTGAGAGAATGAGAATGCAAATGCTGAGGTGATGACCAACGTGCCAGTGCCTGTATCAGCAGCCCCCGTTAGTCGATCTTATCTTAGTGCCACGCTACCATCGATAGCACGGACCAGGCGGAGACGGACAAGCTTATGCGTCTCCGATTTACACTCTCATCCTAATATTGTTCCAATCAGTGAGCAGAGGTACCTTTTCCGGCTTTCGGGCTTCAGGAGCGATCCCGACATGATCGGGCTCGGCATGGAACTATCGATCGGTGCGCTCATCAGAGGATCCGTTCTTTGGCTCACGGGCCGTAGCTTAACTCGGTGCCGGCCACCGCATAAGCATCAGGGGCAAGAGATTGGCCGTAGATTACCTGACGAGAGAAAAATAAGACGGAATAAAAGGGTGGCTAACACTAGAGGATTTCCTGGTTGATTTCTCAATCAAAAGCTTTTGAGCAAGTTACTACTCATCATCATGAGTGACCAAGTTACCATAACACCCGAAATGGCCTCGGACCAGAAACCTGGGATTGATGATCAATATTCCAACCATCTCGTAACCTTTGACGGTCCAGATGACCCTTACAACCCGATGAACTGGCCCTTCCGCAAGAAGTTTATCACAACAATCTCTTATGGTCTCACGACTTGCTGGATCACTTTGGCTTCTGCCATTTTCGCTGCTGCCATTGAACCTGTTTCCGCTGAGTTCAACGTCAACACTGAGACATCCGCTGCAGCGACGAGTTTGCTTGTTTTTGGATTCGGTCTTGGGCCTTTGGTTTGGGGACCGCTGAGTGAGCTTTACGGCCGGAAGTGGCTCATCCTTGTCGTGAGTTTGCATTCCATTATCGAGATGCAATAACTGACCAAAATAGCCATACTTCATCGCCGCCGTATTCTCGTTCGGTACAGCCACAGCAAAAGATATCCAAACCGTCCTCATCACCCGTTTCTTCTCAGGGCTTTTTGGCAGCGCGCCTGTTACGATTGTCGGGGGTGTCATGGCGGATATATGGGCCCCTCACCAACTTGGTAACGCGATTGTCGCTTACGGAGTCACTATCGTCGGAGGTCCTACATTGGGCCCTATAATTGGTGGAGCGCTGTGCTCAAGCAGTCTGGGTTGGAGGTGGACTGAGTACCTGACTGGTATTGTGATGATGGCTCAGCTTGGGGTTGATCTTTTGGTGATTGATGAGAGCTATGCACCCATTTTGTTGTCGAGGAAGGCTCATAAGCTGAGACTCCAGACGCAGGACTGGGCGTTGCATGCCAAGGTACGTTGGACAATCACTGTATACTTGCGTACTGACAGTGTAACAGCATGAGGAATGGGATGTGTCATTCAAAGAGCTATATCAGAAGTACTTCATCCGTCCTTTCCAAATGATGGCAACACCAATCTGTTTCCTCATGTCCCTATACGCCTCATTCGTCTATGGTAAGTCTCACCACAACCATCTAACCTCTTACTCATGAAAGCCAGGAATTCTCTATGCGAACCTCGAAAGCTTTTCAATCGAGTATCAGGAAGTGCGCCAATGGGGACCAGTCGTTGGCACGCTTCCCTTCATCGCTCTTTTAATCGGCATCCTTTGCGCAGCAGCGGTCAATGTTTATAACAACAAATACTATCGCAGGAAGCTTATGGAGAATGGATACAAAGCTGTGCCAGAAGCTCGACTACCTCCGATGATGCTCGGAGGTATCGTCTTCACAGCCGGACAGTTCCTCTTTGCATGTAAGTGGCAATAGCTGCAGCTAGACTTCGGAGCTAACAATACCAGGGACTTCATCTCCTAGCATCAACCATTGGCCATCAATCATCGGCATCGCTTTGACTGGCCTTGGCTTCACAACTATCTTCCAATCTGCCCTAGGCTACCTCATCGACACGTTCACTCGCTACAGCGCAAGTGCGATTGCAGCCAATACCTTTATGCGATCCATGTTCTCGGGCGCATTTCCTTTGTTCATCATCCCTATGTACCACAAACTTGGAGTGGACTGGGGAACAACCGTCTTTGGTTGTATCGCTGCGGCTTTGATCCCTGTTCCCTATTTGTTCTTTGTCTGGGGAAAGAGGATCCGAGGTAGGGGCAAATGGAGCAAGGACAGTGTTTAGCTGCGGCATACCGGTCTGGCCTACTGATTGCAAGCCAACATGCGACTTTCTAGAGCCTAGCTACGGTGACTTCATCGCAGTATAGCGTATCAGCGGGGAAAGTAGAGGTTCTGGCCGGGAGGCTCATGTAACACACGAAACTATCCAACGGTCAACATTGCACTTGACAAGTAACCTTTACACCTTTGTTAGTTATCTATTTCAGACCCCAAGTCTAGTTCAATGTACATATATTGTTGTTATTCCTCCAACCCTTGTTCACCAGTCTCTTTGGGCTGTTCCAAATTCCCCACTGACTGTTCCGCTGCTCATGATGAACATGACGTGAACGCCCTATTCTCTGCGAAGCCCTTTAATAAGTACCATAAAGTTCAGGTCGTATAAGAACCTGGACCTGTACACCACATGGTGGTTAGCAGGTCTAATACCGGGCAGCTCCAACCCTCGGAATCTCATCACTCACGAGTCACAGTGCCAGGACGATCAGTTTCAAAGCCAGCAGTCTTCTCAAGCACACGCTTCAACGATAAAGATGAATACTATGGCCCTCCGCAATACAGATATTCGAGATCGACTCCAGGCACTAGAGTACGAAGTTCATACTCTAAACTTAGGCTGCGCACCTTTGGCTCGCAAGTTTGGTCTGAATGACAACCTTGAATATGATGCGATGTCATTCCTATCGGTCTCGGAATCACTGCAGGACGGAGAGGTTCTCGAGTACCCTTATATCGACTATTGGCCTGCAGCCCGCAAGCAAGGTGAGATTCAACGACGAACCAAAGCTTTGGAGAAGGGGATTCATGTCATGAAATGGAATCTTGGGCTCCCTGACACGATCTCCCACCCAGTTCCTCCAGTCTTGGCTAACACCGTTAAGCCTACCCCGCCTGAAGATACCTACCGCTTGGCCCCTGCCTTTGAAGCATTACTAGATGACCTTCATAACGCTGGAATGATCGAAAGAGGTAAGGGGTTGTACTATACCAGTACTGCCGCACAACCGAAGCAGCAAATGGAGAATGAAACCAGGATGGTATATCACTTCAGACGGCACGAGAACCCCGATCTAGCTGGACCTATTCCCGATCTCAACCCAAAATTGCGTGCTGGCAGAATCAAGGCTAACCCACATCCCAACCTCTCAATCAAGCACTCCATTCTCAAGGATTTTATTCTTGACGCTAACCGCAGTATCAGGAATGTTGCATGCACTCTCTACCTACGCCGCGAGTGCAAGCCACAATATACATACAACTTCAACGAGCTTGAGACAGATATGTTCTACAACTGGCGATGGGTGCGTTCTCTAAAACCAGGAGACGTTCTTGCTGGGGATATAGAGGTCCTTTGCGTACGTAACCAGATGATCTGCGACATGATTAGCAACAGAGATGACCCCATCTTTGAGAATCGCGCTGCGCTGTGGCCCTCTATTGTCTTTGAGCGTCTGAAGCCTGACTTTCGCGACATTGAGAGGGCTGGCTTCCGCGTTTTGGCGTGGCGGTTATGCAAGGTAGATGGGGTTGTGCCTTTGTGGTTGGATCGCCATGGCTTCTGGATTTCTGGCGTGTCCGTCCACAAAGGACCCTAGAGGTGCCTCTTTTCTTATGGTCCAAGATTCCTTTCTTTGATTAAGCTTGAAGTTTCGGTGGATAGCCGACAGTTTCGGGGTTTTATTGGGTTTCCTTCCGAAGACCCTTCTTACGATGAGCATATCATTCAACTAGAACGAATAGATATTATATAGTAGCAAATGAGTCAAAGGCCGATGCTAATTATTGGCCACATTCTGCATCTCCAGTTTGTTCTTTGTTTCTTGTTTACCGTAAGATGTGCCCGGCGACAGATAACACTGAACCAATGCTGAAGCATATTCATGCTGGGATGTGCATTCGGCACGGCAATGAGGTATTGACAGTATTAATTGAACAGAAGACAAAAGGCCACTGTAAATATTGTTGCAAAAGTCCATTTTAAGCAACATCTCAGACTTCGGCCAGAACATTAATAAGGCTCTTTTTATAGAATAAATCCTGAGTACACATGCAGATATCCCTCTTTCTCTCTCGCGAAATGAGAAAGAATCTTATCGTAGTTGTAAGGCTGTTTCTGGGTCCGCTAGAACTAGAGGACTGGCTCTGGGAATAGTCGGAGGTAGATAGTATCCAATTTAGACCAGGTTAGGTCGTTTCGATTCTGGACACATTGTCTCACCATCAATTCAGTGACCTTTGTAGGCCTATTCCCATACAACGCCATACACAGGAGTTTCCATCACGGCTCGTTCACCAGACCAACTTACATTAATGTAACATTGCTGTAACGTTGAAATACCAGCTATTCCTTAAATGGGAGGAAATGCCTTTCAGCTGGGTGGGTCACAGTGTAGGTGCCCTGTCGTAACCTGGCCTTCTCTCCAAATCCAGAGCCAACATGCATATTTGAGAACCAACATGCAGAACTTGAAACCTAGAGAGACAAGTGCAGGCAGGCCACTGAAATTACAGAGAGGGCACTGCCCCCCATTAAACTTCCATGATTCTTTTCCTTCTTGTTTCTTGGCAGTTTTGCTTATTTGCCAATTGTCGCGTCAACAACATGTTATTTGACGCTTTGTTGCTATTTCTTTTTCTGGCGACTAGGCCATTCCTAGTTCTCGGAAGCGCCTCTGATTTTCGTGCCGTTAACAGGCCTGAGTACCCTCGGTACAAGACAGCGAACCTCGATCGAAGAATCCCCGCCCGCCCGGGCCGACAGCCAAAAGACGCGAAGCAGAAAAATAGCACATCTTTAGATACAAGCTGGGCCAATGCTATCCTCTTCGCGTACACGGGGTGCGTTAATTACTAACAGACACTGAACCCTTAGCCTCAAGCACTAACTACCTATGTTAACCTGTCTGCAGTGAGCAGGATCTGGATTCCAAGCGAGGAAACTCTTCAGTTTCCGCCAGCATTGAGATTACTTGCGCGACATGCTATATCAAAGGAACCGCTACCACAGAGTTCAAATATGACCGCGATTTCAACGTCAGCCGCGCTTTTAGCAATTTTACCAGCCAAGTCAGACGTGAGATCGATAACCTAGCGGACGACACGGCCGATTACATAGAGGAATACATCGATTCGGTGACGGATAACCTGGATGATGGATTTGACATGGACGATTTTGACCTACCACCATTGGACTACAACCTGAACGTTGACATACCCGAGATCCCCGAGTTCCGACTTCAGTTCCAATTCGATGGATTAGAAGTATACATGTTGATCGACACAGTCCTCTCGGCTGGTGCTACCTATACTCTGAACTTGTACACTTCTACAACACCTGCAGGCTTTGCCGTTCGAGATAATCTGGAAATTGGTGTGATCTTCGCTATTGACCTCATCCTATCTGTAGAAGGAGAGATCAATATCAGTAGCGGGTTCCATCTCAGACTGGATGATGGCGTTTTGTTTGACATTGCCATCTTCTCCAAAGAGATTTCAAATCTGACAGTGCAAGTCTTACTTGGTGACGGTGTCTTGGTATGAACTAACAGAAGCTCAATAGAAATGGTGGCGACTTTGAATTTCTGCCAGTCACTCTCGAGAGTGCCGGTGTTGTGTTCAAAGCTGTTCTACGTGTTGGTGTAAAGGCAGGCTTTGAAATAGCATCGCCTGAAGTGTCTATCGCCGGGAAAACAATCGCTCGTGTTGGCGGAGGTGTTGAAGTGGGAGTATTTGCCAACATTGCCGAGTTAATCACCAACGTCACTCTTTCTAATGATGAAGATAACGACTGCAGCCTTCGCGTTGAGGAAGTCTATCAATTAGCTGTTGGCGCTGCTGCTGGGGCTTCTATCGCTATTGACGATACAACATGGGGGCCAGTGCCCGAAACTGAGATTCCTGTCTTCTACACTACACTGGGGCAAGCTTGTGCCAGCCAACGAAGCAATGATGCTCCGTTATCTGTCACGACATCCCCGGCACTGGAGGAGAGAGGGAAGAACAGTGATGAAATTGAGATGGAGACAACAACAATATCCACCAAAGCTACGTTCGTTGTTGTAGCGTGTCAATCAGAAGGTTTAGTCAATTGTCCGGTGTCGCTCCAGACAACGTCGAAGTACACCTCTACACGGACACACGTTACTGTCGTTCCAACCGACAGCGAGGCCGAGTTCCCCGAATCCGTTATCCATACTGTTACGAGCCTGGTTCCTTTCGGACACGGCGCAAAGAAGCTGATAGCAATGTCTGGAGTTCCGTCTTCTTATGTTCCGCCAACCACGACACCTTCAGCCAAAGAAAATGACAAGGATGATGATTCGAATGACACATCTAATGGAAGGTCTGGCGGTGTTTCCAAAAGTGTCATTATTGGCATCAGCGTCGGCCTTGGGGTCCCTTTTCTGCTGGGAGGGATTGCTGTTATTTTGTAAGTGAACATCTTTCATTTTCTTCCAGAAGTAACCTTCAGGTTGCATAGGTGATGCTCTTTTCTTTATGGCTCTCACTTATTGACGACTTCTTGTTTATTAGGCTTTTGAGGAAGAAGAGACGCTCTCTCCCTGGATTATCGACAGCTCCCGTTAAAACCGTCGAGTCGACACTATCGTCCTCAAAGGCTCACGGTATTTTAGTGCATGAACAGAGAGATCTATGATTTGTTGTCATAGAGCAGATCTACGCAATGTAGGCAATCTTTCTGGGGAAGTCTGTGATAAGCCTTTGAAGCTATGCGGATTAAGTTAAGGCATCGCCAAGAGTGTAATAAAAGCCACCTATCTTGATGATATTAATAACTAAAACCCCGGTCTGTTGCGATTAGATTCAGCATACGGCTATCTCTGCTTCTTCCGCCGATGATAAAATGTAGTTGTGGGATCGGATAAACCTTGTCCAAACTATTCATAGACTTCTGGAAGTCGAAAGGAACAGGATTTTGTGTTGTTGAACCATTAATGATTCAGCCATTCTCCATTACCACATAAGATACGCTTGCCTTTGATCCTATCATCTTGAAGCATCTTGTAAAAGCACATCATTTGTATCTCCAGGGATCGTCCTTTGTCCATGCCTATGTTGTAGATCTTGTTTGTGGATCATTGAAGGTCATTTTGACTTGCTCTATGAAGGATCACTCCACTGGATGTTTCCCCATATCCAGTTGACATGCATAAGGTAACTAATTGATCAGACATGGAAGGCTTAACAGGCTTACTCTCAGATGTATGGACTACAGAAGCTGGAGACGGCCTGGTCGAGAACATGGAACAGCTAGTCCTGTGTGAGCGACAATCTTATGTGACAAGGAGGGGGTAGGCACTTTTTCCAGGCAGCTCTTGGTATTGCTGAGCCCAATCCTATTAGGCAGAAATTCTGCCAAATTCCCAAGATTTGGTTATGAATCGTCTAAGTTCTCACACCATCTATAAGCCGCCGATATCAAGTTCATCGGGGAACTAAACATAAACCATAATTGTTTGGGCAGCTATAGCATATTCCTTTTTCACAATGAACTCGTTCTCATCAGAGAACTATGTAGCACCTCGCTTTCCTCCGTTATCAATCAGGAACTGAATGGCTCTCTCCTCGCCTACTTTCACTGCGACATCAAGCGGCGTTCTTGACTCATTATCCAGAGAATTGATATCCGCTCCTTTCCTTATTAGTATGTCGAGACTCCCGATTCCATTAAAAGTTATATACCCAGCTGCAACGTGCAATGGCGTCTTGCCTAGGTGATTGCGGGCATTGAGGTCCAGACCAGGTTGGTCGGCGAACGATGACAGAGTTTCGAAGTCCTCATCTCTTATCATACAATGCAAAGGTGCGTCACCATTATTGTCTTTGGCATTGATGCTAACTCCGTGGCTAGTGATCAGCTGAATTATATCCCTGGTGCAAGGTTTGACGTTACGTGCGAGGACATGGAGGCACGTTTGGCCCTTTTTGTTGCGGCTATCGGCCCTTACCCCATTCTCCAGAAGGAATCGAACAATCTGGAACGTTTCTTTTCTCTGCCCCATTGCTTCGTGTATACAAGTCTCGCCGAAATTGTCTTGGGCTGTTACATCCGCTCCTTGTTTGATCAAGAACCCTATCTCGTCAATAGAGGCGTATCTCGCGGCCATCATGAGCGGTGTCAGGCCCGAAGGATTTCTAGCATTGATATCTGCTCCGTGGCCTAGAAGTTCTTGCATTGTTGCCCCGGATCCTTCCTGTTTTGCAGCAAGATAAAGAGGTGTCTCTCCCACATGGTTTGTGTCTTCAACGTTTGCCCCTCTCTTCAAAAGGAGCTTCACCACCTTCTCGTGGCCTTTTTGAACAGCTTGACAAATTACAGGCGCACCTTTAAGGCCACATGTATTAGGATCTGCTCCAGCATCGAGCAGGAACTCGACTACTTCCGTGTGGCCATGGCTTGATGCAAGCCAAATTGCACTCTCATTCTTATGTTTCTGGTGAATGTCTGCATCGTGATGAACCAGCCACCTCATTATGTCGCAGTGGCCATTTTTTGACGCAAGCATTACTGGTGAGTAGGCTGATCCGCCGATATCTATGGACTGAGCGTCTCTCTCAACAAGAAACCTTGCGATTCCAAAGTGGCCGTTCTCGCATGCCCAAGAAAGTGGGGTTCGGGTATAGCCGCCAGCATCTATGTTGGGCACTAGACCTTCTGTTATATCCATCCCTTCATAAAGCGCGGAGCGTAAACGCAGAAGAGCAAGGACGCTGGCTCTGTCCCCTTTAGCCATGGCAGCTATGAGTGGATATACATATCTGTCTTCCTCTGACGGGTCGTAAATACTGGCATCGCTTTCCAGTCTTGTCCGTATGAGTGACGAATGCCCTCTGTCCGCAAGTATGTATAACAACCCAGCATCTTGGCTGTATTTACGGACCTCAAACTTCTGAAACACGTTGACGACCTGTTTCCAAGAAGACAGTCGAAAGCTCTCCAGGAATGGTCGCTGGTCAACAGTATTTGCTGCAGAGTCAGAGTGATGTAGAACGAACTGGCTGGCATATTGAAGGAAAGGGTATGCCTTAGTCTCCGTTGTAAACCAGTTCTTGAAAGCATTATAGTCTTCGGATTCAAGTTCTCCCTTCTCGACAACAAATTCGAAGTAGGAATAGCAGCACATCTTCAGCCTCTCGTGGCCTACACTCTCCCAGTCTGGTCCAAGCTTTGGCCATAGCTCGTGAAGACCCTTGTCCTTGATAAGGAAGTCGCGAACAGACTCGTGTATGAATTGAACTCTCGGCTGCTTGACTTTTGTGATCTCAGCCAAACCCTTAGATGAACTGATAACACAACGGGCAAAGCAGTCTTCAGAGTCCTCTGTGTCAACTTCGGGTATTTCAAGGTCCGCTAACCCCTCCAAATACAGCCCTGACCAGATCGCGTGATAGTATTCTTCTGGCTTCAGAGGTCTTTCGCTGAGTAGAATCCAAAGAAGAGACAATTTGAGTTCCTCCATATTGCTATTGTCTCTTTTCAGCAGGTCCTTAAACAGGTCACTCAAGCCACTAGGCACCTGTTCAAGTCGTTTTCTCATGGCTAGGCGCCCTCGGCAATTCTCTTTATTCATTATATCGACCACAAGGACAACCCAGAGAAACACGCCCGCTGCTTTCTCGAGCATTTTTTCTTGGAGTTCTGCTAGTAGTCTTCTATCTTTGACTCGAAGATTAGACTTGATGTAGCTTTCAAGATCGCTGGCGTGTCCCGTTTGTTCCTCGAGGATGATACGAATGCCAAATTTGATATCGATGTAGGGGTAATGACGACTGGAGAAGCAAATACGAAGATCTACATTGTCTTCTGAGCATTGCTCAGCTAAACCTTCGAAGTATTCGACTAGATCCATGACTTGCTGTTCGTCGCATTCATCAAGGGCATCTATGAAGCATCTGAACGAACGTTGGCCGAGCTTGGCAACTGCAGCACGGAGGAGGTCTTTCAGAGCGTTCAAAGGCGGGCAACCACTCTGATTTCGAGGGAGAAGCTCTGGGTCGTCTAAGACGCATTCGAGGTCTGGAAATCCATGGAATAGCTGCAAAAGTAGTGATCGGTACATTCCTGAGACAGTCTTTTCCAATACCTCTCCACGGGCATTGAAGAAAAATGAGGCAGTGAGGCTCTGATGCTTCCGGTCCTTTTTCTTGGACTCCAGGTAGATGAACTTCATAATAGTAGACTTTCCAGCTCCAGGCTTTCCTCTGATCCACAGAAAACCGTGATGTTGTGATGTTTTCTGTCGGTCTGTCCATGAAAGGTAGTCAGGATGCTTGAGAAACCAACGGCAGGTCTTTGAGTGCGCAGTTTTGATAATTAGCTTTCGAGCATCAATTTGTTCGAAATCTAAGGAGTTCAGTATATCCTGGTGGCGCTCGGGTGCCACAAAAGTCTCATCTGTAAGTTATTAGCCATGTAAGCCGAGAGGATCAAGCCCAAAAGGTACTTACTTTGTGCTTGAGCGTATCCGATATATGATCCTTGTAAATTCCCTCTCCAAACCTCCAGGAACTCATACGCATAAGCTGCTGCAGCCGCTGCGGCGTACCGCTGCCACTCTTTTGCTTTGTGAGAGTCCGAATAGTCGCAGATACCACGAATAGGCAGGCAAGGCATGATATCCATCAAACCAGCAGCCTCCATCTCGAAGCAAAGCACATCCAAGTCTCGGGCAATTTCATCACGAATACCTGAGTCTTTCATAACCGTGTTAGCCGAGCCAATGCCACCGTAGTAAATGATCGGATCAGTGGATGGTCGCAGCTTTCTTGTCTCCAGCTTGGACGAATCACATTTATCGCAAGGCAAGTTAGGATCGCCATGATGATATGATGCAAGAAAAAGGCGATCCGGCTCACTTGGGCGAGAATAAGCGGCGTGACTACCCATCTTCTCCCTTAGTATCGAAGGAACTCGACTCCCACTGAGCTCATGTCGAGATCTTAAATTTGAGATGACTGTTCGAATGGTAGAGTCGGGTATCTTTGGAACTGCCGTCCGTTGGAATTCTCCGCCGAGTGTTTTGCCCATGTCATACTGCATGACTCTGATGCCCACCACAATATCTCCAAGTCTTATATCAGCTTTGAGCGGCACTCCGCCACCAATGCCTACCATCAATCCGATTTCGATGTTAGGGAACGTTCTTCTCATGTTGCTCAGTACACTCGCGGCAGTATTTAGGCCGTATTGAGCTTCCGGCAAACAAGCTATCACCACATTGTGATTTTGGATGCTCCCCAGGACATAAGAGTTTGTATCGTTGCCTTGCCGTGGACAGTCAGCGTGCTCCTCGTCGAGCATCGCCCGAGCTGCAGCCATCTCAATATGAAGCGCGCAAATCCATGCAACAGTGTAGCGCTCATGCATGGACTCATCTTCAATCTGCCGGAAGCCAGTTCTGCGTCGTTTTGCGTGGTAAGGCAGCGTGCCATCGTCACCATGGGACAGCCGCCGCCGCTCCATTTCGTCGCAAGTCACTCAAGCTGAGGCTGGCTCGGTAGCCCCTTCCGGACTGATGAGGCTTTTGACGAGGTTTTCGCGTGTTGGCTGAAGCAGATACGAATGCCTTCCGCTGATGCAAGATGATGCTGAGGGGAAATTTCAAATCAGGCTGTGCAAGCCAACTTGCATCAGCTGCCATTCAGCCTCACCAAGGTCTTGGGGATATGATCCCTGCGCACATCACGTGCGCTCCTCCCGCCTATGTTAACACAAAGTACAAATAGTTTCATATTGACAGAATGAGAAGTCGTCTGATCATTGATTAAAGACCTCATTTGCGGCCCAGAGATAGTTCTATTACCTGAGGTACCGTATCGGTAAGTTTTTTTCTTACCTTGGTACGCTAGCAAGATCCTGTTGCCCAAGAGTTGAGAGTAAGAACTAGTCTTCTTGTTAAGCCACAAAATGCACGTCCCAGCATCTCGAAGCTATCACATAACCATTTTCCAATGCTGCAGAGACAATTATAATAACTAGTTTATATAACTCTATTAAGGTTCAATTCAATCAATGTGGTAACTTCATTTATGCTTGTTTTGCTTGAGTAAATATAGCCTGGAATGCGAGGAAATGAGGGGCCCAACGGCTATGTCATCCCCATCAGTAGAGCTTGGGTGTCTAACGGTCTGTACTCATACGATGGCAGAGTTTAAATTCAACGCCTCGTGCCAATTACCACTAGCTTCACACACAAACAAGCAAGGACTTAGGTCCAGACTTCGTAGGATGATCTTTGGCCCCAACATTTCAACTGCTATTGGCTGGAAATCAGTACTTCGTCTCAGCCATCATTCCTCACGAAGCCCGGTGTACCATATGTATCGGTTGTCTCCACAGTGCTGTGCCCGTCGGTTAAGACAGCGTAATTTAGACCCTGATCAGTGAGTGGACTTTAAAAGATGCGTCTGACGGGTTACTTTAATGACCCCAGAGGAGGGGTTGATTGTTGTTTCCAACCATTCGGGATCCTCCGGTCAGTGTAAACACAAGGTTTATCCCACCGATCTGGGCCTTAAGAACCATTTTCCCACCCAGTTTTGAATGCTACCACATTATCGAACCTTGCATCTACTAATTGGGATTTTCTGTCTCCCCAACATGCGTCTTCCATCTCTCCTGGCCACAGCTCTCCTTGCTGCTGTACCAGGCTCTTGTGCACCTGCTCACGATTGTGGATGCAAGACTCCTCTCGTTCGTAAAGAATGGTGAGTGTTGCCATCGCTGCATAAGGAACAGATGTTTCTGACTTGTTTTCCCTTCGGATTGTTAACAAAGCTGGTTTTACCTGTAGGAGAACGCTAAGCACGAAAGACAAGCATGAGTACATCAGTGCCGTCAAGTGCCTCGCGACAAAACCCTCGCAGACTCAAAACATCTACGCTGGTGCCAAGTCCCGCTACGACGACTTTCAAGTCAGCCATATCGTGAATACCGACTTCATCCACTACGTTGTGAGTCTCTGGGCTTGTATTCATTGCTTACCTTTCCAGCTAATTCGACCTGCAGGGATTCTTTCAAGCGTCAGTGCTACGAGCATCACATCATTGCATCAGTAGCTAATGAATAACGCAGCTGGCATCGAATGTTCATTGCCCAATATGAGAAGGACCTTCGGAATCTGTGTTGTTACAGTGGAGCTCAGCCTTACTGGGGTACGTATGCCCTCTCTTGAAATGCTTCCATGTTCTAACCACGGAACTCTAGACTGGACGCTTGACTCGAATTCCACTGAAGATTTCGTAAATTCTCCCATTTTCGACGCAGAGACAGGTTTCGGGGGAAATGGTGTTTTTGTCGACATCAGTAGCTGGACGAACGTGACTAGACCAGTCGCTGGGAGGACAGGAGGCGGTATGTTACGACATTGTTCCAGGATTGGGAAGAGCTAATATAAAGATAGGCTGCGTCACTAATGGCCCTTTTGCCGAAGGGGAATTTGAAGTGCATGCAGGTCCAGGTATGTCGTTACAAGCGCCTCCAAAGCAATCGGCTAACTGTGAAAGACAACTCAACTGCCTACAACCCGCGTTGCCTGACCCGCGACATCTCTGCAGAATATGGCGTCTCAAAGCTCAACCAAACGATGGTCGATTGGACTCTTGGAGCCAAAGACTTTTTCGAATTCGACCAGCGCGTCCAAGGCGGCAACGGTGCCGAATCTCAAGGATATCACGGTGGTGGCCATCTCTCTATTGGCGGTAGTCTCGGCGAGATGGGCGACATGTACTCCTCGCCTGGCGATCCTATCTTCTGGCTGCATCACACTAATGTTGATCGACTCTGGGATAAATGGCAGCGACAGGATTGGCCTGCTAGGAGGAGCGATATCGGCGGGCCGGACACTCAGTATGCGTATCCTTATGATTTCTTTGGCGACAAGGAGTATAAGAACATCACGCTTGCTTACGTGATGGACTTTGGCAACTTGCTTCCTGATAGGCGATACATCACTGTTGAAGAGGCTATGGACACGCAGGGAGAGCGACTGTTTTATACGTATGATTCATGATCAACGTCAAAAGGTGGTTTGGATAAATGATATAATTCTTGTTGATTATATTTGAAAACATTAACTATTACAGAATAAAATAAAGTTCTTGTGATGTAAACTCATATAGACATCGAAACCTGTGTCATAGAGTTCCGCAGCATTGAATCGTGAAATAATAATCCCCGCTTAGTTCTTCTTTCCACAAGCAACAGGGAAAGCCTGGCCCTCAAAGTCATGAGTCTTGGAACCACTGGGAGTAGTAACAGAGAACTCAAATGCAGAAACAGCATTCTTGTTACCCATGACGTTGCGAACAGGGTAGTGACGTCCAGCAATGAGATCAACGTGGCCGCACTGAGTAGGGTTGTTGAAGTGATATCCAGTAGCAGTGAGGACAAGAGCAGGGGCGTTAGGATCAGTCTCGCCAGTTCCGCACTCGAAAGCGTTACCCTGGCCGAAGTAAAGAGTGTTGGCGTTATCAGCAGTAACGCAGAGCTCGTAGGTTCCAGTCTCAGGAGCCTGGTAGTAACCGGTGTAGACGAGGGTGAAGTTGTTGCCATCAACCTTGATGCCGCCGGCGAGAGTTCGGTGGTAGCCGATGTACCAGGCCTTTCCGGCGTAGGCAGAATCAGGGAAGATCTGGGCGTAGCTGGCAAGGTCCTGCATGTAGTCTTGGGCGAAGTATGTCTCGCTTGTGACGGAGGAGTCGAGAGGAGTGAGATCGTCGGTGATGTAGTATGAGGGAGGAACGGACATCTCGTCGTTTCCGTAGCCGCGCTCGAAGACGTTCTTGTAGTAGTCGACGTTGAAGCCGGCGGCTTGGCATCCGGGCTCGATGGCGCAGGGGGTAGGGACGGGGATGTCAGTGGTGGCGGATGTAGCGCTGGTCTCGACGGCAGCGGTAGTAGTAGTGACCTTGATCTCGGTCGAGGTGGGCTCGTCTGTACTAAGAGTCTCAACGGTGCTGGTCTCGACGGCAGCAGTAGTGGAGGGTGCTTCGGTCGAGGTAGGCTCGTCTGTGCTGAGAGTCTCAATGGTGCTGGTCTCTGCAGCAGTAGTGGTGGGCTGAGGGATAGACGCAGTGCTTGGAGGTGTTAGTAAGTATTGCTGGATAGTCTGGATTGATGTCTTACCTGCTGGCACTCTGGATGACAACAGTGGTTGAGACGACAGAAGCGGGAGGGTGAGGCTTGCATGGGCCTGCTTGGGCGAGGCCGAAAACGCCACTGAGGGCAATAATGGTCTGAGAAGCTCGCATTGTGAATGGTGATTGAATGAGTGTCGGGAGATAACGAATGACGGTCACTGAAGAGTGAGTAAAGAATGAAAATTGCCAAAGAGTGCGAGAAAACGAGAGACTGAGCGATAAAGACCGATGACCAAACAAACAAAATCACCGGAACCTTCTTCCATTTATACGATCTCAACTCATCGTCTGTTTCCTCCACGCTTTGACTCCCATCATCTCATATAGCGTCTCTTATTCCGTTTCATTTAATCCCCCCCTGCACGGGGACGCAAAGTCAGGTCAGATCCCCGCTGTTGTTCTAGCGCAGCCACCGTTTTCTCCGCCGTCACCACCCCATTCGACGGTGATGCCTCGTATTGCTGTTAGATTGCTTGCTCTCCACGTGGAAAAGCTGAAACACGACGGCGGGAGGTGACATTTTCGACGCCACTGGGTACTCGATAAGCGGTGGTCGCTTTGCTACTGGCCGAGCTGGTTCTCGGGTTTAGCGAGCCGGGTACCTGAACGCTACGGGGGTCCTTAGTGGAGCGGTTTTATAGGGTAGGGAAGAGCTTAAAAGGGACGCGTTATTCCGTCGCGTGCGATTTACTTACCTGTTGCGTAGTACGGGATATACCATTGCATAATTATAGCTCAGTTGATAATTGTTTGTGAGGATAAATTATAAAAGGGACTTAATAAGCAAAGAGCAACTCCACAAACATTTTAAGCGATCGGATGACGATGTTTTGATGTTGATGCTCGGCGCGTCGGCGTTTGTCCATTTTCCGGGCCGACAACGGCTTGACAGCACGAACCATCTTCAATCACCTAGCCCCTTGGCCTCCGGTGGGAAATAAATGCCAAGATGTTGCTTTTGAAAAGTTCGCCCACATCCCGTTCTCGTTTCCATGAACGACAAAGGTCCCCTATTTTCGGATCAACCGTGCCGACCCATGAAAGTGGGAGCTTTGATCCGCTGCTAGGATTATTAACGCGATGCGGTTCGCCATTGATTGAGAAGACCTCGTTAGAATAACGAGTTGTACTATACATTTGATGGCTGGTTTATTGAGAGTTGATATTGGTTACAAGAAAATCAGAGTCTATTCGGTCTGAAAAAAGGAAAAGGCTAGGGTGTTTTTTAATCGAATGGCTAGAATTCATGTTGCAGAAAGTTGGTAACTTGCTTGCAAAGAGTCGTTTCCAAGACTAAACTTGTCAATATACGCTATTACTTACAATACGCGATAATAAACGGCGATTTAAGAAAAAATACGCCTTCCTATACCCATACACATTTTGAAGCTTTTATAGCGGAGCTGATCAGTTAATTTTTTTACTTTGTCTACTGACAACAGGGTAGCTCTCGACATTCGCGCACGGAACTTGAGCAGCTTTTACGCGCACCAATCAATCGTGATGATGTCACGAGGAACTGGCGATCTATTTATATCTCAGAACCGTTCTTTATCTACCTATGAACCGTGCGATAAGGCTAGCCTGCTCAAAATTAGGACTACTAGAAGACAAGGAATCCCCAGAAGCCGGAAGAGATGAAATCCTGAACTGATACCCGTTTTTTCTTTACTAATTCATACTCAAATGTAGTCTGGTTTATCAATCAATTGCTATGAACGCTAAGAAACACTTTTTTGTGCCATTGCTTGGCTTGTATACGGACCCGAGGCCCTTTCGATGCATCGTCCATCTACTGAGGACGTAGCGCAGTTCTTTCAGAGTCACTCCAGCGTCCTTGGATATACTGCCTCACAGTCTTGCCCCAAAACGCCGCCGGGACCGCCATGGTTCCCATGACAAGCATCAAGACAAAAATAAGGATAGTTGGCTGTAGAATGTGACCGTCCTGAGCCCAAGGTGCTATGGCAGTGCCAATTCCAAAACTGATCATATTTCCAGTAAACAATTGAACTGCAAGTGCCGCTGCTGCCCATCGCGGGAACGCCTCGGTGATCCAGAGAGTGAAGGCGACGTTGCCAGTGAGATAGCTCATGATGCTGATTGCCGAGGTGATGTAGATCCAGACAGAAGGCCATTTGTTGACAAGGGCGAGACCATTGAGAAGGACGCTTATCAGACCGGTGATGACAGGGATGGAAAATAGAGCCAGGTAGACTTCAGCGTGGCGGATCCCGCCTTTGCGAAAGGTGTAGTATCGCGTGAACCATGAAGCGAATGGTCCTGTAAGGGGGAATGAGAGTAGAGAGCCAACAATACCTGCGACACCGAGCAAGGCATTGATGCATCTTATATCCCCGTCACTGTGTCCAAACATCTCGATGAGCGCAGATGGCTGAGTAAGGTTGAGGAAGATGACACCACTGAGGATGATGCCTGTAAGTAGAGAGACCCAAAAGGTCAGAGGATTAAGGATGCATAGGAACATCTGTCCATATGTTGCAAGCATAGACTCCCACTTCGTCCCAGGTGCTCGCGACACCTTTAAGTGGGACCATATTGACCAAGAGGATGGTAAGTCAGGTAGAGGCTTGTCATTTCTGATGAGCTCGATTTCATCCCAACCCCCATAGACCTCAACCTTCTCAGAGCTGCTTTGAACTAGAACTCGTCCGTCGAGTGCGACGGGAGGTCGGAGGAAGTATGTCTCGGGGACACAGAAGAGAACTAAAATGAATGCGAGGATGCATGGTGCAACCCAGACTTTATACACACAACGCCAGGACAATGTAGTGTCGGTTGTGAAAGGAAGGACTAAGAGGGCGAGTTTGATGAGGGCTGAGCCTGTGCACCAAAATAGTGAGAGTGCGCTTGGGCGTTCGTGAATGAAGGTTGCGTCGATGAGGATGAGGATGAACTGGGATTGTTAGTAGTGCTTGTGACTGGGTGGATGTTATCTTACCATCCCGGTTGCTGATCCGGCTGCAAGGCCTTGTAAGCTGACGGCGGCAATTAATTGGCAGAATGATCCAGCGTAGCCAGCCCAAAGCGTCGACAGAGTCGTCACCACAGCGGCGCCAACCACAATAGGACGTCGTCCAACTGCCGTCGATAGCGGAATGCCGATCAAGTACCCAATCCCAGTGAAGAGCGTCATGGCCGACGACAAAGACTGTACTCCAAAAGGACCCATTGGCTAAACTCAATTAGCATCATCTCAATCGCCAGACGCACGAGATATTTTACCTTGTTCTTGAACTCCTCCCCAATTGCCTGGAGCAACAGCCCCGGCAGATTCAGCTCAAACGACGCAGCCATCGAAAAGCACTGCAGCGCCAGGAACCCCATCAGCCTCTTGGACCACGACCACGTAAGCGGATCCCGGTACGATTTACTCGGAATCGGCAATTTCAGCACGCGTCCATTGGAAGAGACGAAGAAAACACTGCCAGCAGTGGGAACAGACTCGCGCTTCGCCGCACCGATCGAACTCGCCCTTGACTCCATGACAAACAAATACAAAATCGAACCGAAAAATGAGATATGCCAAGGCAAGTGAGAGAGATCATGAAGGTGCGGGAAAAACTGGATCTTTATCTATTCTACCCTGGGAAACTCTGTGAGAAACAAACTTTCGGTTCGACGGAGTGCTTGTTTTATCTAGGCTTAGAACGATTAGGTTCTGATGCCCGTCGCAATTTACGCTGCGGGCGTGTTTGAGCGTTAGACGCTAGAGAGCGGAGGGTTATTTATTGGTGGTGTTTTATATTTAAGTTTGTTGGAAACCAGGGGTTTTTCCTGATTCCAAAGTGAGTGACCAATGGGAAAGGTTCCTGGGGCAAATGCCGAAGAGTCTGAGTCGACAACAGCATGTCATGAATTAATAATTATTGGCTTAGAGAGGAAGGACGTTGCGTTTCAGTGCCGAAGCCACGAAAAGCTAATTGCTCAACGGGCACTAAGGGAAGGCTATTAATATTCCGGTTAAGTATTGTAATTACAATCATCATGCGTCGTCATTAATTTTCGCATCTCGATGATTAAACTCAGCCCATTACAGAGTACACTACGTAGTGAGAAAGTGAAGCAGTGGATTTGGGTTTGGTCGCGACGTGGGCATGTCGCCCCCAGTGCCGATCACAGCCAAGATTTGCATCAAGGTACAAAGCCGAGCGCGACGGATGAAACGGAGATTATCCGCTGTATGTTTCGTATCGCGCACCAATCGGCAGTGAAGAGTATGATTTATAATGTAGCCTGCATTTTCTCAAACTTGGGCACGAGACTGTGCGCGATACGCGTATCAGCCTCGTTTACGGCATCCCGGATGTTCCGTAATCCGAAGGCTTCAAAAGCTCATTCTATTAATTACTGATGCTCTCCATGATATGCTTTGTTGACGCGTCAATGATACGATGTGATAGCCTCCTGCATGAAAGCTTCAGGCTGCTCGAGCCAAGTCCTCACTGTTCAGCCGGATGCTCTCCTCCAAGGACGTGAAACCAGGTTCACCCAGCGCCTGCAAGAGTTGAATGCACCTTGACCTCGGCTCTTCGATATCTGCGAGATATCGCATAGCCTGGAAGTCTTTGACAAAAGTTCTGTCAGGGTTCTGCGCCCGTAGGATGGCTAGGATTTGGTCTAGATTCCACGTTTCTGCCCAAGGGAAGATCCTTTCCCCTTGTACATCGGGTAACAAAGTGGCCGCAACGTGAAGCTTCGCATCGTCTTGTACATCAATAAAATATTCTGCATATTGTCAGTCATGCTTCTCGACAGGATGTAATTTGAGGCAACTTACGAGGCGACGCATTGGTCAGTGAACCGAGAGCAGTGCCACTCCATAGAGTCCTGATGAACCCTGACGTTGATGGGTATCCTTGATGTTTCCAATCCAGGCTCTTGCCAAAATTTGTACTAGGAAGCACTGTTATTTGTCAGCGATGTCGTTGAAGAATCTATGAATCTATATGAATCGCCTACCTGTGTTGACCACCAGATCCGAACGACGCGTCACATCATTGTGATAAAAGTCCCATACGGCTCGCTCCGCCTCAACCTTGCTAGCGGCATACGCAACATACCATTCAGGTGCCGAGGTTGACTTCTGCAGGATTGAGAGTGCCTTGTCGTTCCAGGTATTCGAATCCACCATAACCGGGACCCCTGCCTCAGGGAAGACTGCTGCGGTTGAAGAGCTGGTGTATACGAAGCGCTTCACGCTTGGCTCACTGTTGGCTGCTTTCAGAGCATTCAGGGCGCTAGCGATGGCATCGGGTATCATCGTGCCAGTGCCGGAGTCGAGGCCTAGTGGTGAAGCGACATGGACTACCGCTGCAACGCCTTTGAAAATGTCAGTGCGTGCTAATGAGGTAGTTTTCGCCAATTTCGCTTACCTTTTATCACTTTGTCAAAGGCATGAGGGGAAGTCAAATCTGCAACGGGCCAGAGTGAGAAGTTGTCTTTGCCGTATTGTTGATGGAACAAGTCTTTTATCCATGTCGCTTTTGATATATTGCGGGCTGTTCCTCGGACATTGTACCCGCGCTGTAGGAATTCGTTGGCGACGTGGGAGCCGATGAAGCCGTTCACACCAGTGACGAGAATGGTTGATCCCTTTGGGATGGTGAGTGACGTGCTGTGAATTGGTGACATTCTGAGCAGACTGATTCTTTTTTTGTATTCAAGTTGTTGATATCTAATGATAACATCATGTTAAGCGTGGATGAGGATCTTTTATAACATCTTGCGCACAATTGAGGTTTTCCCGAAGGATAAAATCAACCAGATTCGGGGTTTCAGTGGATTACCGAGATCAACTTTGGCACTGGAATGTCGTGCTTACACCTCATCCACATGAGGTTCACCCAATCAAGCCCGGCGACTGTTTCCTATTCAGGCTTGGTGTAAGCCAGCTCCAGATCTCGGATATCCGATGCTTGTCCGCGTCATACACAAAGCGAGAACCATCATCACAGAACGTAAACGGCGGAGGTGGACTACATAATTGACGATATGTGCAGTATCAATTCATAATCTATTTACTCGAAACTGAACTACCCATGTCTGAACTGGCCCTCCCATTCATGGGATGTTATTCACTGATGACCTGTCGCTTAGAGTGTAGTAGCAAAGCCCAGCTCATAAGCAAAGCCAAGGCAGATCTTGGAAAACTCAAGAACATGGCCAAAGTTGACGGTGTCAATGGTGTCAGTGGTACCGTGGATATAGGGACTACTGTTGTCGAAAGTAGACTCGAAAGCCATAGCCGAGGGGAAGCCTTGGCGGGTAGCGGAGGCATGGTCAGAGCACCCGTATCCGCACTTGGAGTCAACAGTGGGGAGCCTGGAGTACTATTCACAGTTAGCACAAGCTTCGCAAATGGGAAGTTAAAACTTACAGCAGCGACAACCTTCTTGAGGAAGGTAGTCAGACCAGCATCGACGTTGTCAGTCAAGATACCAACAACTTCGGTGGTACCAGGCTTGACGTAGCCAGTCATGTCCTGGTTGAGCATAGCCTTGACCTGGCGACCGTCTTGCTTGTACTTCTGGAAGATAGCACCACTTCCGAGAAGACCGCCCTCTTCACCGGCGTACCAGTGGAACTCAATCGTGTTGGGGGCTTGACCGGTTGACACACGGGAGTCGGTCAAGAGGACACGGAAGGCCTCAAGGATGGTGACGGTTCCAGAGCCATCGTCGTCTGTACTCATTAGCCAATGTCAATCAAATGTAAAGGATGACTCACCAGCACCGGGAGCCCGTCCACTCGTGGGGCTATTCAGATTGACTGAATCCTGGTGAGCACCGACAACGATAGTGTTGGCACTCTTTCCAGTGATGGTAGCAATAATGCTAGGCTGTTGAAAAGAGTGAGTAAACTTCTCAACCTTGACGTTCTTAGCTCCACTAGCAGTGATGATGGACTGAATCTGGCCAAACAACCACTCAGCAGACTGCTGACCATAAGTGGACCTGTAGTATCTGTTCTGGAACTTGATGAACTCTGTCAAGGTGCTACGCATGTTTGTCTGGCTCAGCTTAGGAATGAGAGCATTGACGGCAGATGTCTGAGCGACGGCGCTGGGGAAGCTGGCGAGGAATTGGAGGCTGAAGCCGGGCTCATCAAGGTCGGTGACATCGATGAAGGTTTTGTGTTCCTGCGATGGTTAGACTCGGTGTAGGGTTGTGAGATAACGTGAGACCTACAGCTCTCAGTGCCAACTTTTCCTTTTCGGTGACCATGCGGAATTCCCCAGGTGCAAGCTCAATCTTGTAGAGAGGCTCAGCTCCCTTGCGGGGGTCAATGGCAGCGGCATTTGACAACCCGATGAGGGTTGCAAGAGCAAGAGAAGCACGCATGATGGCAGTAATCAAGATGATGAGATTGAGGCTGGAGTGACTTGTGAGCTTGGCTACAACTTTAACGTCGATCATGGAAATACCAACTTATATAGAGAACAGCGATCTTCCTCCGAAGGCTGCGTTAGGAAGGAGATGTACCATATCGCATCAATCGTCACAACACTATTGCTCCGTGACCTTTCGTGGCAGGAGATATATTACACCATACCGCCTATCACAGACCATAAGTTCCGATCCCTCAGATTAAGCATAACTGCGACTTGACCTTCCAGAATCAAACGTTATGCCGTCGACGCAAGGTTGCATTTGGACGGGCCGCTTGTGCATCGGCATTGCTCTTTGTGGCAGGTCGCTAACACTAGAGGGGGACTTTGTGAATTCTTGGCGTTGGAGCGGGGTTGGAAACATGGCGGGTTGAGTATCTGAGCGGTAAGTGAGGGACGTGAGTGGTTGATAGGTTTAGACTTAATTGATATGGGGAGACGAAAGAGGAAGCTTAAATTCTATTTCCTTGGGTAGATTATAGCGCAGATAGTATTTGAGCCTTGGTTTATGTGGACTTTTGTACTGAGCTGGCAGTTTCACTACTACGATTGGGATGTAAAAACAGTGACAAAAGATCTTCAGGCCTACACGAGTCACTGGATCAGAGTGATCGTATGTTGATCCCTGTTTGCAACTAGTCGATCAAAGTGACGCTTAATAGCTTTGTTCGTAATGTTCAGTACGCGTGACTAAAGTACAAGCTACAGGATTCGTGTCTACTCCACTTGCGAGGATTCTCAAAGTGCCGGATCACTTTGGCCTACTGTGAATATAGACAGAGAAGTATTTGGGGCCTAGGCCGATAAGGCAACAATAGTAAACTTAAGAGATTGACCAGAATTATGTATTAGTAGTGCAAACGACACTGAATATATAGAAACTGTAGTAGCCCCGGAGTAAAGGCCATATTCAAAGAAAACGTAGAGCTAAGTAACTAATATAAGAAATTACAAGATGAGTTTATCACCAAGGAACTACATTGAGTAGCCTGTCTTTTCAACCGCTGTCTTATAACCCTTCCTCTCCTTCATATTCGCCAGCCATTTACTGATCAGCGGCCATTCCTGACTTTCGGTTCCCAGCTTCATGGCGAAGATGCACTCGATGCTGAATCCCATCATGATATCTGCAGCAGTAAGATCTGTTCCGACAATGTATTGGCCCTTGCTAGGACCTGATTCAAGTTCCGTTTCCAGCCACTGCATTGCGCCGCGCACCATTGGCGCAATCGCAGCCTCCAGCCCCGAAGCATATTGTACAGCCTCTTTTGGCATCCCCATACGGGCCAAGATAATCTATTGGCATTAGCGAATCACCTCGAAAAATTGTAATGCTAATTGAAGTATTGCGTTAAGCATCGGGAAGAAAAGCTTACCGGAACAGCACTCATCATGAAAGTACCCTCAGACGCCTGAATCCATTCCCGAACACTGGCTCTAGCATGTGCTTCCTGAGGCAACAGCCGTGACGTAGAGTCATATGAATCGATGAGATACCTATAGCAATCAGCATACAAACAATTGCCAAGCTTCTAGGGCAGACGGTAAAGCTACTCACTCCAAAATAGCACCACTTTCTTGGATCACCAGGTCCCCATCCTTGATGACCGGGCTACTTCCAAGGTGAGTGGGAATCTTGGCCTTGAACTCTGGCGGTGCTAGCCCATTGGCTGCCCTTGGAGAGGTGACCAATTTATACGAGATATCCAGCTCTTCCAGGAGCCAGGCGATTCGGATCGCTCGGCTCGCGTTGAGGAAGTAAAGAGTGATATCTGGTTGCTTGGTAGACATTATAGAAGGTATAATCGATTGTAAATCTTAATTATTGTTAGTTTTTAGGTAATACTAGTTGCTGGTGGACTCAGGAAAATAGAGAGCATGTGAGGAGAAAGAGAGCATATATGCATTTAGTGATTCGGCTTGCGGCAAGACTATTTACCTCAGATGTCCGAAATATCCGTCGTCCATCGGGATTATTACGCTAAACCACCGTGAATCGGACTGCGCATTAGGTGACTGCTCCACTGGTCACGCAGTATTCCAAGAGCCATTAACAGGCAGATGACCAATGCATGTACGGCTGAGCCTAACCGAGTTTCAGAAGGTACAGGTAGAGCGGCCGAAAACTGTGCGCTCTTGTTGTTAATTCTACGCTTAATAACTACTTGTCAGCTTGTGGACAAAGCGTTGCGCTAAGTGTATGACCGCCACCTATTTCGCATTTCGATCAAGATTGTAGCGGCTGTGCTAAGCGAACGCAAAGTTTCGGCAGGATTTATTGGCTGTTATGACGCGTGGCTATCGTAGCTAATGTAATGTAATTCGTTTAAGGCCGTGTTAATTCCGAGTGCAAATTCGGGGGCTTGACCCCAACGAATTACAAGAGAATGTGCTGCTAAGTAATACTAACGGCTTTGTCATATCTGGCCGCTTTATCCGCTCAATGGGAATCGAAAAGCCAGCTTCTATATCGTACTTATCAAGGTCTACAGGCTCTTGATGCTAATTCCATCAAAAGCAAGAGCTACCTCAAAGAATAACATAGGACGGAGACCTTCGACGATCATGTCGCATGTTGACAGCAGTCCTGATACAACATGGTATACACTCCCGCTGGCGTAATATAGGCACATCCACCCATTCTCTGTTAACCAACAGTCCAACGCATCTCGCCAAGGGATTGCCAGCAAGCCTTCGTAAGTAGATTCTTGGCTGGAGATTGTCAGGCACAGAGCCTTCCCCGTCTATAATAGATATATCGCAATTGATCTGATCCATCCTGGAACAATCGCGGTGAGTGCAATAGACTAGCCCTGATCTCTGGATGATCTCCTTGAGCATTGTATATGCCCCAACGCGACAGGCACCCGCGGTACTGATGAAGTGAAGGTCAACGAGCAAGCCGCTAGTAGACTCTTCGACGAAAAGCTTAACATTCAGATCAGAGCTTCCTGTGTCCATGCTGAGTATCGGAATAGAAATATTGCCACCCAATGTCTCCGTAATGCTAGCCTGGTAATTGACCTTGGACATAGCGGTTCTCTCGAATGCTATGATTCCTGGCCAGTCAAATCTTAAGAGATTATTATGCATTGTGCTAGTTTTGTCTGCAATGAATGAGTACTTCCTGCCCGCTTTCGTCTGAATGACTCCAGGTACAACATGCAAGGTCATGGCATCCTCCGGTCGATCTGAAACTTCCCGCAAGATGTCAAAATAGAAGCAGATACCTCCCACGGAAGCGGCGCTAAGTCCCTGGCATCCCTGGAGAGGGCAATGGTTGTTTGTATACAGAAATTGCGCTGTGTGGTATATTGAAGCAAGGTCGAGACGTTCTATAAGATTAGAACAACGGGCTCTATTACGCTTGATGACTTTGAATCTTTCTCCGAAACTTGAATCAACCATAGCATCACGGGCGTGAAGTTGATACATGAATATCAAGCCAGAGTGGTAAGGCTTGAGATCTGCGTGAATTTGGAGAGCAGAAACATTCCAGGTAAGAAAGATAATGGTTTCGGCCAACACGGGAAGGCAGTATCCCCATAAGTCTGAGTCGTCCTTGGATTGGGAGCATCGCGGACACTGGCAGAAACGCTTCAAGTTCTCGTATGCTTTGTCATACGCCTTAACAGAATCGTCAAGGGACATGTTGATGTTGCGGCTAATGTAGGGAAACAGGGGGGCAAGCTCAGAAAACAACGAGGTGACGGAATACGCAAATCCAATGCCGTATTGACCTTGCTGGAAGCCGAACCAACCGATCGTGCCACTGCGATCCAATATGCTGCTGGGTTCCGAGCTGATCAAACCTTGAAAGATGATCGCGGCAGCCCCGATTAATAGTCCAAGGTTCTTCTTGGCCTTCAGAAGCTGCCTGGTGGAGTCCCAAAACGTAGTTGAAAGGCAACTGCCCCACTGGACGGTGCCAGACATAACGGAATCCAACTTTTGCTCATGGCTTGACATGACGTTGTCAAGCGAGTTTATGAAGTATCCAGTGGTGTTGACCTGAACCTGGTTGGAGGCCTGTGCTGTCCCGTATATGACCAAGATGTTGATTGAGTCATTGTTGGTCGTGGACTTGTAAATAGAAGTATTGTCGGCACTTCGGACCTCGACCTCGAGGCCGAGGAAGTAGAACCCAATAGCCGCGATCCATCCACAGGATCGACCACCCGTCAATGTTACCGAGCTCAACACACCGGAAGAAACACGAGCCACAGCGAGTAAAGCTCCAGCAACGTCTGCGGTCTCATCCATGTAACTACCATCTACGTAAGGGCAATGGAATGCCATAAACTGCTCCGCGACGCAAGCAAAGGTAGTTGACTTCAGAGTTCCGGAACAGACTTCTACCAAATTGATCCATTGACTGGATGACGGTCGTAGATCATCCGGGGCGTCACAGACATCTGCCAGCCTCATCAAGATTTCGGCGCAAGCCTTTGGGGTATGGATTTCAGAAAGACATGCACATAGCGTCAGACAAGTCAGCCCTTTATCAGTTTCCGCCAGGACTCGCACTATGTGCTTGATCCCAAAGCCGAACCAGATGGCATCTCCCATAGCAGAGAAGCTCTTCAGTTCTCCCAGTGCCTTGTTGAGACGTTCATGGCCAGTGGTGGACAATCGAAAGAGGGATGACATTTCCTGCCCAACGACAATTGTGAGCGGGGAAACATCGGCGGCTGTAACGCGTGCGAGAATGGAGATCGGCAAAGTAACCGACATTTTGGCTATTTGGACCCAGTCAACAGAGCCTTGTTGCTCAAATGAGCCGCCCGCGACAACCGCCGACGATAGCGCGAGAGCATTTGCCATTGTAGAGGCTTGGCGGGGATTGGAGCTGAAACGAAATCTCGCGCGCTTTTGTTAGAGGCGGCACCGATACGGTTCAGAGACTTAAGACTAGAAGTAGAGGCCAATGATGGAGTCTTGGAGAAACAAGAAATTATCATATGATGTGATGGCGGCAAGAGAGAATTGTGGATTTAAAAATGTATTTTCAACCTGCTCTATGATATGGCAAGCCGTGATTGGTTTATTGCTAAATGATTGCGGTTGCACGCATCGCCCCGTAAGCACTAAGACGAATGAGAGAGGTGATTATGTAGAAGAGATTTAGACAACATACCTCCGCAGAACGCCTTGCACGCGGCTGAGCATGAGCAGCATAGACATCCAATCACAACCCTGTTGTCTTTTTGTATCTAGGTTATTGCCCATATGAGTTCTTTACCCTGTGCCTTGGAGCTGAAGCCTCTTTTAAACTCTCAACCTGATCACAGACGCAAGTTCTATCTAGCTTTGCTCGAAAGATTCAATCATGTTTGACCGCAGTCATTGGGCAGAGCAATTTGAATATGGGCTACGCGATGTCCTTAAACTGTACTTCAAACGACATAGACTGATATTATATACATCCTAGTAGCCAGCCAACTTCCATCCACCGAAAGCGCTCCGTTTCACACTCACGCGTGGCCCATCACCTCCGTTCCTCTCCTGAAACATATGGTCAATCTTTTCCACTGCGGCTTCACCTTTATCTGCCTCAAAATGCGCCGCAACAAGAGCAGCAATGCCAAGTCTCGCTTGTACGTCCCCAACATCACTGCCTGAAGCCAAAAATGCTCGAACTGTAAGAAACAACCCAAGTATTACAAGAAGTAAATTTGAAACAAGTAGGCATGCCAGAGGACCTTTAGGTATCTTAGCCACCAGCTTTGAGGATCGCGACTGAGCCTCTTCGGCGGGCACCGAGAGTAAAGCTCCTCCAATTGCACCCATGACAGTTCGACTGTATGTGGCCGCGAACTTGTCGGCCACTTCTTGCGCTTTGTCGCTTTGCCAGACGTCCAGACTTGTTTGTTGAAGGACATATGAATCGCCGACGTGAGTATACCCTTGAATCCCCATCACAATATTGGTGGTGGACGCGTTGCTCCGCGAGTATGAGAAAGATGTGACAGATCCGTTTATCGCAGTATATCTCCAGTCGAGGACCTTGGTACTACAAAGCAATGCGAAAAGAGTTGATCCATGGAGACCGCTGGCTATGTCAGGGTCGTCAATCAGACCTCTGTTGGGATTTCGGCCCAGATTCTGATTGACGCTAACAATGGCGGTAAAATAGTATGGATTCGGCAACGATACCAGAGAAGAAGAGTTCTTTTTCATCGATGAATCGGTGAAGTAAGTGAGAACCATTGCATTCACCAGAATGGTCGGTATAATTCCCTGGACCGGGCCAAAGTCGCATTTATAGCTGGCTTGAGGGCCGATGATGCCGTCTTCACTTATGCAATGATTTGTGACAACCTGGCATTGGGAAGAAGCCCCGAAAGACGTAGCGGTATAGTCTAGGTTGGCATTTTGATTGGTTTGTCGAAGACCGACGAAAGCATAGCTTCTGCCTGTAGAGTCAGCGACCTGTTGCACCATGTTTGTACTAGAGACGTTGGCGAGAAGCTCGAGTGATGGTTCGCTATTGATCAGGAAGGTATTTGCTGCGGCACTGTTGAGAGTACAGCCGCCTTTGAAGGTAGTGTTGATGTTTGTGCAGTTTTCATTGAACATGAAGCTACCGCTATCGAAGGTTGTTGGCGAAAACTGGGTGAGGAGAACTGTCTTGGTCACAAAATGCAACCATGTATCTGTCGCAAACACCAACATGCTTGATTGGGTGAGTATCATTCATAGCCGGTATGGTATTGACTACTTACCTGAGAAGCGAGGCCAAGGCTAACATCCAGGTCATAAAAGTCAAGGGCTGTGTCATTGGTGCCCTCTTCCTTTTCGAAGTGAACAAATAGGTTATGCAACTCCATAAGGCGCTCAAAGAGGCATTGCTCATGATGCGAAGAATGAGGGCATACTGCCGTGGAGTGGGCTGCTTAGTTCTATCGCCGCTCTGACTCGCCTGAATCAATGTCCTAGACACAGGAAATGACACCAGAGTCAGAAGAAAAGGCAGAATTAGCGGCGCCATGGTGCTAGACCACGACGCGACGATAATCAGAGTGGTAGCAGGGAAGTCAACATAAATGACATTGGAATCTGTGGATGCTGCAGATTGGAAACTGGGAGAGTTGGGACTTTTTGGAGTGACTTGGTAGTGAAAGACGAGGCCGAGAAGTAAAGCAGAGAAGACAATGAGAGGAATAGACGATATCAGGCAGGCGACCCAAATTTCTTTAACGACCCCGCGGATTCGCGTGGTTGGATTTGGAACCTCAGTGGCAGGTGTAGGCATTGTTGGCTGGTATGTATATTGAGGCTCTGGCTCTCGGCCATAATGGTTGGAGGACTTCATGATTCCAGGGAATGCGATTAAGCGCAGAAGCAACCTAAATTGACTGTGGACAGATGTTTGCCTTTATTATTTCGAACGGACTGGGTGGTGTCCTCGTTTTTCTTTTTCCTTCTCCTGACCGAGTCTGGATTGTAAATGGCTTCAGTGGCTGTCGATAGTCTCGCAGCCTGCTTCCAGCCTTGCTAGGGTTAAGAATCCAGAATCAGGCGCTGTCAGACAATAAATTGGCGTGGCGTGACTGTGCGCTCCAATAGAAACTCATAAAGATAGCCCTCCGCAGTGTAAGACACTGCGCACGAGACCCTTGTGATCATGTTAATGCTCAAGGTGGGTGACATAGACATCCCGCCTCTGTCAGCCACTTTGTCCAGGCGCATCGCCACCAAGATCAACAGACTTGCAGATGTGAGGAGTGCTTACCGACTTTTAACATGAAGAATAGAACAATAATCTGAATATTTCGGGTAACTATTTGCGGGAGCCTCACAAACAGGGTTGAATCTTCTCTACATGCTTGTATGGAAGATGCAGGGTCGTTCGCTGTGCGGACACAAACCGGCGGCGCTAGCTGAATGCAGGGGTTTAGGGAGCTGGACAAGGGTGTCAACGAGCGGGCGAATCACAAAATTTCTTTTGTAACAAGACAAACCAATAACAATAACAGTAATACCAGCATTTCCCGTCCATCACCAGAGCTTCATAATGGTGAGATTTCCCGGTCATATGCAGCCTCAATTGGCCTCATTAGTCCTGCATTGCCGGGTTGTTCATAGTTGCATCATTGCCACGCCATTTGAATAGCTAAAAACTGAGTGGGCTGAGGTGATAATTCATGTAACTATATAACATCTAAGTCAGCTCTACCTAGTGCTCTTCTATACTGACACTTTCGATCCGAATGGCTCAAGAGCCTGCTTACTAGTTTTTCGCGCATCTATCCTTTCAAAGTACGCCACCACGTTTTTACGCCCAGGACTAAGAACCCACTGAGCGACTTGCATAACCATCATCTTGAGCAGTCCGTAAAAGTGGATGTCGGCAGCTGAGAACCGTGAACCACATAGGTATTCCTTGCCTTCAAGTTGATCGTCGAGAAGGTTCAGGAACTGATTGATAGTGACCTTCTGGACCACACGAGCCTCAGGTACCGGGATCCGGTTGCCCTTGTAGAAGTCAATGGTATCAGCGTCGTTCCGATACCAGGCAATAATAGGCTGGGCCAGTTCGAGATCCATCCTCCGAAGCCACATGCGGGTCTCAGCACGCTCGAGGGCCGTGTCCCCGAACAGGGACTTGCCTCCCTTGGCGACTTCATCGAGATACTCGCATATCGCGGTGGTCTCGGTCAAGACGAAGCCATCGATATCCAAGGCTGGGACTTCGCCTCGCGGGTTCACGCTGCGGTATGCGAGCCGCCGGTTCTCGAGGTTCATGATGTCGATGGTCTGAACATCGAACTCTAGGCCGCCGCGCTCAAGAACAAAGAGGCGGACGGCGTAGGGATTAGGGGCTTGTGCGTCGTAGAACTTCATGATTGGAAGAATCTGAGGCTGGGGAAGAAAGAAAGAAGCAGATCTGCGCACAGATGCAGATGCAGAGAGGTTGTTCTTGAGAAGATATCCAGGTGAAGCTTTGTCGTTGCATCCGTGGAGAACCTGATGCTTTATACCTTTATTTTCGCTTACAAGAGATACTACGCGTCATGAAAGCCCTAAAGCCCTGTCAGTGAACTGAATCATTGAAGGGATTTAGGTTCTTACATCCGTTAGATACTTAAAGTTGGAGCTGACCTGCATTAGTGCGGGTACCAGTAGATGATTATGTAACCCGAACTTTGCCATGTCAGCTAATGTATCGTCATGGATTTAAGAAACTTATCACCGGCAGATTATGGGGCACGAACCCACCGCAAGCTTGCGAAATAGTGGCTGTCACCCGCTCAAAATATGTAAACACCAAGCAGTCTAATTTGAAACTACACTATCTACTTGTCTGTGATATAACCATTGACGTGTACCTTAGAGTCCTTCAACGATCTCATACCGCTGATAAATGTCAAGCCAGCAGCCTTCGCCCATCGAGGGTCAATAGCTCCAAGGTGAATATGCGGCGTGTCATCCATTTCGGGATCGAACGTCTCTTTAACAAGCCCATCCCCAAGATACAAGAATCGATTCGCACTTTTCTTCCCACTGGCCGCATACTTGATATCATAGTCCTCCCAGCGCACCTTGCTCAAGGCTCTTACAAACTGCAGTGTAATGCCTGGCCAGATCAAGTTCACTCGTCCTTTCAATGGTCCAGACTCTGTTTTGTACCAAGCTGGACAGTCACCTGACCACGCGCAGCCTTTCAACCATGTCTGAGCATGTTCGACAAAGTCGTCCATCGCTTCTTGCTTGGGAACCACGCTGATGATGTTGTGCTCCATCTGTAGCTTCTGAACGACTTGGACTACGTAGTTGGCGACTGCGTCCATGGGTCCGATGAGAGATCCGTTGGCAGAGGGCCAGTAGGCGCCTGTGCTGCCGTGGAAGTAATTCGGGAACTGTGCCAGGGCGACTGACATGTAACTGTCTGGACTCTGTTCAAGAAACTTGGATATACGGAGGCCATTTGGTCCGATGACTTCGAATCGTGGGATGAGGTCGACATTGAAACCTGGCTGTGGTCAGAATGTCTATAGTCAGATGTTCTAGGAATAGACCTACCAGTTGCACAGACTACGGCGTCAACCTTTCGCTCGACACCATCCGTATCTACTACCCCGTCTTCCGTAAGCCTAGCAACGCCTTTAAAGACAACCTCGACGTTTGGCTCTTGGACTGCGTAGATGAAAGGGTCACCTGGAGTAATGCGACGGCATCCAGGAACAAATTCAGGAGTAAATCCTGGAAGCGGATGAGTATGTAGCCAAGTTCACCGTCTCCCTAAACTCACCCTGCAGCAGCCTAGGATCCTTGATCTTGATCTTCATCTGATCGTAAAAGAACTTGATGGCATTCCTCTGGTGATCAGTGCCGCTGTAGAAATTTGGAAAGAGGCTATTGAGACGCCTCTCGATGCTCTTCCCGTGGGCCTGAAGCTTGGAAGGGTCCTTCTTGAAGTTTTCTCGATCTTCTGGTGAGTCTTGAAGCGCAATCAGTATCCGACTTGTTCTACTTTGAGGATGATAGTTGCGCTTACATTCGGGACTGAACTCGTCACCTGCGAGTCCAGGTGCAAACCAAACGGGAGTGCGTGAGAAGACAGTCATCTTGGAAACATGAGGCTGCCAGATATCAGGACCCTTTCATCGATAAAGGCAAGGATTAGAGGCTTACCTGCATGTTGGGCACTACCTGTACTGCCGAGGCACCACTGCCTATCACAGCAACGGTCTTGTTCTTCCACGCCTCTTGATCAAATCGCTCATCCCATCCAGCAGTGTGAAGCAACTGAAATACCCGTAAGTACAAAGAATCAGCACACGAACTCTGCAGACTTACTGTTCCCTTGAATTTATCAAGACCTTCAACATTAGGCCACTGATAAACATGCTGACTTCCAGAGTTGTTCACTAGAATCTCGGCATCTTGATGATACTCTCGACAGTCGCCATTCGGTAGCTCTTCCCTCACAAAGACACGCCAGAATCCCTCCTCATGCCATTCGGCCTTCAGAACCCTGGTATGAAACTTGATGTACTTGTCAAGGTCAAACGTGGTGGCGCATTTCTGAAGATATTTCTGGATGTCTTGACCTCTTTGCTCAGTCAGTATGCAGTGATCTGCATTGGTCTTTCAACTTACGGGCTAAGAAACCGGGGCCATTCTGGGTTCGGTGCAAAACTATACTGATATACGTAAGAAGGGACGTCGCAGGCAACTCCAGGGTATCTGTTATGGTTCCAGACACCTCCGAGCTCACTACTCTTTTCGAATACGGTGAGGTCGAAGTTTTCGCACTGGACAGAGATCCAGTATGCGAGATTGATACCGAAGAGACCAGCACCTATGCTGATGACCCGGATCTTACGATTAGCTTGGAGTACATATGTCAGTATGAATGGTACGTGAGAGAGAGGTATGGACTGACATGGGTCACCAAAAGTCTTGTCCGAGATTTTGTAGTCTGGATTGTAGTTCTGATAGAACTGACTCCAAACCTGGGCCTGAGTCAGCCTATTGACCAACTCTTGCGAATCAGGGATATCAGGGCTCATGGTTAGTAAAGATAATAATAAGTATTGGTTCTAAAGCGTTTTAAGGCGAAGTTTCTTGCTTCAACTAACTAGATGGTTTTGGAAGCTGTATTATACAAATCGATATCCATCTTGTTCGAACTACATGCGAGTGAAACACCTGTTTAACTTTTAGGCAATACCTTGAATGGTTTCCATTGTATTCGGTAGTGAGAAAGCTCGGAACTTCCATCGTGCACGAAATGAAGAGCGGCTTATCCGACGGATGGAACCCTGACTTGGAAGCTCTCCCTGCTTACAACATCAATATCGACTCCTCGGAATCATGATGAGATTTCCGATACCAAAACCTCGAGCAGAAGAAGAAGACTCAGAGCAGAGACCAGGCAGGAGATGAACCTTGTCCAAAGTAAAACGCGTAAGCGGAGGATTAAGGAGCTCGGAGGCTAGCCAGATACAGAGTGGTCAAGCTCGGAACTACCGAACCCATACCCCACAATCGCCTACCCCAGACTTTGAACCTCGGAGTTTTGTTTTTCGGATCGCGATACTAATAACGCCATAAAATAAAGACTATTGGGTGGAATCGAGACAATTGATGTTCGGTAATAGTAAATGATATTGTCTGTTTGCTTCTGTCACATTTCAACTCTTCGAACCTTACTGCCTTGAGATGTAAGCAGGTGTGAATATTGAATAATTCATTCTTGTCGCTAACTGTACACGACCAGGTCGTGTAAATTTGTTTTGCACGGAGACTATGTCTCCCCTTATACAATCACTGCTGCATATACATTGCTCGAAAAGGGCCTTACCTGGGAATACAGACACATTGACATTCTCAAATTCAAGACTCGGGTACGTGGACGAGACACTCTACGGAATTGACTACCCTGCTTTTTGCTAATCGGCCTACAAGACTCCTGAACACCGCAAATTACACCCTTTCGGCAAAGTGCCAATTCTAGATGTGCTGAATGACCGAGGCGAGAGAATCCTTCGAATCCGTGGTATAAGCTCTATCTTCACTTCGGAGTCTATGGCACTAACTGAGATCATGCAGAAAGCCGCGCGATTGCCCGTTATATCGCTGCCGTGTATTATGACCACGGAAACCCGTTGATGCCAGAAATATCCGATGTAGACGGTCTGACTTCATTTGAAGAGGCTGCCTCAATGGAGGTTTGCTACTTCTCCACTACAGCCTGGAAATACTGCGGAGATATCATCATCAAACCGTAAGCAACCTTATTTTTGGTGTGTCCGTGTTGATCTCTTTGCTAACTGTTGCTTCTAATAGGATACTGGGTATACCCAGAGTAGAGCAAAAGGCATTAGAAGATATATGGAACGAGTTGTATGGCGCGCTGAAGGCTATGGATGGGATATTGTCTGGCCGTAGTTATCTCGGTGGCGTAGAATTCACCTTGGTCGACATTTGGTCCATGCCTTGGGTTTCACAGCTGATTGATTTAAAGGGAACTGACATGTTCTTTGCTGAGTTGCCGCATTTGAGAAACTGGTGGGAGAGAGTGAGCTTGAGGCCAGCGTGGAAGGAAGCTTGTGGACTAATGGATGAAGCGATGGAGGTGATGCGACAGAATGCAGCAAACGGATGGGAGCTGTAAAGAAAGTAAAGAGAGTTGACTAGATAGTTTCGTCACGCGTCGTTTATCAGGGATGAGATGAGTTAGCAGGAGCTGAGAGGAGCCTTACGTCATGGCAGAATACAAGACCCTGATGCTGACAGGCTGTCATCCTAGGCGAGGCAAATGCCTCCGCCTAGCTTGACCCCACGGTCTTCTTCTTGCTGTGCCTCTTCTTGCTGTGCCTCTTCTTGAAGCTATCTACAGTACCAAAAGAGGGAATTTTCTGCTGAAAGAGGAGGTTTTCTTCGATCTTCATAGAGGGGATTTTTCATGACTACCCTCCGGGGGGGCCTGCAGCCGGCTTGCCTTCGGCGACCCTTCGGGGACCCTGCCGGGGGCCTCCTCAAGCGGAGGGCAACCTAATCCGTCGCCTACGGCTCCGGAAGGACCTTCTTCCGGCTGACTAACTGATCGGTACTTTGACCTTTTCCCTCTTGCCTCTGATCTTACGATAGCTTCACTTTTAGGAAAGACCCCGTGGGGCTATAATTAGCCAATGGCCGGTCTGATCGACTAAATCTGACCAATGGCCGAAGAGCAGATTCCTTGGCAAACTCTATTGCCCTCACTTTAAAGAGGCAAAGCCGGAAGGTCCCCTTCTCACTACGTTCAAAAGTCACTCTTCAATTCGGCTTTGCCTAATAAAGACCTCTCATGACCTCCGTAACCAAAACAGACTTCTGATCTCCATCCAATTGCTTGAATCTCACAATTTCAGTCTAGTGGTGGAGTAAATCCCTTGTGAAAGAACTCTGCTACTTTTAGTTTGTACGGGGTTCCCGAGACTAGAGCGCGGGGTTGACCACGTGATCCGGGGATTGTCCTACTAACTCGCTTTATAACTGCGATGCAACCCAACCTAACTCTAAACAACATACCAACTGTAAAAGCTAGAGCTGCCATGACCATGTCACTGCAAATTGACACCAGCAACGATGCACCAGAAACCCAACGAATCACTCGAGGCGGGCGCCGGAAGCGCAACGAATACGCTCTCGTAGCCTGGTATGTTATAGCCCTTTATTCATACCTACAAGATGCTAAGACAATGACTACAGTATGCTATGCAAGTCTCGAAAAGTCAAATGTGACGGTCAATGGCCCTGTCAGCGCTGCACCAAGCGTGGCGTGGATTGTGCCTACCCACGCCGTGGCAACATACCCAGCATGAGCCCAATGCCCACAGAGATAGGCCTGTATGATTTCAGATCAAATGCCCAGAGAGCAATAATCTAATAAATTCTTGCTCTAGAGAGATGGAATACTCCCCAGCAACTGAGGACGGAGTCACGCCCCGTATATCTGCGACTTCAGGCGGCGTTACCTTGAATGAAACAGCGCGTCAACCTGCGCAAACCAGTAATAACCCAGGCGCCTCGCTACAAAGTCCTGCAAACACCGAAATATCATCTACGGCCCGCCGCTCAAGCTTTGTTGATACCTTCAGCTTAGCAAGATCATGCCTTGAAGCTAATGGTATCGTGGACCAAGTTGAGAAGCAGGTCCAAGGTTCAACGAGCAAACCATGCTTGACTTTAGAACAAACCCTTGCTTCTGCAGGTGACGACTGCTTGGAACCAATCCTGGAGTTGGGTTACGAAAAAGCTCGACACCTGTTCATCACGTTTGCGGAAACCATTTATCCGATTTATCCATGTGTTGATCTGCACTCGACAGAACTGGTCTTGGATGCAGTCTTTGGGCGTTCAGCGAGCCATACCTCACAACCTCCTTCGATCAGTCTAACCAAAATAGATGTTCTCAAAACCCTTCTCGGGCTTACGATGCTTATTGAGGATGATAACGCAAGCCCTTTGGCACGGCACCTTCGACGCTATGTCGATTGGTCAGTGGAAAAGGCTTTGATGAGCAGAGGCCCAACTATTGACGACGTGGTCATGGCTACTTTGATGGTATGGCCCATATTCGGATCGCATTGCTCACTTGCTGACAGATGTGAACCCCAGGGCTTGTATTCATTCCATAAATCGGAGCATTTGAAGGCATGGCGACTTGTCAGTCTAGCATCGAGAACATGTTTCGAACTTGGTCTTCATCGAGCGCCAGAAGAAGCTCTGGAGACCGCCGAAATTCCTGGTTCTTTCTCCCCGCGACAATTATTCTGCTGTGTATACGTACTAGACAGGACGTTTTCTTTCGCAACCGATCTTCCTCATACTACCAAGGACGAAGACATAGACGAGAAGTGCTTTGATCTGGTGAGTCACAGTCGACCTGGACCTGTAGACTTACACCTTCTGACTTACATCAAGGGAACATCAGCTCCATTCCTAGTCGTAAACATGGAATACACACGTCTCAACTCAGAGATCCTAGGGCTGCCAAAGGCTTCAACCAAGAGCGTTATAGAGGGTCGCCAACAAAAAGAGTACCTTGATTTTAAGATACAGCGGCTACGCGATCAATTCCGAGACCTGACGGCAGCTGCCCGATCTACAGCTTTACCTAGTCATCCTTGGGATCCTCTCCAGAACGAGGTCCTTATGAATGACCTAGAAACCTTTCTAGAAATACGGATCTGTCACTCTCGGATACTACTACGCAAACCTCTCCTTCACTCCTACAAAGGAGATCGCGACAAGACAGCAGCTGCAGCAGTCTGTATCCAGTGCGCCAAAGCCACCATATTTCTGTGCTCCGGCGTAATCAACAAGGCAGTCCCTTTGAAGTTCCTTCGAACATCATACGAGTACTTTACCGTGTCGTCACTGGCTATAATCCTGCTGGTCGTTTCTCAAGATCCAGAAACCTACGGGCCAGAGAGCAGAGACGCATTCCAAGAAGCAATCAGAGTACTTCAGGTATCCAATCGTCGAAACTTTGCATGTGGGAATTTGTCCTTTACTTTTGAGCAGCTCATTAGGATTGGGGAACGGCTTCACATGCCTAAAGATAGCAACACGCCGTTGTTACAAGACTTTGGAGATATCGATATGGGGCAGCTCTTGGAGGATCCGCAATGTGGTGAATTGGGTAAGTTAATGGCGTCCGAAAGCGTGATAGAGACGAACTAATCGGTGACTAGGCGATCTGCAGACTCTGGGTGACAGTATTTTTGGGCTATTTGGGATGAACAGAAACTGGCCTGCCAACAATAGCTATATGTGAGATACATATACCTAAATACTATGAATAGGAGATAGTATACATGACCAATACAACCTAAAGCGGGTGCTTGATGACAACCTTGGTCAAGCTAACCTTCCCTTCATTCACATCCTTGATAGCCTGTATTCCCTTCTCGGCCCCCTCCACGATATCAATATTGGGGATCCGGAATAGGTTGCCATAGTTCTTGGCCGCCCAAACAATCGTCCTCTCTAGACGAGCCTCCCATATAGGATTTGCTTTATTACCCCCAGGAAATTCGAACGGGACAGGATTGTCGATTTCCCTCGAAGCGAGAATCATTCTCCATCGTGGGGGCTTAGTGAATTGTGGAAGGGTACTGACGAATGTGACATCTGGTGATGTAGCGATGGACTCGCACTGCTGAATGGTTCCAGGACTGCTTGTCTTGCATACAGTGTCTAGGACATATCTTATGGTGACACCGGTTTCTTCGCATGCAGCACCTACTGCATCAACAACATTCGGGTCTCGATAGTTGAAACATTTCGTTGCTCCGAGCTCGAGGAGAGCCTTGTGATTACCAGGCGAAGCAGTCGTGAATATCCATTTCACTCCCATAGCCTTTGCAAGCTGTATTGCTGCGCAGCCGACGCTGCTTGCACCGCCCCAAACCAACAAGCCGCCAGTAGGAGGTGGCCCGTAAGTACCTATAGGAGGAAAAGGGATCTCAAAGTGATTCAGCAACGCATCTGCTGCTGAGCGCACCATGATACTGAGAGCAGCGGCATCTGCCCGAGGAAGCTGAGGGGGTAACTTGACAGACATCAAGTTTGACTCCACAATGGCAAAGTCTTGATGACCGCCATGATATGCTGGTTTAGAACGTCCGGGATGGTTGGATCCAAAAACAACGTCCCCTACTGCATAGCGACTGGTCCTTCCTGCTTCTATGACGGTACCGCAGATTTCATAGCCGCATACGTTGTTCTTCATGCCCAGATCCTTTGGGTGATTGAGATCGGCTGGATTGATGCCTGAGTATTCGACTTTGACCAGGGCTTGGCCATCTTTGGGATGATACGGTTCTGGTATGTCACGAATAGACAGATCGCAGGAGTTGTCGACAAAGATACACTTGTTCATATTGACTTTTGAGCTTTGTGATTGTTCGGTAGTTCAAAATCTGCCAGGACTGTGAGAGCTGTATCGAGATACAAGGTTGTAGATTTTATTCTGAAGTCTGATTGGCAATCATGAAGTTGCATCGTGTGCTTGCTAGGATCGCCACGCAGCTATTCGAGAAGTTCGGAACTTCCGACACGACCCCCTTTTTCGTCTCGGCCAACCCGAGATCCAGCCAACCGCCTGACTCTTTAACTCGGAGGGATACAATTTGGGCATCAAAATTTCGCTGTCTTTCTGTTGCGGATTTCCCGCCGGAGTTCGCGACGATCTGACAATCCTTGTCTTTGGACGCATGGCGGCCTGGATTACACAAAGTCTCGCCAGCGAAGTCGGAACCCTTCCGGGGAGGCTATGGGTGAGTCTCACACAAATTCGATGCGAAAAGGTACCAATAGTAGTAGTCTCGGATGGTTCGGCCTAGCAATAACGGAAGAACGCTGTTGTGTCGCGAGAAACATAAACGGGCACCCACTCGACCTTTGTCTGCCAGCACAAACCCCATTCAATCAGCACACATACCCACCTAAATCTCAACTATCTCAGTTAGCTTCAACTTCCTAGAAACGTCATACTATCCCAAAATGGCTCCTTACTTAGCTCCTGAGTGGCTTGAGGTTAGACTCTGCCCACTCTAGAAGCATTCACAAAGCTAACCCATCACAGGTGGAGAAAGAGCTTGGTGGCCGTCTTGTCCTTGGCGGAACCATGGAGAATTATCGAGCTGGTGGGGAAGCTATTGGGAAATACATCAGAGCACATCTGCCTCCTCCCCGAGACGATGGGCTTGAAGTTGGTAAGTATACAGCACATTCAGGTCCTGTTATTGAGCTGACGTAGCATAGCGGACGAGAAGATCAACGAAAACGTCACTGTCCGTATTTACAAGCCAAAAGACTCCAAGGAAGTCCTGCCAGTTGGCGTTTTCTGTCATGGAGGCGGCTTCTCTGACGGATCTATCAATATGGAAGATGGCCTGTGCAGACTGATTGCATCCATATATCCTTGCATAATCGTCTCCGTTGAGTACCGCCTTACACCAGCAGTGGATATCGAGGTTGTATTCCAGGATGCCTTTGATGGATTCTCATGGGTAACTGACCTTCTGCCCCAAACAGTAAGAAGTAGTTCTAACCCGCGGCGGCAGACTTACGAAAACGCCTCCAAGTTAGGCGGAGACCAGAAGCGCGTATTTATGCTTGGTAGCTCTTGTGGTGGTACCTTGTCCCTCGCCACGGCTCATAAGCTCATTGAACGTGGACGAGAGGGACAACTCAAAGGAGTTATCAACATGGCGGGAGGTACAGTTCATGAAGCCAATGTGCCAAAGCATCTCCAGCACCTGATGAAGTCCATGGATGAAAACGCTACCGACGTACCGATTATCGACGGACAGACAGCCAAGATGATCAACGGTACGTAAAAATACGGCTTAAAATTACTGAGTAGCTACTGACACCTATTACAGCATCGACTGGTCTCGATAAGCATGCCGATGATGAGTGGTTGTTCCCTCTCCTCTCATCACACCTCGCAAAGTTTCCAAGGACCTACCTCGTTGCCTGTGGCGCGGACCCTCTGAGAGACGATAACGTAGCCATGGAGCATGAACTTCGCAGTAAAGGGGTCAATGTCAAGCTCGACATGTATGAAGGGTTGCCCCATGTCTTTTGGATGTTTCCGAACTTGAGTGCTACAAAGGCGTTCATTGGGAATCTCCTAGCTGGCATCAGGTTTATCTTGGAGTAGACTTAAAGCCTTTCCTGCTCAACTACGTATCAATACTTAGTGTGATTATATAGTGATACAATAAACGGTTGGGCTTACGCAAGATTGCCACAACATGAAACCTGTTCAGTGGCTAAATTACGATATGGTAGCAAGTTAGAGTGGTTTGGCAGTGAGATGACCGGACTGTCATGAGTCTATGTGTAATAAAGCAAAGATGGGCTACAACCTTTGTATGGTTCAAGTGGCAATAGTAAATCTTGAAATGAACTACTCTTTGTGAACTACTTTATGCTCAAATTTCTCTACAATTTGCCATGATCAAACCGGAACCAAAGAAGTAATTTCCGCATACCCCGCGTTCAAGATATGTATGATAACCCATCCATATCAGAGAACCAGGCGCCGGTTTAGCCGGTGACAGGGCATTTTTCCTCTCACGGAACAACCTTGTCAGCACATTACAGTGAGAAGTGTAGTCCGGAAAAGCCGTGCCATAACAAGAACACTAAGACCTATGCTCTCAATGTATAGAAAGGGTTTGTGCGTGTTGTTATAATTGACCTATAACATCTTGACGATTATGGTGTGTCTCGGCTCTTCCGACCCAAAGTCGGAAGCCAATTGAAGCCCCGTATCGATTATCCAGATGTGCAGAAAGCACCGCCTTCTTGGAAAGCGGTTTCCAACAGGGCCTGGCAGCCGGAGGGGGTTCCAGCCGGGTATCCCGATAGCTAGTAGCACGAAGCATTTGTTACTATAGACCCCAGGATCATACCCCGGATCCCCAGGTCGGAATATAAATAAGAATTCCGAGACTAAGATGGAGATTCGTGGCTTCAGTATTAGTGTGGCCACTACCCCGGATTTCCCTGTATCGCTAGCCCTTGATGTCCAACCAGGCTGTGGATAAAACTCTAAGCAACATCCAGCTTTGACGTTGAGCTTCATCAAGTTCCCCTCATCTGACAGCACGTTAGTACAAAACATCTGCCATTACCACAAAACGCCATTGGACAGGCCCTGAGTATTTCATTGTGCGAGCTCATCCGTCATCTTCTCTCACTGCATAACAAAGGCCGAGCACAACATGGCGCATTCCTCTGACAGCGTTTTGCAGCGAAAAGATGGGCCGATGGTAAGTTCTTGTGCATCTTGACTTCTATAATGCAACATTAACATATCTCTTAGTCATGGCCGCTATGGTGGCGATTGATCATGATGGGCAATCTATCCTTCTTCGTCATGATGAATCAAGTTCTCGGTTCCTCCATCCCTCCAATGCTTCTTCCTCTGGTGAAGGACATGCATGTGAGCAGCACAAAGATCTCTCAGCTTGCAAGCTGGGGCACTCTTTGCATTGGTCTCGGAGTAAGTAATATGACCCAGCCTAGTAACGCATTTGAGTTCCATCGACGCTGAACATTTTCTCGATCATCAGAATGTCTGGGCACTCCCCACCGTCGCATACATCGGCAGTCGATACACCATCCTCATCGGTCTTGCAGTATTCACGGCTGGCTTCTTCTGGCAAGCCAGAGCGCAATCTTACGAATCTCTCCTCGCTGCTCGTGTCATCGGCGGTTTGGGCGGTGGTGTCGTTGAGGCCCTCGGTCCAGTCGTCGTGGTGCTCTTGTTTCCACGCGAGTACGTCGCCCGAGCCATGAGCGTATATACCTGGGCCTTGGGTGCTGGCGCTGTCTTCGGCCCTCTGATTACCGGCTACGCTGTCGATAATCTCGGCAGCTGGAGATATCCGAACTACATCTTTGGCGGCATCTGTGCTCTCAACCTCATCGTCATGATCTTGATGTTTCCGGAGCCTCTTACCAACATTCGAGTTCCTGGCGACCCAGAACGCTCAGATATCGCCATCGAGTCTGCTGATGAAGAACAAGTCAGTGAGCCGAAGGAGCCTTTGGAGGAGGTTGGTAATGCGCAGCAATACGAGACACGCCCGGCTTCAGTGGCGACATTCGAGCCATGCAAGCCCGGTGCACTCTGGTTCAGACGGTCATTCTTTCTTACCCTCAAACACAACCATCCACCACCAAACTTCTTCTATCTTGTCGTAGAGCCATTCAAGATACTCGTGTCTCCTGCTGTGATCATCACTGTCCTTCTCTTTGGCTTGTCAATCGCCGGTACCATCGCTACCTCAATTCTTGTCTCCATCACCTTCTCTCAGCCTCCCTGGCTATGGACGTCTGGCCAAGTTGGTTTGTACAACATTGCCCCCCTCTTGGGTTTGATAGCTGGCATGCCTTTTGGTGGCGCCGGGGCGGATTGGCTTGCTGAGAGGCATTTGCGACGCCATGGCGAGTTCAAGCCCGAGTCAGTATTGCCCGTCCTCTTACCATTTGCCATCGCAACGCCAGTCGCCACAACCCTCATTGGTGTTGGTTTCCAGCGTGGTTGGCACTGGGCTATCGTTGGGCTCTTCTGGGCCATCCTCAACGCCAATCTCACTGGAGGCTGCAATGTTCTGATCTCGTATTGTACTGAGAGCTACCCGAAGAAGGCCATCCAGATTGGTGTTGTCGTCAATGTTATTAAAAATGTTATTGGCTTTGGAGTATCTTACAGCACTCTGGACTGGTGGATGAAGGATAAGTACTTCATGTTCTTGACTGTTGCTCTGGTCATTTTTGTGCTCTTTATTGCGGCCGTTCCTCTGTGGATCAGCGGACCGAGCATTACTCGCAAGACTAAGACATGGGTAAGATATGAGGAGGATGAGTAGGGTATTAAAGCTGTGTCCTGTGAGCTTGGAATCATTGTTCTGTTGCAAATCGGTACAAGGTTTCATTCAGGATATTGGCGCAAACGTTACTTAACTTAACAGCTCCCTTGCCTTCATGGTTTTGCTTCTGCTCTAAAATAGTAGCCTAATGGCTATACTCTCAAAGATTCTCAGTATTTCCCAACTCTTCAATGCCTATCGGTTTCCTTTGCGCTAAACTAATATTATACTAAAATAATTAAGTTAAGAAGATTATATCTCAAAAGAACTTAAGTAGAGTTATAGTATTGTAACTATTAAGGAGATGTTCAAGAGCTAAGTAGGTTTCTATAAAGAAAAACTAATTAAAATGGCTAACCTGCCATTGCTGTCTTGGGTTGCGAGGGTACAAGGAGAATCAGTGGCAGACTCCCCTTCGAACCCGAAATTAACCCCCATGGACAATTCGCTTGATGTCACGCAGGAGGATGCATTATCAAACTCATCAAGTTGAGTCTGGGTCCACAAGCCGCCCGTAATGGTTTGCACTGACTCGGGATTCGATTTCCGGATGAATTTGTCCGCCCTGGTCTCAGTTGCCCAGATTATAATGTCATCGTCGTCATCGCTTTCTAATCTTCCCCTTTGGAAGCGTGTTTCCGCTAGTGTTACGTACCTACATTCCGCGCACCCCCCCTTTCTGCATACTATCTTTAATTATTATAATAACTTTAATATATAATATCTTAATTAATTTATATATAAATTATATAGTATAAAATAGAATTATAATATACTTTTATTTATAATTATAATAGTATTATTCTTTTTTTTAGATTTTACCTTTTTAATATTCCTTTTATATTTCTTTTTAAGCCTTATATTTTTTAGCTTTTAAGTATATAATATTTCCTTATAACCTAGATAATAAGCTTAGGGGTACTAAATAACCTTTTATTAAGGCTATAGCTTTTATAAGTTTATTTCTATTTATAGAAAAGTTAATTTTTACTTTTTTATAGTATTTTAGGCCTTTAAATAATTTAGCTTTTTAATAGTTTTAGTCTTTAGGTAATAGAAATTCCTTTTATACCTTTCTTTTTATAATTAAAGCTTTTTTAACTAAGATATAAGCTTATTTTTACTTTTTAATATATATAATATAACCTATAATATTACCTTTTAGTATTAAGGGGTCCTAAGGGTATTATTTTAAGCTAGTGCCTAAAAAGCTATAATAATATTTTTTAATGCCCTTTTTAATAAGATTAGCTAAATTATAGTACCTTTAAAGCCTGCCTATATATTTCTTAATATAATAGTTTTATTTATAGCTTCTTTATAGATTTAAATAAAGTACTATTTATAAATTAGTACTATAGTATTAAAGCTAGTATATAGCTTTATAAGGTATTTAAAAATAGCCTTTACTAGGCTAAAAATACTAATATTAAATAGCTAAGTTATATATAAAGAATATAGTAATAAATATAGTATTTATACTCTATAAAATAATACTAAAAATTAGAATTAAATAAAAATATAATTAGTAAATTTATTAACTATAAGAAGTCTTTAATTAAGTAGGTTTTTAGGCTTTATTTTTAATAAGAAGGTCTTTTATAGCTATTTAAGATAGATATTTTAAGTTACTTAGCCTATTTTATTAATATTATATCCTTAGTTAGGAAATTACTTTAAAAATTACTATTTTTAAAGATAATCTTCTTAAAAAACTATAATTAAATATAGTTTTTTTTTTTTTTATATTTTTTAACTTTATAATTAATACCTAATTATACTAATTACTTTTTATAATAATAGCCTGCTTTATAAGGTTATTATTAAGTACTTTCTTTACTTTTATAAGCCTTTCTTAAAGTTTATATTTATTTATATTATATATTCTTAATAGTATAATCCCTAACTCTTTAATAGTTAAGGATAATATATTATAAAAGTATTAAAAAAGGCTAGAAATAGTATTATTAAAATAAATAGCTTTTAAATATATAAATAGCTTTATTTTAATATTTATATAGTATTATAAAAATCCTTTTAACTAATTATACTTAATCTTAATTATAATTATATTAAGGTTTATAATTATATTAGTAAGATTATATAGTTTACTTTTTAAAAGAGTATACTTATAATACTCTTTATACCTTAAAAAGTTAGTAATTTTTTCTTTTTATATAAGTAAAAGTAATTAATAATTTTCCTAACTTTTCTAAGCTATTTAAGTATCTTTTAATTAATTATAAAGTATAGACTTATTTTTCTTATATAAGGTTATATAATAGTATAAAGACTTATTATTTTTAAGTCTTTTTTTAATTTCTTTAAGATTACTTTATTAAGCTTTTTTAGGAATTATTATAGTAAAAATTTAGATTTTTTCTAATAATATTTAATAGTATTTTAAGGAGAATTATAATTAAGTAGTTAGGAAATTATAGTTATGTAAAGTATATAGAAGGTGGGGGTATGCGGAATGTAGGTATGCAATACTATAGGCTTAAGTTTAGTAGTATCTGTAATGCTAGCAAGAACTTGCATTATTACGCAGTAAAGTCTGATCTCCTTACTTAGCTTATAACGCAAGCAAAACTAATCTACTGTGTTAATTCCGTAATTGGCACACACGCTATTAATTACTGAAAATTAGGGTTAGTATATAGCTATTAAAAAGGTTTAGGGTATCCGGAAAACGCCAGTCTTTATGCTTAAAAGCAATTAATCCACAGCCCACGCTTGGAACACTTTTATTTTAGTGCATAAAATATTATTTGATTTTATTACACAAATCCCACTAACCTGAGACATGCATCTGCCTGGAAGGTTAATCAAGAAAACAAGGCTGTAGATCTGTTCCATATTTGCCTTGAGCTGGAATGTAGAGTCGTCATCGATATCTAAGCTTGTTATCTATAGAATTCTATTTAAGAAAGTAGTATCATACCCGTGAAATCGGATCTTCCAGTCCCCGTTTATCCACATCACCTCTCACAATACCTTTCATAACATATCAGACTTGGCAAGTCTTGCCCGTCTTAACCGAACAAGCCACTAAAATGCATCCTATTGCCGTCATTGCCTTCTTGACTGCTGCTGTTGCTGCTGCCCCTCAGATCAAGGGGCTTCCCTCCCTCGACAAGATGACCGTTGACGAAGCCAATGATGCTTGTGGCGCTGATATGATTATTCACTGCTGTGAAAGTCTTGAAGATGAAATAACTGACATTTCTATTGGCTCCGATCCCGACCTACTTGATTATCTCGGCACCGGACATCAATGCTCTAAGATTGACATAGATGCCATAGGCGTTGCCAACCAGCTTGTCAGCAACGAGTGCCAAGCCAATGCGGTTTGCTGCCAGCCTAACTTTTTAACAGTAGGTCCTGATTCGTATCCACTACCGATAAGTCTACTAATACCGTCAAGGCTGATGATGATGACCTCGACATCAGCATTCCTTGTTTAGCCTTGAGCTCGATGCTCTAAAATTTCTCAGAGGTCTTAGCATATTCAACATCCCACCTTAATACCTCCTCAGAGTATTCCGACCTCTCAATGATTGTTGCGTCTATATAATAAAGCAAGGGAAGTACTGGGATTCCATACTCAGCCCTCTTACCCTTGTTAGCAACTGGCGGTGATAATTTCTCCCAGTGTTAACTCCTCTTTTATAATCAGCACTCTGGGACCCGGCGGAAGTTTTAGATATATCTTGTCTATTAATAGAGTCTTGAAATGATTTATTTTAACTGCCACTGATAGACTTGATCTAAAAAGATAAAAAGATCTCAATGTCAGACACTATGTACCGTACTGACAAGAGCTTAGACTGTTCAACATCCTTGAAAACAGTGCAGCGCAAGGAGTACCCAAGATACTCCTAAAGATAACGTGAAAGATAAATACAAGATTTAACGCTCATAACTTCATATCCACGGGTTCGCGACAGTTCCAAATCCCTGGCGCGCGCCGCTCTGGGCAGAATTTGGCACAGCACCAGTCCCGCGCCAGCCGCCGATAGTAACAATTATAGCAACGATCATCTGCATACCAAACATAAGCACCAGCCTGGTAGCAAATGACCCAGAAACGGGATCCAAACTCGAGTATGGGGTGAAGGAGTATGTCAAGGTGTAGCCCAGCCGAACAAGCTGGAACGGAAACGCCGCGATTGCCGTGAGAAGCAGGAATCTGGCCGGGATGAAGTTTGGGTGCGACTTCATGGCGGTGACACGTTTTCCTGTCCACCAAAGCCACCAACCTACACCGAATATCATGACGAATAACATCATGCAGGTGCCAATCTGGTTGAGATGCTGTGAGACGACGCCACCAGGGGCTCCAAACTTGGGCGCCCCTCCATATGTGGATAGTGTGATGCCAGCGGTGATGGAGAGATGAGTCACAGCGAGGAGGATTCGTTCGGTCCATCGTTTTGGGGGCAGCGGAAGGATGACGTTCCTGGATGCCAGTCAGTTACATGCTCAAAGCTTTGAAAGCTCTGAAGCTTACACTTCATAGATCAACCCAATTACTGTCAGCGACAGACAAGCAATGCTTCCGGCGGTAGTCATAATAATGACCGCATTGGGAATCTCGGGATCATTGCGCTTGGCAATCTGGTATCCATCGGCAACGAACCGAAGTGGGAAGTACGAGAGAAATATCGGCCAGCAGGTCATACCAGCCTTGCCATGTTTCCACACGAGCGGTACCGCCGGAAAGAAAAGAAGGATATAGAGGACAAGCTCCGCGATGGCAAGATTGGTCTTGTTTGCAGACGGAGGATCCGGAAGTGTAAAGGCCGCCATATCAAGTGACTTGAGTAGAATGAACTGATGAATATGCAGGTAAATTTGAGCCTCTATCAAATAAAGAATGAGAAAGATCTAGGAAAGGAAAAATATGGTTATACATGAGGGATGTGAATGACGCTAATTTTAGACTAACAGTGGGAACCGGTACCGAAACCGAAACCGAAAGCTTAAATAAATAGGGGCTGGGCTACCAGCAGATCGTGTCGCATTTGTTTACGCATTGACATCTAAGCCATTGAGGATTCGAATCAAACTGAAGGCCGTGCTGGCTCATTGGGGCTGACGGTCAGCACGATGAAACGCGGCTCTCACGACATTACGACGATGAGGCATAGTGATATCAGATATTATGCAAAACCTGGACTGAGACAATGAGGCTATGGCGCTAAGACAAGTGCGTGTTCTTTAGCGTCGATCAACGCTTGATAACGTTAGTTGGTTAGATCTCTGTCAACGTAGGCTTATCTTGAACTAGGCTGCAATGGCCATCCAATCAAATGATTCACGCTTCGATTAAGTGCCGAGATACCATGATGAAAAGACGATGAAATGCCGAAAACAACCCCATTCCATCGTCTGAGCTCTCCTATGGCTTGGTTCATGTTCCTCTTGTCATCTAAAGCTACACGCTATGAGATGCACAAGCACACGAGCTCATAGCATAGCATGGGTGAGAAGATCGATGACGACTGGGGCATTTCCAAGTTGATCTTCGAACTATTGTACATATATCATAGATGGAGTTTCTCAAGTAAATGAGTTGTTGAGGGTAGATGCTGAACTTGGGATAAAATTGCATCCCGGGGAGTCGGGTGTTTTTAACTTGTGCTGCTAAGCAGCAACCTACAGTTCATTGAGCATGCGGTGAGCTTGAATGTCCCTTTTGCTTGGACTTAAACGAAATCTTTACTCTAGGCTATTGTTATGTTTTGATACTGCCTATGTGACCGGAGACTGTGATCAGCAGCAAGGATGCCATGCCAGCTTGAGCCGTGACGAATCGTGGTGTGCTACATGGATGCATAATGGCCTGGATGGATAACTGGTGTTTCTGTGTCCAAATATCTCCATTGTCCATTGTTCCGCAGTGCCTGTGTTTTGTTCTGGCTGTACAAAGAGCCCTTGCTTTGCTGATGACGCACTTCAGACGGAGGCTCGAGCGCACACCACTCACGTAGGCTTTTTAGGCATAAATGGCAAACCAATGAACGGAAGAGGTTTAACTTATCTCCTTGGAATGATTTGTTTTGCCAACATTACTCCGGAAGATTGTAATATTGGTGCTGCCATTGACTCTCACGGTGGCTTGTTTGTTGAGAGCTATGACTCTGCGGCCGCTTGCTTTTCACTGGCCGGTTCAGTGAATCAACGAGACAGCGATGAACAGGAATAAGTGGGTCTCTTCTCATGCACCTCTGCTTTGCTCCGAGCCTGCACAGAAGAACAAATGCCAAACATCAACACCGCACAACATCGTTTGACAAGATGGTAACCCAGGAGGAACAGTCGCGCAAGCGAAAGAGCGGCGAGGCGCATACGAACGGAGCTCCCATTTTCACTCCAATCCATCGGATACAGGCTGTGGCAGATCATAGCTCACGCAGTTCAAGTAAGTCGTTACCAAGAGCGCTCGCTCATTTCCCCAACGGCTATCAGGTGTCAGGCCGTTATTGTTCGAAGACTGATGACGAGGGTGGTGAAGATGAGGCTACTTGGAAACGCCAGACGGACGCGCCTGCTCCCTCGTTGAAAAACCGACGAGTCGACCTTGCTACAGCACCTACTACGAACAGAACTCTTCCAGGTTTTTTTTGTGCTGGTTGCGGCTCATCAACTCACCGGCTCAACCTCTGCATGAAAGCAGGCCTCCTGGACGGTCTGATAAAAGGTTGCCCATGGTGCAACACCCTCCACCACAGCCTCACCAACTGTCCGGAAACAAAGCACGATCTAGCCATGCAGCTTGAATTCATTCAGATGCGCGGCAACATGCCATCCTTCCAGCCGACGCAAGACTGGGTCGACGTCGTCCGCGCGGCCGTCGCCGATGGTCACAAACCTCCCAACAACTTTCCTTGGACGGCTCACTTCACAATCAAGTTATACAAGTCTCTTGAGCCATTCCAGAAAGAACTTGATAGAATTGGTGTCAACAAACGCGTCGGACTCCCCATCGATCCATATACCAAGGACTGGGAGACAGTACAGCGAAGCTTCTCGTAGGCGACCTGGGGTATGGGCAAACACTGGATTATCGGTTTATCAACGAGGTCTCGACAGTGTTGGTTTCAATGGGTGAAAGGGATTGCCGGTTGATCCTGATACTAAGGACTGGGAAATTACTCAGCGAAAGTTTCCGCCTTTTGAGGGATACTGAAGTGTCCTGGGTCAAGTACTGGGGGATAGACCTTTCAGAGTGAAATAAAGCAAAGCAGAACGGAAGCAGATATGATCATCAATAATAAGGGAGTTCGTGATACTCTTAGTTTCATTTTGATGCCGTGTTGAATTCACGTAGGACTCTCTGATGTTGTGAAGGACTGGCGGTAGTGGTATAACAAGAGAGTCAAGATTCCACACATGATAACTGTTCTTATTGCATTCAGTATTTCACTTTAAGCCTTTAGACTGGTATAGTTGAGTGCAAGAGAATACAGGAACATGATCCGAAAGCACTTTCGTTCTTGATAATACAATGTACGGTGAAGTGTACATCTCAACATCTGTGTCCTATCTCACTGCTGAGGCAGTAAGGGACCTCGTAAAGTTTCACGTTGCGCCTTGACTGCCAGAAAGTGCTGAAGCAGAGTCTTCATCTCACCCTCCCCCCGTCCATTGACCATCACCGCCCACGACCGCAGAAGCTCCCAAACATCAAGAAGAACCTCTCGCACAGGGACCGCGGGGTTGACTTCCGCAGACTCAACAATAGTGACAAAAACCTTCCTATTCGTAGCGTTCATCTTGACAGCGATGCATGGCGGAAGAACTCCGTTGATGGCCGCCAGGTCTTTGGCGACGTACCACTCTAGCGGGACTTTTGGTTCAACTTCGAAGGGCCCGGCTGCATTGCACTCGTCGAACGGCTTGCTGATAGTGAGATTCCAGAGAGCGTTTCTTATATCGAAGTCGGTATCAACTCGTACTGGCTCGCCGATGTTTTGAAGGGGTGCTGGGGACGTGACGATGAATTTGGTGTTGGGGTCCGCGGCGCGGGCGGCAGCTGCTGCATCGGCTTGGGCTTTGAGCTGTTGATTCATTCGTGCTATCTCGGCATCTTGCTCTATTCGTGACTGGCAGTAGTCTACATATACGCTCTCCGGTTGCTCTCCTTCAGCAAGGACGGAAGGAAACTTGATATGCGCCCAAGGCCATTCCGGGGCATCGTCACCAAGCGGGTCAACTAACTTCAATCAGCGCTATTGCTCAGGATGGCGGCTAAGTAAGGGAAACTCACAACACATCTTCCACGTGGTGCGGTCGCACATGAGGTCAAACCACGGCGACGGAGCAGCTCGAGCACCTATGGCGTAGAGCTCCCGACAGACAGTCTGGATAGCCACTCTGCCATACTCTCTGATCATGTGACTGATCTCTGGGCGGATGAAGGCGATGTAAGCTGAGATGTGACGGCGGCGAACAAGACTCTGCAGGAGTTGTTCCGCGGTGGGGACTGGGCCGGTGAAGCGCGCACCGGTGCTGGGCTGGCCGTAGCGTTTGCGCGGTGAACACTCGAGGTAGTTCTTCGATGCCATCGGAGCTGCGTTGTTGTTGATGAAAGGATTGCGATGCTTGTGTCGCGTGGTTGTTGAGATTGTTGAGGGTGGATTATTAGGTGTGGTTACACAGCGCGGGCTGCTGCAGATGGAAAATTTGCAGAGGCTCATATCGGCGCTCTGTTTGGTATTTTCTCCGGGCTTGCTTACAGTGCAAACTGAGACTCAGGTAACTCCTCCGGACATGGATTCCAGCCAAGTTCTGTTTGCACTCACACTGTTCGTCTACAGTGGCAGATACCGCACTTTCAATTCCGCTTGACTCTCATTCCCAAGTATTTCAACGGGTTTAATCCATTGACATTATTAAAGAGCCTTGATGGAATATTTTCATGACTTTTTGTAGATATCATGATGAGTTCCACCAAGGCCAACGCCACGGGGCAGCCACGCCAACCTCAACTTCGCAAGATATCATGACAACTTCATTCACAACACTGCAGAGTTTGTGCTTGCTCTGTAACGTTTGACATAGAAGCAGAAACCTTCATGGATGCGTTCCATTAAAGTTACTCGCCTATTTTAACCCTGATTCTCATTGTTTCGGTCTCACCAAGTTTCCTCTACCGTATGCGCTGCCGTGCTTGTGTGATGCAAATGAGTCGAAGTGACACAAAGGTCATCATCATGTTTCATGCTCCACTATGGGCCCACTTCTACTCGCTTCGCTGAGAGATTGTGAGCACCAGAAAGCGCTGTATGTAAAGTCTCCTTCTGTCCGGCTCTTTTCTCTCCTTCATCTTCCCCTCAACACTGTCTTTGCATCTGAGATCACAACTAGACGCAAGGTATTCCGTACCATCAGTCCTCGTGTCTCAATCACTCTAACTGGGTTCTAGATCTATCCAACCGCTATCATGGACAACAAGACCCACGTCAAAACAGATTCCCTGAGCATCGAAGACCTTGCTCGCCAAATGCGCCGCCCAATCATCATGACCCCGACTGGCCCCATGCCTCCCGGCGACGCCAGCACTCTTCAGAAGGTTGCGGAGCTCAAAGCCACCGCCATCATCGCCGGCGACCTTCTCTGCGGTCTCCGTTTCGAAAGCCCCTCTGGAGAGACAGGCAACATGATCGCCCCATCCAATCTCGTCAAAGACGCCGTCATCTACCAGGGCAACGACGCGGGCCTACCAGCTGCCATCGAATCTGCAGTGGAGGGCCGTCGCAAGAGCGGCATCATTGACACCATTCCGCTGCCTATCACCAGCAAGGGCCTCATGGGGTCCAAGCTACCTGCCGGCTATCGCAAGAGTGAGATCAAGCTCAGCTTCGTCGATCGCAGTGAGGTCACCTCTCAAACCAAGGGCAACACGTATATACAGAATTGCGAGTATGACAAGGCGATCATTATTTTTCCCTACGATGAAGCGCTTCTTGGTCCACAGGCGACCAAGGCGTTGATGCTTGAGGAGGTTGTTGATGGGGGTGAGGGTACCGGTGCCTGTTGGGCTGTAGAGCGCTCAAAGGACCCGTTCGAGGTCTGACCTGTTGACGAAGAGAGGGTAACTAGAGATTGATTGCTTTTCTTGGTGGATAGGCGTGGCGATGGTTGCTAGAGGTGACAATAAGACAATAAATTGATCGCTTTGTCTATGATCTTCTTTGATGGTTGAATCCCTGCTGATCACCTGAACGTGACAATGATCTCTGTGGATATAATGGTCAGTCGTATTCATACTTGCAAGAGACAGTTCAAACTGTTTTGTTTACTATTGTCTTCAGTCTCATCAGTTCTAGAGATGGGAAGGTGCCGAGCGGGTGGTAACCGATCTGAACTGATTCATACGCCCCACCTTCCATTGTGTCTATCTCTGGCTTGGGTAGCATCTTCCTCAGCTCTGTTCTTTTTCTCCTCCATCGTCACATCAACACCCTCTCAAAGACGCCCGAAAGACGCTGCAAAGACGCCTGCGTAAGTGATTATCCCGGCCCCTGTCTTGACTTTATCTAAACTTCTCAAGCTGTCCATCATCACCATGTCGCAAGCTCCTTCGCAATCCCAGTCGCAGTCGCAGTCGCAGTCCCAGTCCCAGTCGCCGGACCCTGCTGTCCAGATCGCCCGCGCCGCCACTACAAATGGGCCAGACAGGTTCTGGCCTGAGCTTGTGCCAGAGCTTAATCTCTATGCCGGCTTTGGAGAGAATGGATACTGGGGCTTTCGACTTGAAGACTCAGCCAACGCCAACCTTATGAATGCCATGGCACCCTGTGATATTTGTCCTGGCGCTATGTTGTACCACGGGACCAAGGAGGGCATCTACAAGGCTTGCATCACTGTCTCATTCCTCTCCAATGCCAAATATGTCTGTTTCAAGATCCTCGATGTCTCTCAACGTTCCGAAATCTCCAGCCGCACAGTAAATCTCCGCCTTCGTGTCGCCGATACTCACGAATACGATGAGCCAAAAGACCACTCTTCAACCTACCCTCTCGAGTCGTCAGGCCCACTTGCGGTCTTTCTTCTGCCCTACAGAGATGAAAGAGAGGCTACATCCCGTGGCTACAAGGTGGAAAAGAAGGAACTTGTTTTGGAGGCGGTGGATGGTGGAGGAAACAACTGGGGGCGTCAACTTGGCCTCATCAAAGCCGCTCAGATGAATGGCAAAGGGCAGCACGTTTTCTTCGGTCCTTTGGAGTCTGACTGATAATTTTCAGAACAGTGAGGGGAGCTTTCAGATACACACGCGCATCGAGACGTGTATCCGTCTTTGTTGCCTAGCTTCTGTATGGTAGAAACAATTCATATCCATATCAATTGACGTGCAGCCATCACCAAACATGCCAAACACTTCACAAACTGCTCTTCCGTGACTTCCACATTGGTTTCATTCACCAAAGCTGTCTAGAGCATTGAATGAAGCCATCTATCCTACTTAACCTCTCATTTCGAATCCAGAAGCACTACTCTTTCCATCACCTTCAACAAATCACACACCAACCTTCTGTCTACCATATTTTACGACGTCGATCTAGTGTTGCAGCATGAGCAGGAACTAGCCTTGTACCAAATAAGTACTGCCAAGAGTGAGTCAAGAGCCATGTTCATGCCAGATCTCTAACCACAATTTGTGAGCAGATTCGTTAACTTGGCTCTCCGCTTCTGTCCACTTCACCCCGCCCACGCTTCTGCATCTTTCATCTCGAAGCCCTACTTCCCGACCCCCCTGCCCAACATGGATCCCAACCAGAACCCTCAAGACCGTGAGCAGACTGAGGATGTAGCCCCTTCGGGAATGCAGGGTACCTCTTTGTCCGTGCCCTCGAATCCTGGCAATGCCGCGACGCCACAGCAGATTCGCGGACTAAAGCCCTTCGCCCTCATTGATCCCTACGGTAACTTGGTTGCACTACAGTTCCTAACCCTAACATATGGAGGGCCACAAACCAACGTCATGGCCAGCAGCGACATCTGTCTCGGAGCCACCCTCTACAAGGGACCTTACCAAGCTGCGCTTGCTCAAATCCGGAGCCATCCAGGCCCATACTATATGATTCGATTGGGTCCTTCGAAACTCTGGACAAGTGCTCTGGCTGCCGGCTTCCGCAGTGTCCCGATGATATTTCGCTTCCTTGAGTTCTTGGAGGGGGGTGCCAAACGGTTTCCCGACCTGGGTGGAAACGTTGGGGACGTTGTAGTGATATTGATACCTCCAGGCGGGCCCGTTTTCCCAAATGGATACTCTCCGCTTCCTCACAATGTCCTGCGCCCTCGATTGGTAATGGAGGGTATGCTAGTTGGAACATCTTATCTTGCGATGTCGGAAATCTGTCAGTTTTACTTCCCGTAGACTTAGTACTCGACAATACACTGCTTCTGGCTCTTGTCCATATTGGAAACAGTTAAGGAGCATGTTCTTGGCTATTTCGCTTTGGTGGGAATAGGTTTAGATATTGAATATATCCCGGTGGATTGCTTGTGGCACTTGATGGGCTCTCTTGTGTGGCTGACCTTGAGCCGGGACACAACACCTCTAACGATCGCATACAATACTCCCCAGTGACTCTCCTACTCAACAGCCGTCAATTCAATCACTGGGTCGGCGCCTGAGTCGTGATAACTGATGATTACACACTGTCCCCGTTCCCCACGATTCCGTCTTATGTCTCTAATCCCCCCCTGTATTCGGTTTCTAAAGTTATCAACACGCTGAAGGTATTGGTGTTCTCGGCTTCTTGATGATTTGGGGGACTGAAGTTGTAAAGCCTCCATTCTCATCTTCTTCGCAATCAACATAGTGTCGGGAAGAGCTTCTAGTCACCGTTTTCTTCGTTCGTGCAACGTCTTGGTGAATTCAGTGAACATTTCCGATAACATTAGGTACAGGCCTTCTTGAACCTATCTGCCTTTTCTTGGGAAGTGTTCAGCGATCTTTATCAAGAGTCTGTTAGCTGTGGCCAGCCAGATGTTCAGATCTTACTTGATACTTGGTAGCATTGAGTGTCTAAGATCAGTCGCTATTGTACAAGGGCGACAATAGGTAACGCGCGCAGTGAATCACGACTCAAATGTGGGGCATTTGCTCAGCTGCAATAAGCCGTTATTCCCTCTCAACACCAGCGCCCCAACCTTTTCTTTTCCCTTTTCTCTTCTCTCATTATCACCCTTTCATCCTCCCTTCTCTCATACCGATAAAGTCTCACCATGGTAAGACCATACTTGAGATAGCCGAGCCTGAACTAACACAACACACAGGTATTTGATATCAGCAGCGACTTTCAGGACACGGTCGTGAGCAGGGCCTGTCAGGCTGCTGCTACCAAACCCACTATCTTCAGTACGACGAAACATAAGCCCAAGAACGCCCCTCGCATCGTGTCTGAACTCAAGCCCGTGGGTGTCGTTGATGCGGAGGGGGCCCTTGTCGGCATCCGCTTCCAGAACATCATCGGCGACGATGAACATGTCATGGCTCGGGCTGAGACCGTACCCAACGCGCGTATCTACCAGGGTATCGAGGATGGCTTCCAGCCCGCGATGGAAATAGTCCATTCTGAAGGGGCTCCCTCTCGTATTTGCTCCGTCGTCATGTCCGTTCTTGACAAGGAATTCATGACCAAGATCCCTGTTGGTCACTGCAAAGTCGAGATGCAACTCCGACTTGTGCAAAAACGCTTAAATTACACGGAGGTCACTCCTCTCAAGCCCAGAGAGGTCGGTTCGGGGCGAGCCTTCATCATTTTGCCAGGCAACTCACAACTAGACCTTGCGGTAGAGAACGGCTTTTTCACTATCATTTTGGAGGAAGTCCCTGTCTCATCTACCGAGCCTTCTGGACCTGTGCGAATGAAGTTGGCCTAGGCATACTCACTTGTCGCAAGAGACCACCAACTGTCGCAATAAAATTCATCATCGGATGTCCTTGTCTTGTCGAAGGATAGACTCAGTCTAGCAATGGAGGACCCAAGATCATTTGAAGATTTCCCAGGCTCAGCAAAGGACACCATAGATTCATCAGAGTGGGCTTAGAGTTTCTGAAGATAATTGATTGTGTTTGGTGTCTTTTTGCCACATTGCTATTCCCGTGACTACCTTAATCTTTCCTTTCCCTATTCTCACAAAGTATCAATGTTCTTCCCAAGCCCAACAATACTGACCAACCTCTTCACCATTCAGCTTCCTTAATCACGCCGCAACTATCTACTCGATCCTAGTCTTCTTTCCTCCAGTCGCAGGCTGTCCACTGACACCCGGAAAGCTCGCTTCTTGCCAGCTGCCTTTGCGGTCTTCGAGTTGTCGCTAGGCTCTTCCTCATCCTCTGAGCCCACGGCATCAGCGAGACCAATGTTTCGAGGTAAGGCAATGGGGCCCACGCTGCGAGGAATGGTGGGTAGTTGTCGGCATCGATGTGGATCCCCCGGTGAGCTTCACCTTGCATTCTTAACCTTGGGGATCCCCTCTTTTTCAATCTCACACCAACACCATCCTCCTCAGCCTCATACTTCTCCCAACGCATTCCGACTCTCCATAACCATTCGCGCCCAGTCTCCCTGGCTCTCTGCTAACCAGAGATTCGCTTGCTTCTTTCCGCTTGTTCGCGCGCTCACTTTTCGTCGCTATCTGGGGTCACTCGTTCTCCTGCCGCTGTGTTCATCTGTGTTGGCAGCTCCCAAATGCAGGTTACCTTACTCCATTATCCTTAGTGAGGAACTTGATCAAGTCAAAGCTAACCAAACAAAGGCATCATTGCATTCACTGTCTTGAGCATTCTGCCCGGTGGGTGCCTTCAGATGCTTCACAAAGCGATGATATTGTACCTTACGGCTGCTCGTGGACCAGTTGCGCACTGCGCGGTAAAGGCAAGCCGATGTTCATAACTATACACCGTGATCAGTTCATTTGGCTGACTGCTCAATCTACAGATGGCTCCAAGGGGTGTGATGAGTGTGACGAAAGCGACAGCTGGGAACCAGTAGGTTTTGTCTGTCTCTACCCCGGTCAGCCGCTAATATTGTGTAGCTGTCGAATAAGAACGTTCGCCTCCTTGACAGCTTCCACGCTCATCAACGATGTGACTGGATAGGCGACTCAGAATTCTTGAGAGACTCGGTAAGGAAAGAGATAGCAGCACCGGTGCTGGCGTCTAGCTGATTCCGCTCAGTTCATCGTTGAATTCCGTCGTAAGATCGACCGCGCCTTGACCCAACTCAAGGCAGCCACCGTTGCTCCGACCACCACAAACAGCGGTACAGGTACCGAGCGCGACCACGCCATCGAGGCGTTGCGGGTTCAAACTGAATTCACCAATTCCCTGCGCGGAATACTCGAGACTCTGCGACATCGTGGCTCATCTTGTGGCACCATGGCCGCTGATTCAGAAGATGAGGGACCTGCCAATGACCCCAAGACTGGCAGTAAGCGATCTGCCTCCAGTGGCAATAGAAAGGCGGCAGAAAATGGCGGGAAGAAACCCAGGACCGAATAGTTACCCACGGAGGTGTATTTCAGGCTCATCGAGTTCCCAAAGCGATGTCATTGACTTCGTTGAATGAAATCATTAGTAGGTAATGGATGAAGATCAGGCGAACAGTGCAACATCGACAAACACCAGTCCAGGATGATTATTGAACGACCTCTCGGTCCAGTCTACCAGTGGCAGTCTTGAGAGGATTCATCATTACCTACCAGTGGCAGCAATAAACTATTATTCAAACACAAGGCCTTGATCTCTACCTTTCTCTGATGTTTATCATGTCAAACCTCATTCCTGTTCTCACAACAAATCTCACCTTCATATCAAAACATCCACCCCTATCCAGATCAAGACACTCATAACACATCAAGACACTCAAGATACATCACAACTTCACCGCCATCATGTCTGACGTCCATGATGTCGCTCCCAACGATGAAGTGGCCTCTAACACTTCCTCTATGGTAGCTGAGTCCGGCAGATCCGACATTGACGAGCCTTCATCTACTACACCCACCAACGAAGGCGAGTCAAGCACTACCTCTCAACCCGATCTCACCGTCATCCGCGCACCACGAATCGTTAAGATCCATGTCGCCGGAGAACTTCGCCTTATCGGTATTCTCGACCCTCTCGACAGAGCCCACGGCTACTACTTCGACAACCCCCACGACGAAGTCCTCGTCCGCAACGTGATGGCCCACTCCAACCTCGCCGTCCAAGCTGTCATCTTCCAAGGCGAGCGCAGCGTAGGTAACCACGTTGCTCGCAAACTGCCTTCCCTCTACCCCGGCCGCCCTGTTAGAGAATTCCACTTCAACCTGCCCTTCCGTGTTGCTAGCCCTGCTGCTTTTAGACAGCTGAAGCTCCCTCTTGGTTTTCGTCGTTGCTTCTTGGGACTGAAGCCTTCGGGTACGGTTGTGCATAAGTTGGCTAAAGATGCGGACTGTCCCCCGAAATTGGTCAAGCGGTATAATCGGATCTTCCAGGCTTGGAAGGACAAGAATGGTGCGCTTCCGGACGGACAGTGTGATGTTGCACTGATGGCGTGGCCGCGTATGGCGCATTGTGCTGGTGGAATGTCCTTAGAGTTTGTCCAGGAGCTCGAGGCTGATTCTCTTGGAGGCACTGACGTGGTCATGTGGTGAATGGGATTTGGAAACTCTGAACTGGTTGAGATTTGGGTATTCTTGTTGATACGACCATGGCTGTTTGATCTCACCAGAGAGTAGATGTCTGAGGGAGTGGATGAATTGGGTATTGGCACTTTTGTAAGGTTGGATACCTGATACCACCTGTAGCTGAACAAGTCAAGTGTGTACATCTGGATGAGTCAGTGAACATATACTGTTGACCACTAGATAGCTCAATTAGAGACCCTCCCTCCATTGATTTCCCCCGATCTTGTTTGAATCGTCTCTCAAGCTGAACATGACTTGGGACGCAATGACTCTGATGACCAGGAACTCTAACTTCCTCGCGGTCATACAAGCTCTCAGCCACAAGTCTTAGCTGCAAGTCAAACATCCTGCTCTCGACTTCAACTTGGCATTGAGGATGGAGGTCATAAGTTTCACTACCTGGGCTCCTTGATAGGCCTCAAGTAACCGTGTTGTGGAAGGTGTACCAGCTTCGCGACGTCTCAGAACAGTGAGTAAATCACAAAGGTCACGTCGAACATCAAGTCGCATAAGCATGAAGTGCTCGCAGCTCGAGAGGAATTGATCACTAGACTAAGAAACAGATTGGTACTTTGACAATGTTGCCGAAAGACACACAATTCTATCCCATCCGTGACCTCTCACTCACAAGATGAAAACAACAAAAGCACACACTTCCTCGTTGCTCTCAAGCATCGGTGCGACTCGTGTTGTGTCTGCATGGTTGTCCTTCCTACCGAATGGCGCCACCCTCCATGCTGTGTTCATTTAGTCCACTTCATCTTCAACAGCACCATCAGAGTTGACGCCGCGAGCCACCAATTCATAAGAAGCGATGTCGACGCCCGTGTCTTCTCGGCTCAACTCGGCCTGCCCCTTCTCCGCTTTGAGAGAATTAGCCATCTCGCGGATAGCCTTAATGCCCTCTTCAATCAGTTCGGATTGAAGCTTTTGCTGGCTGCGGATGAAGAGAAAATGGGCCTCCACGTTGGCGAGTCTGTTCTCCATCTTTTCACGTTCAGAAATGGGAGTGGGAGCGGACGGCTCGGTTGTTCGCGCGATGGCCTATCTCGGATAAGCTTTTGTTTGTGCTCGCCGCAAATACTTACATGGTCGTCAGGTTCACACTTCTCGTCTTCAGGCTCATCTTGGTCCTCGTCTCCAAGATCAACACGATCGGCAAGGCCAGACGCAATGAAAAGAAGCTCCTGCTCTTCCTCGCTCTTGTTGGAAGGATAGATGATCTTGTCAGCGGGGAACTCGACGTCCCAAAACGAAGACAACTAGTCTCGGTAGGGGCGAAGTTCCTCGTGGTCAGGTCCGTAGACGGATGCGAGGAAGAACCAGGCTGGATAGTGGATGCGTATGGCACGAGGATTCGTCTGATAAACCCTCAGAGTCTTGTAGGCAGAACAAAGGGTGATGTGCGCCGCGACACTTGAGCTCATTCCCCGAAGCTCACCCCGAACGAAGAGAGCAAGGTTGTTTGCAAGCAGGACGCTCATATCCTTGGTCACTTGGGCGAAGTTCTTGCTGATTGAGGAGATGATTCTCTGCATGGTGGGGTTCTGGTACTCTGGGTTTTTCTTTTGACGCTCCATGTCGGCTTGAAACCTTTCGGCAGAGCCAGGGCAACTGATGAGAGAAATAACCCCCATGATTAATTGAGTTTCTGCGAAGTTGAGCCAGTAAACACCTGCCCTTGGTCAAAATAGTTGGGTCGAAATAAATTACCTCTTTTTCCGTCGCTTATTTGTTGTGATGCTGAGGGATGAGGGTGAGAGGTGAGAGGTGGAGGAGATGATGCGGGAGTCAAGATGCAGATGTGAAGGTGGGGCATGGGAAGGCCTGGAGTTCAGAGGGCAGTCCCCGGGGGATAGAAGAATTGACCGGTCTTGTAAACTCGAGATCCACTCTCATCTTACTCTTAAGTCTTAGCATCATCCAACCCAAGACAGATTCCCATTCTCAGCCTCGATTAGTACGCCCAAGTTGAACGAACAACACGCATGATTGAACTCAAACTCAATGCCCAGTTCCCAATATTCTCAATTTCCTTTGTCTTGTCTTATCTTGTCTCATATCACATAAAAATCTATCAATCTATACCATATACATCTTCCCCCGAGAAATCAATCAGCGTAGCTTCATTCGCCACAAACTCCTCCTCCCAAGCAGACTTCTCCGAATGTCGTCTTTCTAAACCACGTTTTGATATCGGGAGTCTATCGCGCAGTGCGTCTTGTTTCGTGTCCTTTGTTAAATCGCCCGCTTTGGTCGTCATTCCTCGCTCAGCCGAGCTTATCTTTGTCGTCAGGCCTGGTTCCGCGTAGTCAACTCTCGTGGGGCTCTTGCTGTCGGCTAGGTCTTCTCTTGCATGGTAGGATTCTCCCTGCGTGTAGGCCGGTGAGGGTTCGTCGTCTTCGTCGTCGAGGGTCTTGGCGGGTCGTAGTTTGTCGGGTTTTGTGGTGATGGTTGTGTCTGGTACACGTTCACTAAATCATCAGCCTCTCATCGCTGAACATTGGAGTGCACAACTTACCTGTTTACACGCCAGTACGGCGACGCCTCCAACAATTCCAAATCCACAATCCCCTCCGCATCCAAAATCTTGGGGATGACATGTTCACGACCAACTGGTATGTTCAAAATACTTCGTACAAGGCTGACAGCCTGTTCAGGCACAGAACCTGTGACGTTCGTCTCGGGGTCGGTCATGATCCACTCGAGCAGCCGACGGGGGAGCACTGTCTGTTTCAGGATTTCCCAATTCTCATCGTCGGCGTACACGGTGAAGCCGACTGTGTCTTTGATGTCGAGGCCGCCCATGGGGTTGACGGCGGTGATGAAGGCGCTGCCGGAGCGGTAGATCAGTTGTGATTGGAAGCCCGACGCGAGGCGGACTTCGGAGTGTTCGAGGGTTTCGCGGAGCCAGGATGTTGCTTTTGGGGTTGTTGTTCGGGGGCTTTTGAAGTGAACGGCGATGCTAACAAGGTCAGTGAGGGCAGAGTTTGAGGGGAATGAGGGACGCACCGGAGAAGTTGGTCGGCTTTTGAGGAGAGCTCGTAGGGGAGTTCGATTGATTTGAAGTTCTCATCGGCTGGGCCTTGATCTTCAACGTGTTTTGAGAGATACCGTGAATCGAGACCAGCCCACACGAGCAAGTTGTCAAGCATCCAAACAGTCTTGGGATCAAAATCCAACAGATTCAGTTTCCCTATGAAAGCTTCCTTCAAGTTCTGTCGATCCGCAACAGAAAACTCCATCGTCGAAGCACACAACAACACGCCATCCGCCGTCGATACAGGAAAGACATTACTACTCGCGAACCGCTCTTTATCAAAGATGTGACCAAACTCTGGTATCCGTTGACTCACGGCAACGAGAAGACCTCTAGCTGTGTTGTCGCGCGAACAATCGGGACTCAATGATGAGACGTTCATGAGGGTGTCGAAGATCAGACCGGAGTCGTTCTGTTTCACGTCGAGGAAGTTGACGAAGAAGTCGTGGAGTTCGGGGTAGTGTTTGCTCAGGTCGTTGATGTCAGGGCTCTCGAGTTTCGGTGACCATGTGCAGTCGGCGGCGTTGAGCCATGTCACGGCTTCACCCGGTGCGATGGCGATGATGGCTTTTTCAGCGAACGCAAGTCTGGTCATGTCAGCAGTGAGATTTCTTGAGGTGAGGTTACTCACTTGAGATCTGCCGCATCGTCCGGTGAGAGATCCAGTCTCATCTTATCCAGGGCCCGATACAACTCATCCGTCAACCAAAGATCCGCAGGGTCGAGTTCCGCATCAAAGTCGCGCTTCTCCAAGACATCGACGATGGTTCGGTAGCTCGCATTCTGAAGTCGTAGCGTCTGTGTGTAAAACTCTCGTAATGACACGAGCTCCGACTTGCTGGCGTCCCAATCTGACGGCACGGGAAAGACTGGCGACTTTGAAAGTGTGCTGGATATCTCGCATGTGTCTTCCAACAAGCATTCGCTGAGCGGTCTCCATATTGGATGGACATAGACTAGCTGCTCTTTCTCAAACGTGTTCCTGGTCGCGTGAGCATGTCATCAAGAATTTGAGGAGTATACATACCTGACTTTTTGTTGACTCGCTGCAGGATCTTTGGAGTCTTCACACTCTGCTTGTATCCGAAGGTAGAGCTCCAGAATGCGACGGGGAAATTCAACTGTTGACGCTTTCGTTCGTCGTATCCGCACCAGCATCTCGAGAAAGAAATCTAGATCATCATGATACTTGGCAAACGCCCTCAGACACCTCCACTGCCCAAACCCCCCCTCAGATCGTATCGGCGGATCAAGTCTGAGAAACGGAAAGGGCTCTCCTTCCAGCATATATCGATTCCGGAGGTAGTGCAGCTTGGGCAGCGGGATATACGAGTTCCCCAGGGGTCTGTACTTTCCATCCTGGCAGAGCACGCGAATGGCCTTGATGTCGAACATGGAGTCTGGATTCTCCTTGGCGTAGATCTTGTCCCTCTTCCAGGCCTGCTGGAGATAGTTGAGGAACTCCTCCGGGTGCTGCTTGCTCATCTCGATGCATTTGGGCGCTACGGAACGACCCCGCTCGCTGAACTCGAAGAGCCGGGGCTCTGAGGCTCCGAAGCCTCCATAGCTCCTGGAAGAAGTGCTGCTGGTGTCTCCACGATCGCCACGCAGTAATTGCATCGGAAGCGACTGAAGTGTGTTTTGTTATTTTCGTCTAGGTGAAAGGGGACTCCCCAGATTTAGAGATCTGGAGTCGGGTTGCAAGCAAGCAAGGAGACTCACTCACTCACCGACAAAGTACCTAGCCTTTGACGTGGCATTCAGTGGGGTCCGTTACAGGGGGGGGGGGGCGGAAAAGACTAAATTCCGGTGCACCAGCCACCAATCAGAATGTCGCCCTGCTCAATTTTCATCGCCTTATCGTGGAATGGTCTCCGCAATCAGCAGCAATTGTTGTTGTCAATTCTGCCAAATCGCTCAGACGCGGAGAGAAAGACGTGACTTGGGCATTCGCTACGTCATTTCCGTGAAAAGCATGATTGGTTTGCCCCTGACTTACCCTGTAACTCTCGGAAGCAGATTTGTCAGCCTCTATGATGTGACATTTACAGTCGACATAAAATCTGATTAAAATTTCTTCAATCGTGACAGAACTTTAAATATTTTTCTTGAGGATCAGCAGGAGACAGGGGACTCTAGCGTACGACTAGGGTAGATCCGGGACACCACTAGTCAACACAAGCTTCGGTATAGGGTGAGTGTCAGTTTCATCACATTGTCAAGGTCAATTACGAGGCAAGTTCAAATATGAAGAGGATGATGAATGCGTGTAAACAATTGTATCGAGGTAAAAGCGAAGTTGAATGATTGATGTATGTCAATACCAACAGTTCCCTCAAAGCTTTGCTCAAAACTTTTCGTATCCAGTCGAATTATCGAGATTATGTTCATCTCACTTGTTTTATAAACCTCTTCCTGGTCTTTTTCACGTCACTTCACCCAAGACTCACATCAACGATCAAAAACCATAAGCGATATACATTCAATAATCGTGAGTGTAAAATTGACTCAGTTTTATTGACACTTTCTCATCGCTGATTCATTTTTCACTGATCATATTTTCACGACGTGTTAAAGCACCCGGCAATCTTTCCCCGAAATTAACCGGAGTTCGGCCACCACGGGCTCGTCCGCGTCTCAAACACAATCCTACGTACGTAGTGTACAGCTACCAAACTCGCACGAGCCATCATCGTTCATTCACTTTTATAGATATACATCTTATTGCATGTTTGTACACTCCTGCGCCAGGCTGCGCTCCGTTACCGACAAGTGAAATCTCCAGTCAAGCTGACATTCAAACAGTTCATCCATTTCAGTTCCTGACTGAATGGCGATCACAGTCTGTCGCGCAACTTCGAGAAGAACAACGTTATCCTAGTCCTTGGACTGAACGTTACCGCTCAACATGATGCACCATACGACGCGTTGGACCCCAAACTTCCCTCAAGTATTCGGTGTTACAAGATTGGGCTTGAAGCCTTCTCATCCCATGACCGACACACAACAGCATTGACATTCGAGATTCTGAAATCGACGAAGCCGGCGCAGTAGGTAGCAGCCGAATCACCAGACATCGACCGGCGTTGGCCAGTAGGCAGGCGCCCTCATTTGGCCGACCTTGTCAACAAAGGTCAACGAACTTTCATTTTGTGCCTGTAACGATTCATCAACCGCCGCGAACCCCTTTGCTATCAGGTCTTTCACGGAACCTTGGAAGTCAGCAATAGCCGTTCCTTCAGCAGGCCTCTACCCACCGAACAGCAACCGCCAATGGGGCGTGAGAGATGAGATGTTACCGAGCAAACGTCGCGCCCGATCTGACTATTGCTTGACACAAGAGAACCACGGTACGGGAAAGTCAACGTCGGACGGCGCGCGAGTCGACAACACTCAAGCCAAAGTTGGTCAGCCAGTCTCGTATCTGGTACACTTCAAGGAATGAATATCCAAGCTTTCGCGCCAACTGAGCCTGAAATTGCCCAGTATCAGGCTCTATCGTCTCCGCTTTTTGTCACCTACCCATCGTTTCACGCATCTTAGCTTCGAAATCCTCGATATCGGCATTCATCAAGCATGGTACCGATGGCGAAACAGCTGCCATGAAGCTGGTCCATGCATACGACGGAACTCGCAAACTCATCGAGATTGATCTCAGCCACGACGTCATGAATGTACAGTCACGAAAAGATTTTACTTTCATCCCCGATCATGGGAAGATGACATGGTTGACTCGCTGTCAGTACCCCGAATCAGCGACCGAGCTTGCTCACATCGCAACTTTGAGTACACCACCAGAGACGAAACCTATATGCCACCTGCTGTCCATCAACCTTCGACTTTCACCAATGAACTCCAAAAACACACCCTTCTTGCCTCTATTTCAGCTTCTCACTTCGCCTCCCTGAGGGTACCCGAAATCTCGCCCTTCGGATGTTTTGGTGTTCTTCTGTTTGAGATGACACCTCGCGCTTGAACCCTTGGGCCTCGCGGCTTCAGTCAGGATGATATCACCTATCAATGCTAGACAACGATAGGAGCAGCGCTGGTAAGCCTAGAAGGTGGCAGAACATATAAGAAGTTGCGGCGAACCTAGCCACGCCGCGCCAGCTAATCCCATGACATGTCAGAAGTCAACAGGAGGCGCAACGCTTGGCTCCCCCCGTTTGTACGAAACTTTTTGGGATCACTCCAATCTCGACCCGTAACAATTTCCCAACTACCGCCTCTACCCAGAAACCGATCCTGAGGACTATGTGATGGCATTGTGAGAGGTGCATGGTCGAGAGTACCAGACCATCAAGCGCCCTCCCTGCGCCCTCCAGATGAAACCAGTCGACCTTCTCGTTGGGGCTGCATTCAGCAGAGGCAGCAGCCAAGCGACATCACTGGTCAATCCCCCAACTCCCTATCTGAAGGACAAGTCAAGGAAAGTCAGCAGCAGCTCCCCCTCTCTTCTGGTCCAGGGCAGAGGAAGACACGTGAAAGCACTATTGTAAGTTGTCTTGAGATCTACTTTGTCACCAATAACGACTCAGTCACTCAGACCTTACCCGGAGAACGACCAGACTCCTGCTCCAGATACTGCGGTGGCCATTCGGAGTAGGTCATGAAATGACACAAGATGGTAACCCTTCATCACACGAGTTTGCCGAATACCCAGAAAATTGGAAAATGAGCAACGCAAGGAAGCCATGAAGGAGGCTGAGCAGACATCAATGGCATCGGTACGGCTAGATCAAGTAATTCCGTAATAACAGGTCAAGGTGGAGAGGATGAACGTCATGAAATTGTTGCTCAAGAGGGGTTATCTCAGTTTCAGCTATTATTTATGATGGCTGCTACGGTACAAATTCAACGACCATCAATGAAAAGACACAGGGAAACTAAAAAAAAAAACCAGTCTGACAATGCAAAGAAACTAATCATTCTCATTCGCATCAACTGCTTCTTCTTCACCAGGGTAAATTATTCGCCATCTCATGTCACCCGCACCTCGACCGACGTTTAGCCATCCCGGCCCGTCATCGCGGATGGTCTGCCCACATGCTTACTACCAGATTAGGAGATACCGCAAGCACGCTTAACCACCTTAAGCTTAGATCTCCACATCCCCTTGGCGTGTCAATCCAAAAGTGGTAGAAGCGCCAACTTCCCCAGACACAGTCCCCGAATATAAACAAGACTGTCTCCCCATCTTCAACTTTCGGTCGTCACAGTTTCAACAATGGCGACAGTTACGCAAACTCATACGAGGTCTGAGACCTTTGAGCTTCGCAGCGCACCCAACCCGACGCGGGGTGTACTCGATGACGCTGAACCTCCGCATTCATCGAAACCAAGCACCGCTGAACTACTCAAGATTTCGAGCGCTGGATTCAGTTTCTTTGTCGCGGGCGTTAACGATGGAAGTATCGGCGCTTTAGTCCCCCACATTATTCGAGATTACAATGTCACCACTGCAATTGTCTCCTCAGTGTAAGCAGCCAGCTTCTCGACCCAACTCAACTCTTACTGACCATGGCAGTTACGGCGCGAACTTTATGGGCTGGTTCTCCGGCGCTTTCTCCAACACCCACCTCTGCCAAGTCTTTGACCTCGGATCAATGCTCACACTGGGTGCCGTCCTGCAAGTCATCGCTCACGCGCTCCGATCCTGGAAACCGCCTTTTCCGCTTTTCACCATCACCTTCTGGCTCGCGAGCCTTGGCCAAGCATATCAAGACACACACGGGAATACATACGCCTCTGGAATGAAGGGCTCTCATCGGTGGCTGGCGTTCATTCACGCGATGTACATGGCTGGATGTCTTGTCGGACCTTTCGTCGCGACCGGTGTTGCTTCTGCTGGAAGTACGTCAAGATGGTATTTGTTTTACACTTTCCCACTTGGCATTGGTGTTTTCAATGTCGCCTTCGTGGTATACGCGTTTTGGGACACTCTGAGATTGAAGAGAAAACAGCCGCCGACGGAACGGACTCTCGAGGCTGATGAATCGCCCGCATCGCGAAACGAGGATGCATTCTCGTTGATCAAGGAGACTTCCAAGAATAAGAACTTCTGGCTCATAAGTCTCTTCTTCTTCTTCTATATCGGCGCAGTGCTTACAGCGAGTGGATGGGTTGTCGAATACTTGGTCGAGGTTCGCAACGGGGACATCAATCAAATGGGTTTTGTACCGGCTGGTTTCAGTGGAGGATCACTCCTTGGGAGACTGTTCCTTGCCGAACCCATTCATCGATTCGGGGTTCGTCCAATGATCTTTGCTTTCACGATTCTAAGCATCGGACTGCAAGTTTTATTTTGGCTGTGAGTCTTGCTTCGTGATTGACAAGATCGAGCTGACATTTACAGGGTTCCCAACATCATCGCCGCTTGCATCGCCATCAGTTTGCTCGGCCTCTTCATGGGACCATACTTTGCTGCAGTGCGCTCACTCCCCATCCTCAGAGTGCTCAACTAATCAGACCAGGGTATCTCCGTCGCCTCGAAATTGTTCAATCCTCGTATTCAATCGACAGCTTTGGCATTTGTCTTTGTCTTTGCGCAGCTTGGAGGTTGCCTATTCCCGATCATCACTGGTCTTATCGCCGCCAGCGCGGGAGTGTCGGTTCTCCAGCCTATTCTTTGTGCACTGCTGGTTGCTACAAGTGTTTCTTGGCTGTTTGTCCCGATGCCAAAGGAGGGCGACAATCCGACGCTGCATCAGGACTAAATATGGCAGGCACAGCAGAGGTTCACATTAGAGGAGGTTGAAAGATCTTGATTCTATCAGTGGATGGGGAGAGCGGAGCTCCTTATATATATACAGAGCGTCTAACACTTGTCAGGGAAGCTAGACCGACCAGGGCTACCCTATCTTTTAACACTAATCGAACCTCTTGAGTCCCGGGAAAGGAGCAGTACTCTACTGCTTTGGGGAGTCCTCCATCTTGTGGTGCTGGTCTGGCTGTTGGGGAACATCGCTGATCGCAGCGTGGTGAATGGACCTTTTTGCGAGGGCTTTGCGGATCTTGTCGTGGTAGTCTTTGTCACCTGGGGTTAGAAAAGAGATTTCAGAGACACGAAAATTTGCTTTGCACCATCCGACCAAACCCAGTCGCAGGTCCAAGGCCTCGTGGAGCGACGCCTGATTCAGGAATGCTTCGCAACACCAGGTAGCTAGCTCCCGACTTGACATGTCGCGGTGTCTGTTTAAGTATGTGTACATAATATTGAGCTGTGCCAAATGATCCGGCAATTGTGACGCGTCGTCTGCATGTTGTGTCTCGTGTGGTTTGAGGATGATGGGGTTCTTCACACTGGCGAGAGCAGCGATGTCGATGAGTTCAGACAGGCAGCCCAGTCTGATGGCCTCCTCGAATGCGTTGTGCCAGGTGAGATCAATAAAAAGCGTAGCGGCAGCCTTGCCAGCTCGAGTGACGGTTCCGTTTTCGTCGATGAGACTCCTGCGTACGACACTTAGAAGGGGAGGGAGATATGCAATGTCTGGAGGCTTACATCGCTTTGAGATCCTCTAGCCCACGGAGATAGACTTCCTCTTGCTGAGGATCGAGGAAGTCGAAAGTACCGACAGAGCCAATCCCTGCACTCTTCAAAGCTAACATGGCGGTTGTGAAGCAGTCTTTCAGAAGACTGGGAGGCGAGACCTCGAGTAGGGTCTCATCATATGTCTTCATCGTGTATAGGCGGTAACAGAGCCCTGGTTGACTTCGTCCGGCGCATGCAGCTCTCTGGTCGGCGGATGATTTGGAGATTGGCGCAGCTTGGATGGTGTGCATTTTAACGCGAGGGTTAAATACCGACTCCATCTCGACACCACAGTCTACAGCAGAGATTAGCTTCTCAACACCGATGAGGATATCCATTGACTTACCAACGACATAGACAATGCCATCGACAGCGACATTACTTTCGGCAATGCTGGTAGTAATAACGCACCTGCGCTTCTCACCAGAACAAAGGGCTTTCGCCTTTTCTGCCTCAGACAGTCTCCCATGCAATGGGAAAGTCTCCATATCTGGGATAGCGCCACGCAGCTTCTTGACCGCACGGTTAACTTGGGGTTTAGATGCCAAGAAGACAAGGATATCACCTGGGTCTTCGGTCTCATGAATTTGTCGCACTAAGTGAAAAGCCGTATCGCAATAGTCGGGGTCAGCTTCGTTAATGTATTGGATCTGAACCGGGAATGAACACCTTTCGATTTTGAAGATTTGCGGAACGTTGAAGTAACTAGCGGACTTTTCGGACTCGGCTGCTGACATGATGACGACTTTGAGGTCGGAACGGAGAGCGAGGGCTTTCTTGAGTAGAGCAAGGAGAGGATCGACGTTTATTGTTTGCTCGTTGAGATCAAGGATGAGGCATGACTGGAAAGATTTGTTAGTACTGGACAAATCGGAGCTGGCATACTCGACACTTACACAGCCGACCATTGTAGGATTGTTCCCAATTTGCTGGAGAAGCATCCCATCTGTCACGAACTTCAATCGGGTCTGTTTGCGGGTCTTGTTGTACTTCCGATACTGAACACCAACCTGTTCACCGAACGTAACTTCGAGCTCTGCTGAGACGCGCTCACCCAACTCTCTGGCTGCGTCAGGGCTAGGTTGAGTGCAGACAACCTGCAGGCCTTTGTCGAGTTCGAGGTACAGGATTCGCTTCGTGAGCTGTATCGAGTCTCCGGAGCCTGTCTCAGCGGCAACGACCACCACCTGCACTTCATTAGTCACGAATCGTAATGGAGGGCATTTGTAGGTGTAGTTACCTGGTTGTCTTTGTAAAGTCTGAGGAACTTGTTGAAAATCTCTACCTGCATGATGGGCAAATCGCGTTGATGGCTCAGTGTTTCGAAGTAGCTGTGAGATCGGTTCTCGCCGGGGCGAAGGGGATTCCCTGTCGCAACTTCGTATTTGAGGACAGACTTGAGCATAGCTTGCTCCTCGGTCGGGGGTGCCATGATTGAGAGTGAAGCGCTTCTTGGAGCTGATTGTGATGGTAATTGTGATGGTAATCGTGATAGCAATGGTGATAGCAACTGTGATAGCAATTGTGTTAAGTTGAGATTCGAGAGAGAAGAGAGACTTGCCTTGTAGGCTCGAGTTAGAAGTGGTCCTACACGTACCCACTCGCTGTGTGGGAGTGGAAGGAGTGCCCGGAGTTGAGGTGACACAAGGAAATGCCAGCCCCGACTTTGCTTACCAAACCCGTTCTGGAATTTCCAACAAACTGGGAGTAGCGATCTTGGACTTCTCAAGAATTGCATCAAATCCCAAGGTCAACAAAACCTTCTGTATCATGCGACTCTCACTGATGAATGTCGATAGATTCTCTTCTTCACAAGCAAACGGAGCGCTCCCACTTGTCTAACCTCGCCCAGCCGAGCGGCCACTCAGGCCTTCATTTTGTACGAAAATTCCCTTGCACCTATACCTGCAACGTTTCACTGCAACACTCCGAAGAACCATGGATAATCGCAAGAGAATTTCGAATAGTTCTCCTTCATCTCATGCTATTGAGAACGATCGTGCAAAGCGCGTGAACACCGAAGGTTCATCCAACGCCGTCGCCTCTACAAAAGAACAAGATGATCATCGCAACATTCAGCGCACAGGGCCGTATCATAGCTATCAACCACGGATCACGAATGAACAGTGGCATGGCATAATCGGCCGCAAGATACCGCTGGACCACGGAAGCTTTGCGTACCACACTTCTGGCTGGAAAGCATTCGTCAATTCTATGGCAAAAGACATTAGTGAGGGACGCTCCGATATGTACGATGGCCATCGTGAGCTTTTTACAGTTTGTACCCGCGTCTTTCTATGTGCACCTATTTCTCTTTTCTCGCCTGTCTATGGTCTCTCTTGCGATGCGCCACTCTCAGATCAGACCCGGAGCAACGACACTGAGTCTCCTTGGTCGCAAACTTCATTACGTCAGTTGACGAAAATTATGACACATCCTGTCTTCCGGGGTGATATGAGCCATTTGGCTACCATCATCCAATATGCTATCATCCTGCGAACAGGCGATCGAAGGCCCTGGGTGATGGCTATTCACAAGCCATCGCGTGGAGGCAGGTTGGACCGGTTGCAACAACGCATCGTTGAACAGACGGGAGCCGATGGGATACTTCAACACACGTTACGGATCCTCCATCACTTTTCTGAACCGGTCCCTTTCACAGAAACATCTGTTCTTTCGGACGTGATGGGATCACTCGAATATATCATCAAACCCCCTTTACCAGGCACTTGTGGAACCCTTTACCACTTGAGTAACCCTATCTATCACGTCACAGCAACCGACATCAACAATGTCCAACTTGCGATTGACAACTGCAACTGGGATGGGATACCTCGATTTCCCAGTACAAGCCAGTGCTACAAGCTATTCATGGAGAGGCCTGAGAAGCTAGAGGGTGGGCCAGACTTCGACCAACTCGCTGACTTCTACTGTCGAGCATGGCACTTCGAAGAGAGGAGAGTCGCTAGGTCTATCGGCCTTTGACACTGAGGAGGGGGAGAACGGCCAGCATCGGGATACTCAAGGGTCTGGACAAAAGATCTGGTCGGAGTTTCAGCCAATGAAACACATTCTTCTGGACTTGCAAAGTGCATATTTTGAGAGCCAGGACTTTGTCGTCACTATCCTGAACTCTTGCGTCCAATTCCACGACGCGATCCTGCCTATTTGCCCGAGCAGAAGTGTGGTCATGTCTTTTCCGACGTGAGTGAGCTGTTGAGTTCCGGATATAGACCCGATCCGAACCCCTGTCATCAATTGCTCGGTGCGACCCAGAAGAGTGTGGTCATATAATTCTCGATGCGATCCTGCCTATTTACCCAGCAGAGGTGTGGTCATATCATTTGAACCTTGCACCATCCGCGTACACTGCAAGACAAACATGGCCAGGGAAGCAGAGAGGCATCAGAGGGAGAAGGAGTGGAGAGATCGGGAACAGGACGACTACCGTCTCTGGAGCAAAGAAAGAACTGTTATGTCTGGGTCCTATTCCACTAGCTATCGTAGAAATTCCTCTAACCGATCTCGCTCATGAGACATGAGCCTCCCATTGTCAATGTCCCCTATTCAGGTACTGGAGGTGACTTATGCACCGAAATATCAGAAAGATCTCAAGAAACCCCAAGCACTTTACCCTTTGTGACGTTTCAAATCACCTAATCATGCCTTCGCACTTTTAAACAATGGTGGGTTTCTTACGTGCAGCCCCGCGGCCACGGGATCATGGTCCTGGCGTCTGGCTTTCCTCCTCTTCGGGCTTTTGAAGGGTACATATACCAAGTATTCAGAATGATCTCACGGGGGTAGCGGTCAGGCGAGCCACACGCTAGGGTGGTGCAACGGTGTGCAAGGTTGACCTTGCACTCCGCTGGTGCTCTACGAGGTAGAGTTCTGCCCACGACGCCGCTACTCCCTTTTGGATCGCAGGTTCAAATCCCCGTTATCCTATTTTATGCACTCTTTTTGTTTTATAATTTCAAGTGGTGTAACTGTGGCTGGTATCACTATGGCATGATTGTAAAGACGCCCCTGAACAACACTTGTAATGAATGTATGGTGAATGTAATACTTTAGGGAATATTATAACCTTTTTTATTCTTATCATTGGGGTTTTCTCTATAAATTGTGCACAAAGCCCTCAGCGTGATCTTGCCCAACTTCTGGTCTGCTGGAAGTCATCCACAGAGCAGTCTGAGTATTTGTTAGAGAAGTTTCGGGCCGTTGATGCCATGAAAATCAAGGTGACACGGCGCTTCAGATAAGTGATAGCCGGCGCCAAGTTGCATCGGCCCTCGGACGGACGCGCGAGCCCAAAGAATAATGACATAATCTGCGTGCTCACCGTCGAGATGATCTGACTTCCTAGGTACTTCTGCCTGGGCTTATTCGAAGTCCTTGCTCGAATGACTGATAGGTCAGCCTCTGGTAGCCAATGCAACATTTGAAGCTCAAGATACCGTGCCAAAATCAACTGGCCTAAAGATCCACAAAGGTAGACTAAATTTACCTAAATATTTCTAAACATTAGGATAACTTACCTAAATGTTTTAGTCCCTTAGGATAATTGTCTTCAACCATTTTGCCTCCCTTGAGGTATATTGTGGAAGCTGTTTGCTATGGTGGGATGGGGGTGGGCTGGAATATCTACGGCTGAATCCCACTTCTGCTGCAGCTTGTCCACGGGTGTCTGCCATTTGTTTGCTCAAGCTACGTCACGGGATATCTCTGTACCACCAGACACGTAGCGCTCACTCGTTCGGTTGCCTGGCGCCTTGTGAAGAGATACTCTCACTTCTCAGCTATTCGTCACAGAATGCCCTCCTCTCGTGTATCCCCCTCCATCACAATCTCATATCTCCTCTTCACTTGCTCCCTCGTTTTCATTTACAACGCCGATCCCGCTTACATACCCATCTTGACCTTCTCTTTCGCCCTCCACGCCCTTTTCTGTCAGACTCTGGCCATCATCCTCGCCTCTCACTATGGACGAACTCATGGCACTTCTCATCGACCTCCCCCCAGAGGCCCGTCTGCGCAAGGTGGGATATCCCTCTGAAGCCGACCTCACCGACGCCTCAGCCTACCCATCTTGCCTTGTACCCGAAGCTATCACGTACGAGTTTAGTACGGCAGCCCACTTCGCGTTCCTCTTCAAGATCTGCAAGCGCAAGTGTGCTGAGAACCCCATCTGTATCTTTTCCCCCGTTCGTGGCCTTCGCGCTCAAACCCACGAACAGATCTGGGGCCATACCTTCTCTCTTGAGCTCAGCCGCCTCATGACGCACCCCGTTTTCGAGATGGAGGGTACCAACAACCTCACTCTGATCCTTCAGTATGCCGTCATCTGCCGTACTGATGATAGACGCCCTTGGAAGATGCCTCCCATCCCGGACGTCGACCCACTCAAGCAACTCCGCGGCGTGATGCAGTCATGCTCTGGACCTTTGACCACTCCCATCTCCGAGGTCTTCGCAAGTCACTGCACCAACGAGAGCCCCCCAAGCGGCATCAAGACTCGTGACATGAGCCCTACCGACCCTCACCTTCAGGGACAGAACGACGCCATCAAGGCCTACCTGACAGACCCGAGACACTTGATCTTTATGATGCTGCAGCTCGCCAAAGTCGTTCAAGAGGCTCCAAAGACAGAAGGCCCTTACATCACGACAGAGCGCGGCTTCGATGTGTACAGCGTGACCACGCTCGATCTTCAGAACATCCGCAAGGCCATCGGCGCTATGGAACGTCAATACGGTGAAGGAAATGAGGGAACTGAGGCGGATGATGCGAGTCTGGTTCATTTTCCCTTGGATCTCGCCTTATCCCGCTATGTGATGCATGCCCAACTTGAGGAGGTTGCTCCTCATGACTCAGACGAACTGTCTGATCTGATCGTGGAAGGGTGCATGAAGAGAGAGCGGGAGATCTTCGACACCATTCTTGGTCGTAACCGACAGTGAATATTTCTCATACTAGATATCTTTGAGAGTACCTCTTCCTTGAGGTTGGCGTCTGAAACTTGCCTATCCGCATATAATGGTTCGTTCATCCCTCCTCACGACCTTGAAAAGCACCAGCTAATGTTTCACCAAGTTTACCTCGATCACATGGGAATTCCGAGTTGTTTATGGCTATAGGCTTGGGTAGGTGCTGGATCGTACTCTATTGGATTTGATGTTGCGGTAGTCCAGAAGCTTGGGGTATTTGCAGTCAGATGACCAGATCATTCATGTGTAAAAGTCACTCGCAGATAGGAGCCATCCGTGGCACATGGAGGTTCCACGAAATCACTGATACACACTTGCTTCTTGTTGCGTGAGCCTTGAACCCTGTCCAACAATAAGTGTACATGGAAGCATCCTCTTATCTTTAGTTGAAGTATGACCGCAATCAATCATCGTTCAATTTGACGGCTGGCTCGACACTTCCGCCTTCTTGTGCTTCCGCATCATTGAATTTCATGCTCATGGCAACAAACATTCATTTCCTAATTCACAAGTACCCCATAAAATGATAGACAGCGTCGATTCATGACAACCACCCATGTTTGTGTTCGCAGTAGGGCCTCTCGCACTTGAGCATATCTACCCACTTCTGGTGATAGGCTCATCTAGAAGACGGTTCTTTTCTCTCTCAGCATCCCTGGACTGTCGGAGCTCCTCGATGAGCTCTGTCTTGCTATCCAATGCGACACGGAGGTGCATGATAGAATCCCTAAGCAGTTTGACTTCGGCTCGCAGGATTCTGTTCTGGACTTCGACAGCGCTCTCTCTGCCTTCGGCGGCTTCGGCTTTGATCATGGAGTCATCTTGTGCCTCGGCCTCGACCTTTCTCCTCTTTGGTCTTGTCATTGCTTTCGGTGGGTGACTCGCAGTCCTGAATTGTTGCGATGTGGATTGAGGGTAGTGAGCCTGAGGTGAATCTGGCCCTGGTTAGTCAAAGCCTTGCGACTTTGAGTAAAGCTTCGTGACATACAGTTTCTGAAAGACTGCGGGTCAAAGATTGGCTGCTTTGCTCCTTTCGCGTCGACCCGAGCCACCGCGAGTGGGCAAGGTCTGAGCTTGAGGGTTGAGAGAAGGAGTGCCGTGATGCGCAGCTCAGGTGACACATGTCCCGCCCCATGGAAGGCACCGCCAACTCTGAAGTGCTGTGCTTGTTTCCCCCAGCTCATTTCGGGGCAGGAGCTTCCTGAATGTCACAAGGACCATGCAGCGGTCCTTCGAATATCCTTCCTGATATCTTGTGTTGCCTCTTCTCCAAATCCAATTCAACCCTCAGCAACAACAATGTCAGTATCCCAACAACCGCTCCCCTTATCCGCATCACGACGCGCGCTACAGCATCGGACAGCTGCTAATCTTGTCAAAGATCGCCTTTTTTGTTCCATATCTCCATCTTCATCGCTACCGACACCATGTGAGCCTTCTACTACAAACAACCAGGTCTCTCACTGACCACTGCAGGCGCCCTGGCCTCTATAGCTGCGAGCCATGTCTCAAGAAAGCCATGTACTGGTTCCCCAGTAAGGAGGAACCAAAGAAGATCCCAAAGATGTGTATCGACGAGGAAGACTGTAAGTTGCGCATACTCTTCGGCTGTCACTGGATACTAGCGCTAACTTTCGGGCAGTCGAGAGAGAGGATTTTTATTGCGAGATCTGTGATGACGACATGGAGAAGGCATACGGGGACTGCGACGGAGTTAGTTTGAACCCATACCCATTGATATAGTTCTGGCGTGTGTTGACGAAATCATAGGGCACCCAGCGCATGGGAACTGTACTTGAACGCTTCATCAAGCACATCAGAGCCAATCGCCGCACCGCCCAGGAGGCGTATGACTCCGACCCAAAGACCCTTCGGCTTCGCAGAAAGGCTAGTCGAGCCATCGCGTCGTACTCGAACAGACCCGATGCCGACTCTATGAAGGACCATCGGGATGAGCACAAGCACGCCGTTGCTACCAACACCCTCTCAACTTTGATCGACATCAACAACAGTCTGCGGGTCATCGCCCAGTGCACACTCCACAAGAGTGGTTTGCGAGCTGGTATCAGCGACCTGCTTGAGATGCCCCCACGCTGTGGCCCCGAGAAGATGCCCGAGGAATGTCTTTGGGATGTCCCTTTGGACGAGGATGAGGAGGAGAACTGAAGTTGGGCAATATGATTACTTGGTATCGCTTGCAATGTGGTACGGGATCGGGATTATGCTGTAACTCTGCTATGCAATAGTTGCTTCGGAAGGTTTACATCATGAAGTAGAAGGAAACTTGTTCAAACCGCTTTCTGCTTTCCCTTTGTGATGTTCTGATCGGGTTCGTGCCGAGATCCCCCGAACTAGTTGAACCGTCGTAGGTCTCACTGAGTTAACAATCCAACTGGGGGTAACCATGTCAATTTCCACCAAGTTCACTCTACTGATTTAAGCCCTCGGCCACAAGTCTCAACTGCAAATAACACATCTAGCTCACACCTCCCACCACTCGTCCTGAACAGCAGACAAGCTTTTCTTGAATCATCTTCGTCGTTGACCAATAACCTCCAGTCAGTTCTGGTCAATACTGGAGGCGGCTGGACAAGAAAATCCACGCAATGTCTTCAGCGTACTCCACCAGCACGGGGGCGACCTTGAGGAGAAAGGAGAGGGTTGCCCCAGAGGCACTGGCGAGTGGACTGGCTGGTCGTCCGTGAGGGTCCCAGACGCTATTTGGGCCTCGTACAGCAACGTCTTGGGTCATGACTTCAATACCAGAAGTCTTGTTGCCCACCATTTCGACAAGCTCCAATAAGAGCGGAGCGGCGTAGGCGATCAAGACAATGCTCGTAGCCACGGAAACGACAAACACGATGGAGGCAAGTGCAACTGCCAACATGATATTGCGCAAAATCATGAAACCCCAAAACAACTTCGACTGATTCTGGGAGACACGCCGGTCATCCGGCTGGTTCTGTGCCTTGAGATCTTCAATCTCGCTGAGCAGGCGGTCCTGTGGATGGGCCATCAGGAGTGACCCGTCCCGGGCCGAAGGCATGTTGATCGATGGCAGGATCTGTTGGCCTGGTGGGAGGCGCATGATGACATCGGTTGAAGAGGGGTAGCTGCCTACATGTCGTCAGTCAAAGTCTTTTCTATCTTGGGGCGTGGCAGTCTTACTACCGAACGAAGGAACGGCAGGGCTCCACCAAATGTTGGCTTCATTAAGAAACGTTGCGAAGATGTTGGGGCTTGTCATCTGTGCTGAATGTCAGTTGGGGTTTGCAATCGAAGTTTGTCAACATGCACTTACCAGGAGAGGGTTCAGTACGACCGATAGGAGTCGTCGCTTGGTTGAGTCCATTGTTCGCGACACGGTTCTCAGGCTGTGCAGGACTATGTTAGCAAATTATCGCAACATGCTAGATGAATTTGTTGATGTCCATACAGTCTGCGGATGTGTCGCGGCTGTCTTCAGGAGTTTGTTGCTTTGACTCTCCATGGTTGCGGAGGGTCTCTCCGGCGACTCACAGAGCTGGTGGCCAACCTCGGGACACGATAGTGCATATTGCGTTCTCAAAGCTGAGGATATTTGGGGTTTCTTGGTGTGTTGGCTTGGTATATGTCGTGAAGATGTCATAAGCGTTATAAAAAATGATGGTTGTGGAAAGGATGAGAATTCAAGGGTGGTGGAGACCGGAATACGGAAAAGAGAGAGATGGGAATCCCGACTTCGGCCGTGCTTGTTTGGACGAGATCAGATGTCCGATGTCGGCTTTTGCTTCAACGATGAGTGCCAGTTGGCCTTGAAAAGAACTGGGACACACGAACGCGGTCGGCAAAACAAAATGAGGGTTGGCTGCCGAATTTAGAGCCAGAATGGAGAGAGGGAGGGCGATGTTAGCACGATTTGAAAAGTAGAGGTAAATTGCATCAGCGAGGAATCCAGAGTCATTTTCTGGCTCAAGACAGAGCCTCAATTTGTTTGTATCCTCAGGCTCCCTCAAGGAAGAATCGCCGAACTTGATGTGGCGCGCATATGCATTCTCATTTCACATCTTGCGAGTAAGTCACTATAGGGTGGTGCATCAAACGTTGGCGGGGTACTTTTGCTGAAATCGCGAGTTACGTCATAAGAAAGGGACATTGGGTCTTTGTATTATTCACTGAACGTGACCCCCTCTAGAGAAAAATCAGGGTTGTTTTCTCTTCCAAGTCTCTAACTCGTACCAAGGTACCTATATGAACCCCTCCACTGTCTTTGACAGCAGTGGGCATTCACAGTGAACCGACAGAACAGGGGGCAGCCCTGTCATTTTCCACCAATCATCTTACACAGATACGCAAGGCAAACTTAAGTCTCAGAGCACTCGTGCATGTATTGTGAATTGGATATGGCACGCTCAAAGACGCAGTTAATGATCTCTTGATCAAAACTACGTCTTCATCTTTCTTTCGCACTGCCTCAGATCATGCACACTTCCCTGTCCACCTTTGGTGAGGCTTTCAGGCACGGTTGCTTCACTGATGGAAAGCGGGGACTGTGGAGCGCAGTCTTTCTTAGTTCTTCAGCGCACTCAGTGCAGCTCAGTGCAGCTCAGTGCAGCTCAGTGCAGCTCAGCGCAGCTCAGCGCTGTACTGCTCGGTCATTGAATCATTTCGCCCGCCAGTGAATCAGACATCATTAATTCACAGCAAGACTGCTGCAAGCTACCAAAAGATGAGCCATATGGCCAGCAAGTATTTCTTGCCATACTTAGAGGCGCGTATTCTTTTCTTTTCCCACCATTCTTTTCATCCTGCTCTCATCTCAACCATTCTTCCAAGCACACGACAACATCTCCATCATGAGCAACGAAGAGACCCCAAGAGCTCTTGGAGACGACCAGACCCAAGTCGCCCCTACAGACGACCAAGAACCGACATTATATCACATGGGCCTCCCCGGATCATTCCTGGTGGTCGGCCAGTCACTCCGCCTTGTGGGCGCCATCGATGAGCAAGGAAATTTCAGGAGTCTGGCTTTGCAAACCTGCTATGGGCTACCAAGCCATCAACAAAAGGTCAGTGTACATGACTTAGCGGATGGTACTCAACAGATTGTTCTTATCGAAGGGGGAGACGAGGCCTTGAAGATGCTTTTGCTTGCTTATGAAGCTGCAGCAGGATTCTGCCGCGATGAGCGGCTTCGGTCTTTGGAGTATGAGGTGGTCGTGGAAGATGGACGGAACGGTGGTTCTTGAGCTGGTAGCGACAGGTAAGTTGATGGAATGCTCTTCGAAAACATGGCTAACAGTTTCAGTGATTCAGGTCCCATATCGCCGCTCTCTTCGACTTCCCCTTTTGTCGACGCTGGAATTGAGACGCCGTGTCCAGAGAGAACCGGCGCGACGACTGTCCGCTAGTGCAGATAGGAGGAGCATAAGATATCGATATTGTTTGGATGTATTTGAAGCATTGGGCGGGATACACGATTGCTGGAGACCAACTGGACGTAACGCTTGTCTGTTCATGGTACATTCGGTGTTAGTCACTATGGTTTGATCAGTCTTTTGGGAACTTCAATGAGCTAAGAAATGAAAAACTCCGAACTTACCCAATTGCGATGTTTGGGAATGTGAGACATGAGACAAGCCATCATACGCCTGATGCTACAGCGTTCTGTTCAATGATTTGGGACATCAAGTGACTGAGCTGTCGAAACTGATGACTCGATGTAATGTGAAAGTTGTGAATGGAAGAAGTTCCCCATAGCGTATACAAGGTGTCCTTTGCCAGAGAGCAAGCGCCCACAATGCCATTGACTCAAGACCCAGAATGCCCGTCGAGAAGTAGGTAGCTCTCAATCCGCTCACATGCTGTTCCATATCTCTCAATCAGAGAGAAATAACCAAAGACATAAGAATACAATTAGAAAAGCTATTCACAGAACGGTTGTCGGCACCCTGCCAAGATCGCTGCGGGGGCGGTCGAAACCCCAACCTCTGGCTCAAAACGTTTCATCCTCACTTAAGCGACGCCGTCAACCGACCACTCAGCACAAACAGGCTAAATCAACGTTTCGTATCGTTTCGTCTTTAATTTTCGAACCAATCACGCTTCAAATAATTGCAACCATATTTATAAGCTTCAAACGGTTCCTATTAATAGTAGAAACAGAACCGTTTCAGTGGCGATGAGACGGAGTAATGCGCTGGAAACAGAAGAGCTTCAGATGAGATGGGTTCTTGAGTGTAAGCGAGCGTTTCTTTAGTCCAGATGGGGAGGCGAAACGGTCGCGTGCTGGAATTAGAAGTGAGGTGGATGGCAAAGGCCTGGCTTTTGGCTCCCTCTCGAGGATGAAAGGTTTGAGGCTATTCTTATATTTCTTGGCTTCACGGAGGTGAGGACTATAAGTGTTGGACTGTCTTCTGTCTTCTCTTGCACTTTCATCATCTTGTACTCAGTCTTCATCCAACAACATTATCTGAATCGTTCAAAAGTTTATTTCTTGATACCCCGTACAAACACATCCCAAAATGCCTCTTCTTCGAAACATCCACAACCGACGAACAACACGTCAAAGACACATCAACCCTCACCGAATTCTCGCAACAAGCCTGCTCCTTCCTGCACTCGCACTAGCCGACGATGAGCCTACATCCTCAGCAGACCAAGTCTCCGAGCCCTTTGTCGATCAAGTGACAGGTCTCACAATGGAGCGCTTCTTCGGTGCCCGAACCTCTTTCGCCTTTGCCCTCGCCTTACCCGACGCCGCATCTGCAAACGGAACCGCAGGGTCATTCATTGGTCAACTACAATTCCCATTGGCGAATGGTGAGGGATGGGGTGCCGCTGGATTGACGGGAGATATGGAGGGAAACTTCATCCTCGCCGCGTGGCCTGACGGAAAGGGAGGTGTCATGGCTTCGTTTCGACAAGCGATTGATGAAGATAACCCGGCGGAAGTCAAAGGAAACTTCAAGGTTAGACCGATTCCAGATGGCGTCTCAGTCAACGAGACATCACTGTTGTACACATTCCTCTGTGAGAACTGTCTCGACAGCACATTGGGTCTCGGTCCCGAAGCTGCTGTTGGAAACGCGGTGATGGGCTGGGCGCTGTCTGAGAGGCCTCCGAGAGGTGACCCTTCAAACCCCGGTGCATTCCTTGGTTTCCACGAAAGAGGCTTCGGACCTTTCACTGCGCGACTGGCACAAGCGAAGACAGCGGGCTTCGATGCCGTTGCGGCCAAGGCGTTGGATCCAGTGGGTGACTCTGGAAGCGCTGTGGCGACGGTACCCAACGCGTTCCTGGACGGCGGTAGTGATGACGAGGATAGCGGTGATGAGGGAGCTGGAACGGGAGGTGCAGTCGGAGGCGGCAATGGTGGTGATGATGACTCTGGAGATGAGTCTGGGGATGAAGATGATGACTAGATGGAAGATAGAGTAGTTAGAATCCCCATTGCTTTCATAAGGTAGTTAGTTGTACATCATGGGTTGAGCCGGCGTCTATACTTAGTGTATTCCAAAACAAAGTTTTCCAAGAACCCTGACCTACCTTTACATCAGCGACATCGGTGGATGAGTACACCCAGATAAGTCGTGTGACGAGACTCCAGATTGTGGGGCGGGGCGCAAAAGGGAGATAAGGTAAGATCAGCAGCCTGTGATACGCTTATGAAAGCGAAATTTACGTTCGGACTTCCCGTCTCTTGTTCAATTCTACACTATGTAGGTCCATCCTTTCGGGCACCTGTAACAGCCTTTTCCCTGCGACGAGGTGGGGCTGTAGATCGTTGAACTCTGCCCTTGGCCACCTATGGCGTTGGTTGATACTTAAAGCTTATGGCGTCTCCACGAGACATATCAATTCAAAACTCTGAAAATCCCAATTAACTTCGACTTTTGGAAGACAATATGTGCATGACCTCAATATTAACAAGTTTCCCAATTAAACCTAGAATGACATGCTTTTGTGTTGACTCAATCTGTAACCTTATTTGCAGCTGCTGGGGTATATAAGAAGGCGTCCTGACCACCTATGGCCTTGGTGACAGAAGTTTTTTATTCTCATTCACATCTACTAAAGTTGAGTGTCCACAAGCAGCAGCCACCCGATCTTACACTTTCTCTCCTACACAGCCGTCAAAGAGGTAAAGGAGAAGGCCGTGATAGCTTCCAACCACTCGCGCACCATTCATCTACTTTCCAACATGTCTCAGCAAAAACGCTTTGAAGCGAACATTACAAAACATGAACGGGCTTGTGAAACCCTCCACGAGAAGTTCATGAAGCAGTTCAATGCTGAATCCGATAAAGCCTTCGGCCAAACATTGAAGGCTATCAGCAACGTTCTCAAGATAGAGCATACGATACTTTCGAGCAAAACGGAATCCATGTTTGAAGACCTTGAGAGAACCTCGCAAGAGATGCGAACTGGTTTCTACGACATCGCGCGACAGGCTCTGCAAAAGAAGGAACCAGGAACCGCCGCACTGCGAGAGGAATATGAAGCCAAACTAAAAGCCAAGGATGAAGAGATCAAGGCCCTGAAAGAGTCCGTACATGCTCCGTCCGTGACGGACCAAGACAAAGACGACATGATCGCCACAATCAAAGAGTTGAATCAAGCCCTTCGTGATCAACTCCAGGAACGAATGGAGCTATACGAGCTTAGAGAGGAGCAAACGGACCGAATGGCGGTCAAAGATAGAAGGGAGGTAGAAGAAATAGTGCGGAACAAGGAAGCCGAATTTCGAAAGGGTCTGCTCGAGGCGCACAAGAAGACCCAAGCGCAAGCAAGGGAAATCGCTCAGCTCTCTCAAAAGGTCAAAGAAGATGCCGTGATGATCAAACATCTAAGCGAAGGCATCGAGGAGCTATCAGGAGATAGAGTAATGTTGGAAAACGAACTGAAGGGCAAGATCAGCGAGATCGCTGAACTGAAACAGCAGAGAGGTGTTTAAACCTTAAGGGCTGGTCTAAGGGACTCCACGATGCTACTTGGAGTTAGGAATTACGATTTAGGGTACATTAAAATATTCCAGAGAAGATGAATTCAAAAGAATGTGGAAGCTGAAGCGAAAGTGATATCATTTTGTCCTGGCGTCCTGTCCCTGTCTTTGATTGCTTCATCTCAACGAAACTTGAAGTCTCACACTTAACCAAGAACCTTGTTGATCTAAAAGTTAGAGCTTTACTGATCGATAACATTGTCATTTCCTTGATGACGAAGACTCAGAGATGGTTAAAGTAACATAATCACCATTTGGTGTTCGCTCAGACATGGAACGTAAATTGAATGAGAACGCGGTGATGATTCCTGATTGGCCTTGGATTTCCCTATCAGACATAGCTGCCTAGAGTTCCGCTATCTTACTGACCATGTGTTGGTATGGGATAATTACGGCCTACATGGTTAAGCTTTAGCCTTTAGGCTACGAACATAGAGACCATGTGTTGCACATCAACACAAACATTGCAGTCAACTATTCCAGGGAGCGATCATGATTATATTCTTGATATAGTCGTATGATACCACAGACCACCTCAGACGCCAGTCCAATCATACAGTCGCTTCGGACGGCCAGGATGACGGCTAGACAATCGTGAGAGAGGCTCAACCGCCTCATGATCACCTCAATTCTTGCCCACAACCTCATCCCCTTCCTATTCCTCTTCCTCGCTTTCCTGCTCCGACTCCTCATCGTTCGTACTTTCTGGCTCCTCTGGACTGAGCTCAACCAATTCGCCCGGCATATCCATAAAAGCATATTTCATAATGCGCGAGCGAGAGGCGTATGCGCTAAGCCCAGTATCGACGTCCTCTGCCTGCTTGCTTTTCGCTTCACGCACACCACCCTGTCCACCCACAGACCCGCCACCAGCACGTCCTGACGGCTCAGCGGCTGAGTCCCTAGGATTGACTGGAAGGATGGCCGATTCTTGTTGGCGAGAAGAGGGCTCACCAGCTGTCTCTCTGGGATCGACCGGAGGGAGTGCCAGTTGTTGCTGACGAGATGAGGGCCCCGCAACAGTCGGTCGGGGTCGGAGGCGGGTTGAAGCCGATTGCGGTATCTCTGACAAGTCGGGAACCTCGGGTAGGCCCTCGAAGAGGTTGCAAAGAGTGTTGCCAACTCGGCGTTTCTTTGCTTCGACAGCTTCCAAGACGGTGACATTTGTATCGAACAAAACACCCTGAACGGTTTTGTGGATATTTGGATCGCTTGTTTCGAACGACCTCAGCACACCCTGGAGGCCTTGACCCTCTTGCTCATATTTGTCCCAGATGGCGTTCCACTCATCCCTATTGCGAGCACTAAAGATAGTACGAGAGGAATGACGGGGAGAAGGACCTGGGGCATCTTGGACGGAAGCTCTAGCGGGAGACTGTCTGCCATGCAGGTGAATGCCTGAATCTGTACCCGTCGGGGTTGTTTCAGACCATCGGCCGTTGCTAAAAGTCAACACACCCCCCTGTTGACAAACGTTCAACAGATCAGCGAGAACATCTTGCTCAATGTGACTGCTGTCAGGCGGAAGAGATCTCTTGAGAGAGGTGTCGCCGATGTTTTTGATGCTTTCGTCAGCCATTTCGAAGGACGATATAGCGTTGTAATGCGCTTCAAGCTCGGATGTCGATGAATATCTGTGATGCTTTGTGTTTCTGAAGAAATTGAGGCGCTATGAAATAAACGTTGGGAGTCAAAAAGGATTAAGTGCCGTGGTGAGTTTGAAGAGGGGAAGATGAAGCGAGTTAGCAAGCAACAATCTTACAGCACGTTACACAATAAAAGTCCACTGTAAATAGCAGTGCTGCTGTTGTTAACGGTGACAGGCAGCGTGGGTTTGAGGCCCATCAAAATGGTGCGACTGAATCACGGACGCTAGCGCCTTTCTCTGCTTCACATTCAGAAAATTCCTCACCTAAGCTTAACAACTATTTTCAACTCAACACAGGACACAAAATGCCACACAATCAGCACGAGGCAACCCAGCGCAGAGAATCTGAGAATGATCGGGGCACTCAGAATGAGCTCAGAGCTGTGAACGACGAGCAAATGGAAGGCTCGGAGGCACAACTTCGACAACGCGAGACAACTATCCAAGAGTGCCAGCCATCACGAGAGGCACTCCAGTCGGAGCTTGACACTCTCCGAAAAGGGCTCGATGCTAATGATTCGATTATTCGAGATCTGACCGCTCAGGTTGCCAGCGACAGGGAGAAGCTTGGGGAACATGAAGACCTGGTCAATAGTCAACAGCTCCTGATCAAAGAGCGAGACGAGGCACGTACTGAGGTCGAATATTACCGCCGACTCGCCGATTCGATAAAGATTTCGTCAGATAAATGGGTGGAACTTTGCTCAAAGCGCGATAGAACAATCCTCAGATTCGAAAACCAGGTCGCGGATCTCATGCAACAGTTGAAAGCGACAAGAACCCAATAGACAACGCGGGAAAGAGCCGGAGGTAATTCGTCGGATGAGCTCCGCGATGTCCAACAGACTATTCAAGCGCAAGGTCAATCTCTTGATAGTGCCCAGAAGTCCGCCAATGGGTACGGCAATGAGGCGAGAGGTTACGCAGAACTCACCGATTTGAAGGAAAGGCTGAAAGGCCAAGTCAACTCTTTGTCGAATCAGGCGACACATTACAAGAACAGGGGTGACAAGTACAAGTCCGCCTTGAACGAAGCGAAGCAGGCCGCAGGTGATATGGCTAAACCACTCATGGCCCAATGTCCTTCGGGTGTCGAGTGGCCAGGTATCATGGAACGCATCGACTGGAACACTGAGTTAGTAGTGGCCCTTCCCACTCAGAACACATGGAAGGTCCAGGAGACCTGGTCTAAAGATCCAATGTTGGCAGTGGGCAAGAGGACAGAGAGTCTTACTGCCTTGCTACTTCAGACCGTGGCTTATGTTGAATCGAGATCACTTGTCGGTATGGTCAGCTACTTGGTGGCCATAAAACAGAAGCTGGTAGGAGAGTGTGCATGCATCATCCCAGTTTTGAAACTGTTTCTTGATACGGTATCGGTCTGTATTGAGCTTGAAGGTGTCCATGCCTTCCAAATCTTCCTGCTACTCCAGGTCACTGAGAGGATTGGGAGAGCATGGCCTGCGGTACAGGATGTAGTCAATGAATTGGCCAACCGTGGTGGGAGTCATGAGAGGATCTCATCCGTCTCTCGCTCAGTCACATTGTGGGGTCAGGGTCAGCGACCGAGTTGCGAAACATCACTGGAGTGTCAGGACTGGACCCTCGTTGGGTTTTTCAGGAAGCCTAATGGTATCTTGTTGCTTGGAGACTCTGAGCTTCGATGGGCTGATCACGACTTTGTGGAGATCGATCACGATGGCATCGCTGCCACCATCACTATTGGCGAAGGGGAAGATGAGATTGAGTTCGGAGTCGAAGGGCAGGAGTGGAATTGGTGGGTAGATCATATCCTATAGACAAATAGAAATTGTTCTGAGGAGACTTGTAAGCAGTCAGGGCCTGGTGAAATGTAAAATGAAATTAAGGCCTGAAAGACTCTGTCCACACACTTTCCGGAGCCGCAATCCAATCAAGTCATCGTTATCAGTCCATAAAGCTCGCAAATAATATCGTACTATGTGTTATGAAAATATATATTGTCTCAGAGATGACCCTATAGCCGATGGAAACAAACCAACAACGTTTCAAAGAATTTGGTGTTTTTGGGCGAACCTTATGGTGGTGCCGAAGGTTGAAATATTGTCCTGCTGAGTGTGGGTTGGCACCTGATACTGTCTCCAAAACTGAGCATGAAGATCCCACGCGCTAGTCATGCATGTCTTTGACATCTCCACGAAACGCTGTCCATCTCAGATATCGATGTCGCAATCATTTTGGCCAAGGCCTTGCGTCAATCTCAGCCATGATACGGTATCTGTCTCTCTAGTCGCGGAGTGTAAAGCAAAGGTGATCGAGAACACTTCCTTTGATTTGTCATTTTCATCGTGATCAGTGAATAAGTAAGAGTTAAGGGGTCGCATCAAGAGGTCCAAGACAAGAGACAGCAGCGTTGGCTTCTTCTTGGCTCATCGAGTTGGTTTGTGCCATTCGACTCGTCGCAGGATTGTTGCTCGGCAGATCATGGTCCACCATCTCGACGTCATCCACAAGAGGGGAAAGGTTGCGGATTCGAACTTGTAAACCGTGGTGAGAGCCACCACAATGCGGTGCCCAGTCTCGTTCTTGTCCCCGCTCGCGACTACAGGTAGATTGACCCTGCTTAACAAAGTCTAAATAACTTTCTGTTAGTCGTTGACTTTCTGTTGGTCGTCGTCTTCGAATTTGCAGATCGCGATATCCGAAAGATCTAGCGTTCAGTTTGTCGCTGCCCAGCGCTCGTCTCTTAGCAGCAGGTTCCTCAAAACTATTCACCTCAGCCGTATCTCGTGCAACTCTCGATTTTTCGATATGATTTCTTTTCTGAGCCTCAGAGGGGAGCGTCTGCCAGTGGGAATCGCTCTTTGTTGAAAGGCACTTGAAGTCCTTGCATGACTTTTTCTTTGCCATCGTGAGGATCGCTGGGTGTGCCGAACTAAGTTTGAGAAGAGGAAGATAAGACGGGTGAGAGCAGTGACCGTGTCGTGCGTTACACAATGGATCCGCTGTGAATGGCAGTGCCACGGCCCAACTAGTCTAAGCGTTTCGTGGTACTACCACACTCTCCAGTAACCAAAATTGAACGGACTTACCTACTCCCGATGCCCGGTATTCTGTTTGTTTTGTGCTCTCATCTGATTCTGAACTCCTCCTCTCCACAACCTCCAACTTCAACAACCACACACAACCCTCGGAGCAGAGCGCGCAACAGTCATGTCTGACGATTACCTGGACTTCCGTCCTATAGGTAAACGTCAAGGCAGATTCCTTGTGACTGGGCCAGTGAATGCCTCATCCACAGCTTCCCGCCGCCCTCATGTGCGAGCATATCTTGAGTATATGTACCCAGACCTAGGACATACTCTTGATAGGAGATGGGAGGTTGCGAACTTGGAAATTTGCGAGACATGCTTCATCAAGAAGGCAGAGAAGATTCAAGCTCCTGTATTCGACTTTCTCGTGGATCATGAGGTGTGGGACACGTTTTGTGAGTTGATGCGGGCTATAATTCTGCTATGACTAACCACAGTTTAGTTGGCGATATCAAGTTGCAGATGGCAGGCAAATCTGGGGTCAGGATCCCGCAATGGCCTTTCAAAATGACGTCTGCAATGATGCAAAACAGCCACCCTTCGTCACGCCAGTACACCGAGTATCTGAATGAGTCTAAGAGAATGGAACGCAACACTGCCAAGAGAGAGTCGTGGATATCCGACATCAGCGCGAACACCGCTCTTTCCAACGCCTCTTCATCGTCTGTCCCGCAAGTTCCTTTGCCAGCTTTGAAGCCAAGTCCTGGTGCCTCCTCAAATGGCGCTGTTGCCTCAGTCTCGCAGCCACCTTCGATCGTTCCACGCGAAATCACCACCCAAACACTTTCGACCTCCATGCCGCCAGACTTATCTAAATATCAGCAGCGACTGTGGTTCTGGAAACTTGCTGGTGGTAAAAGTCTCTCCTTTAGAAGTCCTATCATCGGCCCCTTCCAGATGAAGATCCCACCACACGTTTCGTTCGATACCTGCGTCACCGGCCCAGACCTTCAACACGCGCAGGGAATCAAGTCAACTTTACTCCCGCGAGGTTGCAGTCTCAAGACAGAGATCCTAATGGTGCACGACAACGATGAAAGACCTGGCGTGGTCCTTACTTTGGGATTTGCTGAAGGGTACGGAGGAAAAGTCTATGATCGGGTCGAGCTGCTGAGGTTCTGGGGTGGTATGACGGACTGGCTCTCCAAGGTGTACGATGGAGCATCGCTGTCACTGTATCGCCATCTACTTGACTCGCTTGTGTCTCGCAACGGCAACGTCAGTGCTGTCTCTAAGGACCTTGAGCGTTTGTACGCCAAGCACATTGAGATTTGTGGTGATAGAGACCAGTAGAACATGGAGGGTCTGAATGTCGCAGACTGAGAGTGGGTAGGGCAGACTTGGTACATGAATGTAGCTGCAGCACGATCTTAGACAGCTAAAATATCCAAGGCCTTACGTCTGTTCCTGAATGACTGGTAACTCAAATGAAAGGTAATGCTGCATTACGTTTATCGCCCACCAGTAATGTAAGTCTTGAGTACTTAATAGCCCAATATAAAGGTGGTTTTTTCTAGATACAGAGTATTAGCCTTTAAAATACCTAGCCTATAGGTATTTATAGGTACCTATCTTAAAGAGGTAAGTACCTAAAGATACTTATTCTAGATGCCTACCTATAGGCAGGTACCTAAATAATATAATTATATAGATATAAGTATTTATAAATAAAATTTAATAATAAGTTAATATTTAGATAAAAATCTATAATACTTATAATATAAGTAATTAAAGTTATTTATAATAATTAGATATAATAATTACTTTAAATTAGTAATAAGTAAGTATTTTATAAACTTTTAACTCTTTATACCTTAATAAATTACTTAAAGAAAAATATAAAATAATAGTAGCTTAGTTATTACCCTGCTTTTTATATTACTTTTTATACTATTTTTTAAGATACTTTTTACCTTACTTTTTATCTTACTTTTTATCCTTATCTTTATCTAAACCTTTATCTTTAAGCATTAAAATAAGATTATTTTAACCTTTAATCTCTTCCTAAAGCTTTAAATCTTACTTATCCTTACCTTTACTCTTTTTCTTAAGTTTTAGGTTTTATATATCCTTATTATTATTAAAAGTATCTTAAAAACTATTTACTAGGTTATTTAGGCTACCTTATTAATTAGATTTTTATTTTTACTATTTTTAGAGTTTAGTATCCTTTATAGTATATACTTAATTTAGTATATATCTTTCCTTTTTCTTAACTTAAACTCTTTTTATATTTACTTAGTCTTATATATACTATTTAACTTATATATTTTAGTTAAAAAATAAAAGTAATATAATAGTTTTTAAATTAATTTAAGGCTAAAGGTAATTATTTATAGAATTTACTATAGTATACTAAATATAGTAATATATCTTTATATTCTTTTTTTAAATAGTCTTATAATTAGTATAAATAAAAAAAAGATTAATACTTAAATTTAAAATTAATTACTATAGCTAATTATTATATTAAATTACTATAAATAATATTACCTTTAAAAATTTACTATAAAAAAGCTTTAATTACTTTTTTTAAAGTATTAATATAATTAGGTATAATATAAGTAACTTAATCTTTACTTATATTATAAAGGAGTTTATAAATAAGATAGATAAATAAAGTATATTAAAAAGCAAGCTAGTTACTTATAATAACTACTTTTTTATAATTTCTTATTTAGTAATTTATAATAATATTAAATAAAGGAATAATAATATAAATAAAATACTTACTATAAGTAATAATAGGACCCTTTAGGTATAATTTTCCTTTTATTTTTTAAGTACTATATATACTTTTACTAGTAATAAACTTTTAAGGTTATTTACTAGTAATAGACTTTTAAGGTTTTTTACTAATAATAGTCTTTTAAGGCCTTTTATTACTAGTAGTCTTTTAAGCTTTTTATTAAGTAAAGCTTTTACTACTAGCTATATTAAGTAATTAGGGAATTAAAAGTAATTATCTTAATAAATTACTATAAAAAAAAAAACTAGGAAAAATAAAAATAAAAACTTTAAAAAGAAATAAAAAAAATTAAAAATTATAAAATTTAAAAGGTTAAGTAGTATTAAAATTTTTAATATAGGCTTAGTAAAAGTAATTATCTTAATTAATTACTATAAGGGATTTAATAAAAAAGGCTAAAATAAAAAAAAATACTAAAATTTACTAAAAACTTATAAATTTTAAAATTTAAAGGATTTAAAAGGTTAAAGCTTAGTTAAAGTTAAGATTTAGTTTTTTAAGTAATAGACCTTAGTACTATAATTTATTATAAAATTTAAACTAATTAAATTAAAGTATTTTACTAATTATTACCTATTTTAGCCTAATACCTTAAATTTAAAATTTAATTTTTTATTTTTACTATAATACTAAAAATCTTAATCTTTTCCTAAACTTATTTCCTTTAAACCTTTAATTTTTTAATTTTTAAGATATAATTACTTTAAGCTATATAGTTATTAATATCTATACCCTAGCTTTTATTATCTTTTTATATTATAAAAAAAGCTATTATTTTCTATTTTTTCTTATAGTAAAAAAAATAACTAGTAAGGGCTATAGTAAGGAGCTTATTTATAGTTATAGTAATTATTTAAGCTAATTAAACTAAAGTATCTACTTAATAAGCTACTATATAAGTAAAAACCTAAAAAGAATTTATTAATAAATCCTTATATAAAAAAAGCCTATATTAAAATAAATATACTTACTTTAAAATAATATAAATATAAAAATATAAAGAAAAACTTTAATTAGTAATAAAATTACCTAAAGACTAAACTTTACTAATATATAAACTATTTTACTATAAATAAAGTAATTAAAAAGGTACTTAAAAAGACTGCTTTTAATAACTATAGTATAGATTAATAAGTATATTTTACTTAGTTACTAATATTTAAATACTAATTTAAAGTAATATTAAAAAAGGTAAATATTATAATCTCTTTAAAAAGAAAGTATTTATAGTATTAATTACTAAGGCTAGTAAAATCCTATAGAATAATAATAATTTTTTTTAGGAAAATATTACTAATCTTACTAAGAAAAAAAATTACTAGCTTACCTTTATTAATAAAAAGCTTAACTAAGATAAAGGTTAAGCTATAGTTTAACTAAAAATTAATAAATAGATTAAGTAAGAAAAGATTATAGTATAAAGATATAATATTTTTTATTTTTTATTTAAGCTAATCCTTTAGGCTAATCTTAAGATTTATATAGCCTATATTAAATAGCTAATAATTACTATATTATATTCCTTATAGGTTAAATATAATAAAATAATAAACTACTCTTAAAATATTTAATATAAGCTAGAGGCTATTTAAACTAAGTTAAATTTCTTTAAGTAAGTATTTATAGTAATTATATATAGTAATTACCTGCTTATAATTAGCTATAAAGAATCTATACCTTTACTTTATAAACTAAATATTTCTTTTTAATTTAAGTTATATATTTAGTATATTATAAAGCTAAAAAACCTAAAAGTACTTAAGCCTTTTAATTTATTCTTTAAATTATTTAAGGATAATTAAGCCCTAGTTTAAAAGCCTTTTAGTTTAAAGATATATTATAATATCCTTTCCTTTAAATTCCTTTTAGCTAATAAGTAATAGTAAGATAATATTATTATAATATTTTATAATATACTAATCTTTTATAGTAACCTTAATAGATTTTAAGTACTTTACTATTAAGGATAGTAGCCTTAGTAAGGAGCTTATTAATATTCTTATTAAACTAGTAAACCCTTTATACTTAGAAAAATCTAATAAATCTATTACTAATAAAAGTATATATTTACTATATAGGATTACCTTTTTAGGCTTTTATTTTTTTAGGATAATAAAACTATATAGTAAGTAGGCCTAAGTAAGGAAGTATTATAGTATTTTAAAAGTACTAATTATCTTATATTTTAACTTCTTATTAAAGCTAGTAAGCTATTAAAGCTTATTAAAACTAAACCTTAGATTATATTAATATTTCTAGAACTTTTTAAATAAAAGGTCTAATTAATAGATATATAGCTAGTATTAGTATAAGTAACTAAGTATAAGGAATTATTATTTACTTAAATTAAAGTATAGTAAGGAGTTAATTAAGCTAATTATTTATAATAATTAATAAATTTATATATTATTTATTATTTTAAAAATCTATTTTAAGATTTTATATTTTTATAAATTATCTTTATTAACCTTATNAGTAATATATTTTATATAAACTATATATAGGTTTAAGCCTAATTATATTTAATTAAAGATTTTTAAAATATTTATATTAAATTTACTTTTAAATAGTATAATAATAAAGCTTTTACTTATTTCTTATAGTACTTTAATTATTAATAACTAAAAATATAAATTAGACTTTATATTTAAACTAATTTCTTAAATAATTTATTAAAATAGTAATTATAGTATTAAAAGTTTAGTTATATATTAAAGTTAATAGATATTTTAAAGAATTTTTATTTATTATATTAATATAAAAAGTAAAAAGTACTTAGGACTTAACTTACTATTTTATTTTAATTATTACTATATCTAACCTTAAGGCTTTTATTTATCTTTTATTATATATTTTCTTTTTAACCTTTTTAATTTATTTTTAATATTACTTAATAGCTTTATATTTAACTAGTATAATTCTTTACTATATTATAAGGTAAATCTTAAAGTATATAAGCTTAACTATTAAATTAATTAAGGTTATATTATCTATAAAATTATTAATAAATAAATAGACTTAATAAAATATTAATATACTATATACCTTAAAAGTTATTTTACTTTTAGAATTATTAAGTACTATTTTAAAAGTAATATATTAATATTATTTTTAAATTTTTAAAATATTATAAAAAAAAAGAAAAAATTAAAATAAAAAAACCTATTTTATAAATAGCTAGATTTTTACTAAGTTTAANACTTAATAAAATATTAATATACTATATACCTTAAAAGTTATTTTACTTTTAGGATTATTAAGTACTATTTTAAAAGTAGTATATTAATATTATTTTTAAATTTTTAAAATATTATAAAAAAAAAGAAAGAATTAGAATAAAAAGACCTATTTTATAAATAGCTAGATTTTTACTAAGTTTAAGTAATGCTAGTTTATTTAGCTAACTTAATATAGTCTAGTATTTATATAATAAAATATATTAAAGTCTTTAGTATTAAACTAATAGGTAACTTTAACTTTATATAGCTTTAGTATATTATAGCTAAGATTAATTTAATATAATTATAAATTTTCTTATTTAATATTATTAAATAAAGTAATAATCTTTTATAGTAATCCTTTTTTAAATTTTTTTTTTATTTTTTAACTAATTTTAAAATATTTCTTATTACTATAATATCTTTATAAAGCTTACCTAGTCTTAAGCTAACTATACTTAATAAGCCTTTTTATATTATTTTTAACTTTTTTATAGTTAATGCTTTTATTTTATAGTAAAAAATAATATAATAGTAGGCACTTTATATTAATTTTACCTTTAGTACTTTCTATTTACTTTAATTATTAAAGTCTAAGGCTTTAAAAATCTTTTAAGGAAAAAAAGACTTCTTAAGCTAGTTCTAATTTAATTAAGGTTTATAGAGATTAGATAGAAAACTTAAGATTATATACTGCTTTTACTATACTACTTTAATATATCTTAATATATTTAGAATTAGTATATTAAGTATATATAGATATTTAAACTTTACTATTTATAAGAAAAAAGCTTTTAAAATAAGGTTATTTTAAGGAATTAATATAATATATTTTAATTTTAATATAAGTATATTTATAGTAATTAAATATAGTAATTTATACTTACTTTTACTAGGTTAGTATTACTAAATAGTAGTTTAAATCTATTTATTACCTTACTTATTTTATTACTAGTAGCTATTTATTTATAAATATTATAATAAACCTAGTATTTTAGTAACTTATAGGCTTTATCTTACTATACCTTTAACTCCTTAGTAGCCTAACTTTTATTAAATAAATTTAAAATAAGTCTTTATCTTTATAAAATACAGTACTTTAAACTTTTTTTTTAAAAGCTAAAGTCTTTTTTATATTAAATATATAGTTAATACCTTATAATAAGTTTACTATTCTTAGTATCTTTATATATTTTCTAAATACTTAGTAGTAACTTAAAAAAGTTATACTTAGATTTATTAATATATCTAAAGACTAAGGTAAGGTTATACTAAACTTTTATATAATATATAGCCTATAGAATTATTATCTTCTAAATTACCTTTAAGTAATTATAGCAGATAATAGTATATATCTTAATATTAAAAATTTAAATAATAAAATTAAGGCTAAATTATAGCCTATACCCTTACCCTGCCTTTATTTTATTTAATATATAGCCTATATTTTAAACTTTATTATATAAGAAATTATAAACTATATTAAAATTAAGTCTTAAAAGTTATTAATTTTAAAGGATAGAGATAAGGATAATAATAAGGATAAAAAAAGTAACTTTTTTTAATATAAAGGCCTTAATAATAAGGACTTAATAGATAATTAATTTAATACTTTAAAATAGTAAGTTATAAACTAATTATCTAATTTTATTAATATTAATTACTTATTATTATTTATTCTTTAGGTATATATATTTCTTTTTTTAATATATTCTTTATAGTAATTACTTATAGTAATTATTAAGTTTATTATAACTAATAATCTTATAGGTTTATTACCTTACTATTAAATTTACTTAAAGTCCTAAGCTTA